>CM070836.1:35593793-35941293 GCA_036326025.1 Chrosomus eos | reverse complement strand
GCTGAATTTGTCAAATAATTCTAATATGCTGATTTGCTGCTCAAGAAACATGATTATGATTATTAATTATCCATGTTGAAAACAGCTGTGCTGCTTCAAACTGTGATATATTTTATTTTTCTTGATTCTTTGATGAATAAAAAGAGAACTTTGTGACACTGTGACTTTACTGTCATTTAGTCAATTTAAGGCATCCTTGCTGTATTCATTTCTTTCAAAAATATTACTGTCCACAAACGGTATAGATACAGTAAGGATTGCTGTATTATAGTAAACAAATATTGAAATACAACAAAACAAAAAACAACAAAAAACAAATCCGCATAAAAATTATTATATTTGCATTGACCTAAGATTTGTTTATGTATCATAGCAATGATAATACACAATCTTTAGGCCTATGCTTCGTTTTATACATGCAAAACACACTTTTTAAAAACAAAAATTGGGGTGAAATATGACCTGGATGTTTTTGTGCAGTTCACCTACTGTACACATACACACACTCCTCAGAATACCTAACCATACTGAGATACTGTAGCCCTTAATAAGAGCCCCCCCCCCCCACACACACACACCCACACTTCCTCTCCAGCCCCAAAACTAAAATCCCTGAGATCAGCTTTAGATGACAAACAGCTAATTAATTTTCTAGCATGGGGGTTTTCTCTCTCTCTGTGGGTGTGTGTGTGTGTGTTGTGTGTGTGTGTGTGTCATGGCTTCAGGGTGGGGAGATGTTGCCCTCAGCTGAGTATGTGAAACTTGTGAGATTAATTTAAGATCACTGACGTGAGCATTTGCATGAGAGCTCACAAGATCGCTTCATTTCCTGTTGGCCACGGCCGGGGCAGGAAGTCAAGTGGAGGACATGGAACACTAAACAAAGAGACAAAAACTTATACCGACAAGCCAGAAATGAAAAATCTGTAATCGTTTAAACACCCATCAAAAGTCGTTTTAAACCTGTATGATTTTCTTTCATCCATGCAACACAAAAGGAGATCAATTAAGCATCACGTATGACGTAAAACACCGTTGGCTCTCATTTGCATCATAACTGAGTTTAAACTTTACTTTAACATAGATGCATTTGGCACACACTTGTATATAAAGCGACTTACATTGCATTCAATGTTTTTATAAGAAATCGAATCCATGGCCTTGGCATTGCTGCATTAGTTAACATGAATTATCAATGAAAAAAAGAAAAAGTCTAATCCTAATGTTTACTAATACATTACTGAATCAAATACAGTATCTTTCTGTAAATACAACCAGGGTTTGACATTAATAACCCCCAATACGTGTGTATTTCAGCAGTGGTGTGTAACGCAGTCACTCCTACTGGCCATTTTGGCGGGTTGAATTTTATAGGCCTATATAGTATATACATTTTTCAATTGTAGTCTTTTAAAAACACATCTGAAATAACAAACCAAGTGCAATGTAGTGTTGTCAAAAATATAGATTTTTCGATACTGAAATATCTGAAATGCTTCCAATACTCGTTTACCGCAGAATAGATACAGCTGCGCTTTCTCACCCGCTCCTCTCTACGACAGCGAGAGACACACAAACCCGCCTCTACTCACTCACTTGTTAAAGGGATACTCCACTTTTTTTGGAAATAGGCTCAACTCCCCCAGAGTTAAACAGTTGGGTTTTACCGTTTTCGAATCCATTAAGCCGATTTTCTGATGTTTAGAAGAATATTAGTAACCAGACAGATTCTGGTCCTATTGACTTCCATAGTATATTTTTTCCTACTATGGAAGTCAATGAGACCTGGGGCCTCATTTATAAACGTTGCGTGCGCACAAAAGAAGGCGTACGCCGCTCTCTACGCAATAATTGGTATTTATAAAAAGCAAACTTGACGGGAAAATGTGCGGTCCTTCACGCAAGCTCTGACCCAGGCGTACGCACAAAAACGGGTGAAATGAGAAATGGCGACACCGCCGGCAGATGGAAGAAACACGTGAAAGTGTGTGAAAGTGTAGACCGTTGTGTTACAGAAATGGCAATACTGTCTCTCATAAATAAAATGAAGACTTCACAAAGCAAGTATTACAATTAACAGCCTACTACACGAACACCCGTTTGATCAATCTGCAGTGTAAAACAAACAAAATCAAACGAAGATTACAACAGAAATGCAAATTAACACATATTTGCAAAAAGAAAAGTGAAATATGTTCTGCAATAATATTGGCATGTTATGCAATTCATCCTCATACCACATCTCAGATGCAATCAAATGGATGGTAATAAAATGCCATGATGCCATCACAATAATGGAGCGCTAGACGCATTTTTGCATCGACTTTGATGTCCGACCATTTCTTTTTTATTTTGGCCACGGTCCGAGGTTGAGTCTGCAGCATTAACGGCGTCTGATTTATGGGCAAGTATGGGCGTTTCGCGGACTATTTATGGGCAACTATGGGCGTTTCGCGGACTATTTATGGGCAACTATGGGCGTTTCGCGGACTATTTATGGGCAACTATGGGCGTTTCGCGGACTATTTATGGGCAACTATGGGCGTTTCGCGGACTATTTATGGGCAACTATGGGCGTGACATGGAGCCGCAAAAGCTGCGCTACATTTAGAATTGATTGTGATTTATTAAGGGAAAAATGTGTAGGATGTGCATGCGCACGGTTTTATAAATCCGAATATTTCTGTGCGTACGCACGTCCTATGTTTCATCCGTACGCCACTTCTGACGCAAATCCTACGCAAAGTTTTATAAATGAGGCCCCAGAAACTGTCTGCTTACTGATATTCTTCTAAATATCAGAAAATCGGCTGAATGGATTCGAAAACGGTAAAACCCAACTGTTTAACCATGGGGGAGGTGTAAAATTAGCCTATTTCCAAAAAAAGTGGAGTAATCCCTTTAAATTTGCTCTGGATGAATTTTGTTGGTGTTACATTGAATTTCGACATGGGAGGGATTGCGCATAATTCTACTCATTCCCACAGATTTTGTGCTCACACCCAAAGTGCAGCACATAAAGTACTAAATTGTGTTATTTTTCACTGCTTATTGCGCTTAAACACTCAAATACACAAAATAGTGTCAAGATGACAGTTTGGCAAGTATTCAAGTAAACAGTCAGTTCTGTTTTAAGTGAATGTCAACAGTTGAGAAAGAAAACACATGTGTAACAGTGTAATGGATCCGTGCGTCAGGTCTTAAAGTGACAGCAGCCTAATATACCCCTGAGATAATATTAAAAATATATATGGCAGTTTTACCCATGGTATCAATGTCAAAATTGTGGCAAGTGAGTGGCTAGTAACTTTGGAAAACCGACAGGCCACAGTGGCTAATGAGCAAAAAAGTTAAAGGGATATTTCACCGCTGGAAAGATGAATGTGTATTTAAATTGGGTCATTTATGTAGTAGAAATGTGAAATTATTTTAGAAGTTTATGCCTTCTAGACTGAGAAAAGCCAGAAAATGTATTTTTGGCTCATGTGGATGAAAGACAAGAACTCCCAAAATGCACTTGTTTCGCTGCCCTATGAGGCCACTCCCACCGGTTACAGAGGGACGTATCGGAAGAAATTATACAACTAGGCTACTAGTTGACTCGCAACTGATAGATAGATAATGAAGAAAACGGCATCGCTGAAATTCGCAAAAGGAATAGTTTAAGCTTAAGCTTTCTCCACAGAGCAAGAGTCTGTTAGCTTAGCTTAAAAAAAAGATGGCTGACACTATTTGTATCTACGCTATTTGAGTGAGATCCCACCCCCTATGGGTGGGTTAAAACATGCAGAACTAGCTCCTACTACTGGCTGTAGTCTCTAGCCCCCGATTTGATGATTTTTGCATCATCTGAGTTTTTTTTCCAGACACACAATACAGAAATCTCTGGTCTGAGAGGGACATGAGGGAGGGAAGCACGGTCATTCGAAAATACCACCGGGTTTCTACTGAAAGCTTAATGCTAATCGGTGAAGTATCCCTTTAATGTCAAGCCCTGAATACAACTGTAAGAGAACTAACAGTTGTATTTACAAAGAATAATACATAGGCCTACTGTAACAAACTTTGCACATTGTTAACTGCATTAACTAACATTTACTAATGGGTCCTTACTATAAAGTGTATAATATGCTGGTTTGGAACATCATGAGTGTGAGTAAAAAAATTAAAACAGATATGGATCAAGCACAAAGTAGCATGACACTGACTAATGTTTATATACTGCATAAACACACACCTGGGTGATACTGCTGCTGTTTATGCTATATTGCATTCACAGAGCCCTCATACATCTCTCTTAAAAATCTCATCTGATTCCAAACAAGCTGCGACCAATATTCCAGTCGCACTGAATGCAGTCGGCAAAACACAATTCCTGTCTGGCAGCTTATGATTATTGAGCACCCGTTCTCCGGGCCGAATCAAGGCGTCCTAATTTCCTGTCCTTCAAATAAAATGCCGGCTTTATTAGTTTCACACTTAAAATGATGTACAGAAAGGTTACCCAAGCGCAACGATCGGGCTTTTAGTTTTAACGAGTGCATACATCATAAAGCCATCTCGATGTAATAATCATCCATCATAATTGAGACACCGGACCAGCTGAGGGACCTGCGCGCCGAATGGGAAACAGATTTGGAGAAGGCGGCGACGTGCTACGCAAAGTGGCGCGTACTACATGCCGCTAAGAAAAACTGTTAGTTTATGAGGCTCCTGTGGGACTGCGCGAGTGGTTTTCCAGTTAACTTGGAGGAACTTTGATTTTCAGACCTGTCAGAGTGAGAAAGTGTGTTTTTGTGCCTAATCTTGATTGCATGCGTGCATGCGTGTGTTTTATGCATGTGGGTGTGAGGCGGCTGTGTCTATTACTCATGTGCGTCTGTTTCTGTCTGTTCGTTTTGCACTCGTTTTATGTACATCAGTCCGCTGGGTCTCTGCTCTGTCCCATGCTGTGTCAGCCGCGCTCTCACGTCTGGGCCAGGCTTTAATTACAGTGCAGGCTGCTGTATTTCTGAAGGGGGTTGTTGGTCGTGGATGTCAGCCCTGCTGAGGTGCAGTGGAGAGGAGGACGGGACGGATCGTGACCCTCCCCCTGATCCCGGCGTCCCACGGGACTTTAGGGCTTTACCGCGGTGCCACTGCCTCCCCTGGCCCTGACGCTGCCCACCTGCCACCTAATGAACACACACACACACACACACACACACACACACCCACACACACACACACACACACACACACACACACACACACACACACACACACACACACACACACACACACACACACACACACACACACACACACACACACACACACACACACACACACACACACACACACACACACACACACTGTACAAATTGTGTATTTTCTAGCCCTACACTAACCTGACCCCTAAACCTACAAAACTTTGTGCATTTTTACATTAAAAAAACAACAACATTTAATTACTTTATTTTTATACCAGATTTACAAATAAGGACGTCCCTAAAGGGAGGTTTCTGGAGATTTTTTCACGTTTTGGTCACTTCTGGGTACAAATTTGTTACCAAAATATAGTAAAGTAGGTGCACACATACAGTATGTACTGTATTTGAATACTTATACTTAACACTTAAAAAATTATCGAGTATAATATTAAATAGTGAGCGTATCTGCTCAAGTGCTGCAGGACCATTACTTTTCTTCAGGGTTTTTCTTTGAATGTTTGGTGTTTTAGTGATTTTTAGTGGATGTATGAAGTCTAGTCACACTTCACACAGGTGGAACCACATTCACTATCAATACTATTACTGTAACTAATACTATTGTTTTAGCATTTCAAGCTGTTGAAATGAAATATTCTTCATTTAAAATAACTGTTTCTACAATGTAAAGAGTGATCAGTTGACTTAAAAAAGTTAATTAAAAAGGTGAAGTAAATAAACTTAATGCGTAATTGAAAAAAAAAAAACATGTTGGGAAATTGTCAAGTCCATTAAAAAAAGTCAACTGATCACTTTTTACAGTGTAGAAAAGTTATTTTAAATTTGACAAATATTTCACAATACCACGAAACCAACACTCTTGTACAGTCAACCATATACATATTCATACAACACACTTTCTAACTTTAGCTGAGTCAGCAAGAAACACTAGTTATTTAAGAGATAAAGTTCTTATTTGAACGTGTGAGTGCCTCAGCCTCAACTTCAACAAAATAAATACTTTTCCACCGCACAACATAAACACACCTATAAGGACCAATAGGCTTGTGTACTGTACACACACACACACACACACACACACACACACACACACACACACACACACACACACACACACACACACACACACACACACACACACACACACACACACACACACACCTTCTCGCTGGTTCAATCTGACATTATCCGGCTCACAGCGGCTGTCCACAAGTGTTGGCTGATCAATAGGTCTTCTTCTGCACCCGTATCGACGACGGAGCGCGTTCATTGATCACGTCCAGACCCAGAGGCCCGAGCTTCAAAGATAATTGGGCGCTGGGACGGGCCTTTGCGTGATTGACAGGGTTCCGAGATGTTAATAAACCCCCTGGCTTTGCTTTATCATACGTGCGATGCAGCCCGGGTCATTATTTTCCAAAACCGTGTGTTTGTCGTCCCCCGTTAAGATGCTCGCAACAACTTCATCCGTGACTTCTTCTCTGCAAAACAGAGGCGTTATTGATTAGGACGCCTAATGTATGATCGTCACGCCGCGTCTATTATTCTGTTTATATGGTTCCAAATCAAGGTGCTTTTAAACAAGTGTCCAGCAAATGATGAAAAGCCTTAATAACTGAGCAGGGGCATATTGATACTTCATTATTAAGCAGGCAGACTCCAGCACATTAGGAAGCCATTAAAGGCAATAACAAACACAAGATGCTCATTGTTTTATAGCCTGTGAATTAGGATTATTTACAGAGGGAGAGGTGGGTACTTTTCAAGACATTAATATTACAAAAAGTTTGATAGGCGGGATGCAAGCACACAGCACATAAATAAACGAACAAATGCTCTTTTAAAATGCATGGAAAAAAATGTGTTGTGAAACAAAGCAAAGGCAAAGACATGGAAGCGAACTAAAACAAACTAGGAATTATTCAAATATTCCATGTGTAAATCGCATCCAAACCTTCTCAGAACAATAAAGTAATGAGGCCCCAATTGGGTCCCATTGCGCTCATGGGTTCTGAAAACAATAAGAGGCGCTAGATCTGCCTGGGCCCGATGCTAAACCTTAGAGTTCACTTGGCATCGGACTGTGAGTGTGTGTGCGGATGAGGCAGTCGGGATGCAGAGATGCCGGGGGCGACTGGGCTGCTGATAGAGGCCAGTGTCCCAGCGCTCAGTGTTCGGATAATGAGGCCTTGCGCGCACACACACACACACACACACACACACACACACACACACACACACACACACACACACACAACACACACACACACACACACACACACACACACACACACACACACAACACACACACACACACACACACACACCACACACACACACACACAACACACACACACACACACACACACACCAGTGTGCATTCACAGATGCGGCCCAGTTACAAACACAAGACAAGTGATCCACATCAACACAACAACTCGATACACACAGACACAGACGCATGAGGGCAAGACCCCTAAACGCACGACAACAGATCAGTCACAATACCGGACGCATCCAAATAAGACATCGCGCCTTTCAGTGATCGGAAGGATTTTTAATCTAGAATTGGCATTCAGAAAACCCTAGTTACATCACTATAATATTAAAGATTTCAATTAACTGATTTGTAGGCTACTTACATTTAAGGAAGTTTTTATAATAATAAGGTTATAATAATACATTTTTGATGACATAATTACGTTTCTACTTGTTTTTTTAATTAATATTAACATTTAAATGGTGGCTGTCATAAAACATGACGGATTTATTCAAACATACATTAAACATTGAACAACAGGTTAAAGGCACACTATGCAGCAATTGTGTTTTTGTCAAACAGTGACCCTAGAGTCGCTGTGGAATACTTGCACTGTCGTAAATAGCCGTATACCCGCGGCTATAGAACATGCTTTAGAAGCGTCGGGCATGCAACAGACACAGATAGACTCCGAAGATATTGACCAGGTAATGTTTCACACAAATATTAGGCCACTGCATAGTTTACTGAACTACTAATGATGGTAATAGGATAATAATAACTATATGTCAAGTGTTAGACTACTTTATAATAATATAGTACTCTACCGCGTTTGCTGGCTTATAACGTTTTACACGATTGCTGCTAAATCACAAGTAAATAGCCTATAGTCTAGGCCTACTGTATAATTTCATTTGTGTTTTTTGATTGTAATGTAAACATTACAAAATGCCAGATGACATCAATAAAGCTAAATGTACATCGCACTATTTCATAACATTGGCCGTTATGATGTCATTAGACACGATTATTGCAATTTATCATAATAGTTTGCAAATTGTGCTCGTTTACACTATTTACAACCTCTAGGCTTATGTCCTGATAATTATGTGAGATATTGTCTGTCTTCAACTGTCTTCATGATAATCGCAAACATGGATGAATGAACAGCATCGTAAAAAAATGGCATACTACAAGCAAGCGCAACATAATACAACATAGAACGCAAACAAGTTTACAAATAAGAGATTTACTTACTAGTTCATCAACAAGATCGCCAGGTCAGCATCACTGTTGCACCCAGTGCTGCTTTTTAGCTCGCGCCAAAGAGTGAAAGAGTGAAAGAGTGAAAAGAGTGAAAGCCCGACCGAGTGACTCTTAACCGGTTCCTCACACGGTCAGATTCTCTACTCCTTTTCCTAGTCTCTTCCGACTGCGTTTTCTTTGCTTTTTCCATCATCGAGAATCACGCATAGGTATCAAGTCTGAATTGCGCGCAAGTGTCTTCGTGCTTCCCATGTTGTTGTTGTTGATGTGTGTGACGTCGTTGCCGTAAAGCATGTCGTGATTCTCGCGAGATTTGTCTCAAACTTGCATAGCCGGTTTTTCCAGCGACGACCCCCCGAGCTTTACTACCAGGATGAATCGCCCTACTATGAGTTTGTTTACCACCGAAATGACTTTGAAGCTGTTATATTAAGGTACAATTGTTGCATAGTGTGCCTTTAAGTAGAAATGAATCTGCAGTATAGTGTATTTATATAGTGCTGCTAAGTACAGCTGTTCCAGCTGACCAACGATTTTTCGGACATCGAATGGCTTTTCTGAGGTAAATGTAACATTATGTGACATTGTTTACAAGCTGTTTTATTTATTTTTCCGCGGTTAAAACACTGATTGAGTGATTTCCGGTAAGGTGTACTGTATCTTTCATACCTTCTGATGTTCATTCATGTTTATTTCATGCTGTAATAAAGCAGAAGAGATGATCATTCACGTGCGCTTCACATGAACTGAAGGCGCCACATTAAAGAGTGCCAAAACAGTTTGAATTTCGTAATAAAAAAAAGACAGAATTTGAAAGCTGAGATGTTGTTTCATATCAGAAGTAACACATTTATTAGATGGGAGGTGCGCTGCAAAGTTTTGTTCATTCAACAAGTCGTTTGTGTTGTTGAGGAGAGTTGTGCTGCTATTTTAATAAGCGATCAGCTTAACCATTTTCACCTTCTGGACCAGAAAAAATCCCACAAATCGCACATTAAAGGAGGAACCTGGGCCATATCCACCAACAACACCCTAAAAACAGCCTAGCAATGCCCTAGCAATCATCCACAACAACCTAGAAAACAGCATAGCAACACCCTAGCAATCATCCACAACAACCTAGGAAACAGCATACCAACACCCTAGCAATCATCCACAACAACCTAAAAACAGCCTAGCAATGCCCTAGCAATCATCCACAACAACCTAGAAAACAGCCTAGCAATGACCTAGCAATCATCCACAACAACCTAGGAAACAGCATAGCAACACCCTAGCAATCATCCACAACAACCTAGAAAACAGCCTAGCAATGCCCTAGCAATCATCCACAACAACCTAGGAAACAGCCTCAATGCCCTAGCAATCATCCACAACAACCTAGAAAAAAGCCTAGCAACACCCTAACAATCATCCACAACCTAGAAAAAAGCCTAGCAACACCCTAGCAATCATCCACAACAACCTAGGAAACAGCCTAGCAACACCCTAGCAATCATCCACAACCTAGAAAACAGCCTAGCAACACCCTAGCAATCATCCAAACCTAGAAAAAAGCCTAGCAACACCCTAGCAATCATCCACAACAACCTAGGAAACAGCATAGCAACACCCTAGCAATCATCCACAACAACCTAGGAAACAGCATAGCAACACCCTAGCAATCATCCACAACAACCTAGGAAACAGCATAGCAACACCCTAGCAATCATCCACAACAACCTAGGAAACAGCCTCAATGCCCTAGCAATCATCCACAACAACTAGAAAAAAGCCTAGCAACACCCTAACAATCATCCACAACCTAGAAAAAAGCCTAGCAACACCCTAGCAATCATCCACAACAACCTAGGAAACAGCCTAGCAACACCCTAGCAATCATCCACAACCTAGAAAACAGCCTAGCAACACCCTAGCAATCATCCACAACCTAGAAAAAAGCCTAGCAACACCCTAGCAATCATCCACAACAACCTAGAAAAAAGCCTAGCAACACCCTAACAACCACCCACAACGCCCTAGAAAATGCCAAGCAAAGACCTCTACCAACACACTATAAACCACTATAGCAATGCCCTAGCAACCACCCACAGCACCCTAGCAACAGCCTGGCAACCACCAAGGACACCCTAGAAACCACCTAGAACACCTTAACAGACAAATATCAAGCCTTGCGTAGATTCGATTTGGCATGAGCAACCACTCGTTTTCTGCAAAAAAACAGTAAATATCAGTTTAAACTCTCTAAATTTAAAAATGAAAATTATTCTGGTTAATATTATTGTACCCTGGTCACACCAGTGTTGTCATTGTTAAAATTCCAATAAAATAATATAACATTTTTAGATAAAAAAACATAAAATAATAGTAATAATAAAAAACTTAAATGAAAATTAGAAATGATGCCTTGGCAGCTAACTGAAACAAATCAGCTGAAGTACTAAAATACTAAAACTGGAATAAGGATAAATTAAAGCTAAATAATATATTTTTTAAAACATATTTTAAAAATGACAAAACCACATAAAAAAAGTAAAACTTAAACTAAAATGAAAATATAGAAATAAAATATATTTCAAAATATGAATAAATACTATAATAACACATAAATTATATAACTATTGCCTGCACATCTTGGTTACACCAGCAGAATGTTTTTTCCTTACAGAATAATTAAGAAAACAAATCGAATTTAAATAAAACATTGAATTTAAAACAGATATCAGTTGCAACCGTATGTATCGATTTCTCTTTATGCCTGCGCATTTCAAACATATAAACGTCAACTCTTCCTGCTAATCAAACATTTTTACTGATCTGACATGATTCGGCCGAACGAATCAGATCAGAAAAAAACGAGATGTTCTAATTCCTGGAAATGAGGGGTAAGGAAAAAAGGAAGAGTCATTCATCAAACCTCTCACTAATTCTTTCTTCTCTCCTGCCCGTGTCTCTTTCGGAGTTGGCCTTAACCTGGAGCACGTCGCTAGGGTAGAGCGCCGAGGATTTTCGGGGGGTTTGGGTGGTGCTGAGGGCCCAGGGCATGAATATTCAGACAAGCTCTGTGTCTCTCTGGTTCCGTATGTGCAGTCAGAGCGTTTCTCCGCCCCGCACACCCAGAGGAGACAGACGGCTGGATGGAGCTTCACACACTGAAAACTTGGATGAACTGTGTTGACCTGAACATGAGACCGAGTCAGCGATATACTGCAAACACACTGCGCGCTCACAACTATATTCCTTTTTTATATAACATATATGCTTTTGCTCTGTCTCTCACACACAAAATATTCTCCCTCTCTCTAGCCATCACACACACACACAACACACACACTGATGCATTATGCTAATCTGGCCCCTCTGCTCTGTCACTGGTGAGCTGGTTGAGCCGCGCGCGCTGCTCACCGGCTCGGTTCGCCTTAGGGCCCCTGCCGCACGTTTTGACAGAGCATCCCCTGATAGTTGGGATTAGTCCAGCTTGTTTAGATAAACCAGGAGAAGTGGAGGACAGGAGAAACAGAGAGGGAGGGAGGGAGTTTGCTAGGGGTTTGTAGAAGCCAGATGCTACACGCTTTCAACAATACGTACACGTAGACGACATGTTTCCATGTCATATGTTTCACTAGCAATCCAGTGATGACATCACTACTAGACTGTAACAAAAAACAATGAGTTAAACGGGATCTATTTGGCCCTTTTTCAGTCTTTTGGGCACTACTACTAGAACAGGTTTTTATGCTTCAAAAAACACATTTTCCCCATATTCTCCATTGTTGCAGCTCCTCTCTTCCCAGTCTGTCAGTAACGCTCATAGACAGTATAAGAAGTGGACAGAGCCATCTCATTGGAACTCAGTTGAGACAGTTGAAGCCCATTTTTAGCGATTTTTGAGCACTTCCGTTCCTGACGCGCAGACTCAAACCGACTCAAACTAAGCTTGATGACGTGAGCAACCCTTTCTGACAGACGTAAATCTTCTCGTAGCTGTGCGTGAAAATTGCCAACGTTAATCTTGCAGAGACGGGGAACTTGAGCAAAGAGTTGTTGAAAAAACGATTCAAAAACGTTGTTGAAATATTTTGCCCCGTTGCTTTTATGGACTCATTATGTATGGGCTTCTCCCTTGACGGGACGTCCCCCCGATTGCCTGCGAGCTTCTCCTCCTGTCTGTACGGTCACTTCTGTACAGCGCAACAGAGAGTCGAGTGGTTATGACGCAGTCGTTAGCCTATTTTTACAAAAACTGTTTCTACGGAGCCATAATGTAACATAGAAGGTAATGGAGCCCTTTATACATTGTCGTGTTTCTTTAGAAATAAATAATGGACAAATGGAGTCTTTAAACGCCTCAGATGTAAAGTTATTCGCTGTCAAAAAGACACCAAAATGAATGGGAGTCAATGGAAATGCTAACGCAAGTGAAGTTCTGCTACAAGATGGCGGCACCCGGCCGGCTTCAACTTCTGGTCAATGGATTACCCCATTGGTAACGCTCTGTTTAGTTCCTGTCTCTATGAAGCCCCTCCTTCTTTAAAGCTTAATGTGCTCTGATTGGTCGACTGGAGCAGTGTGTCGTGATTGGTCAAGCGCTTCGAGTGTGTTTGGGAAATGTCCCCCCTCTTACCATAAACGGCAGTTTCAACACACTACTAACTAACTCAACCAGGCCCCGCCCCTTTATTCTGATTATGAATTATTTAAATGAGGAATATTGTGACGGAAGAAAACTCAAGACTACAATGGAGGCGTTTCAGGGAGTTCAGAAACTGTGACACTGATATATAGAATAACTGTGCTTTTTCATGCTCAAACAGCAACATTACACTCTAAAGAAAGTTGAACATGTAAACAGTTTAATAGGACCAATCAGGGTTGGCAGTTTCATCTGAAATATGTTTTCCATGCAAAGAAATTGCAAATGCGTTCAGAATTTCATTCTATTTCTCAGGCAAAAATGGGTATCTAGTTTACGTGCAACTATAAGTATTTCATAAATTTCATAATTGATCAACTTTGCAACATTGACACTGTTATTGAACTGAATCAACGCTGAACTGACTTGAGCTGAAGGATGACACTATTGTCTTTTTAGAGCTGTTTTACGGCTGAAATAGCAGAACTTTTCAACATTAATACGTTATTTTCCTGCTTATTACAGCTTTGAAACACACTGTATTGTATAAAGTACCGTATAAACTTGACTAAGCTCTTCAAATGCGTTTTTGATCTTCGAAATATTTGATAACACTAACCTGGTAAACTGGCGAATCCAGTGACTAGTTTTTCCTCAGAAAAGAGTCTCAGTCCAGTATCTTCTATCACAATTTCATTTCCAGTTGCACATCCTGATCGATCAGAGGGCATCAGATGCTCGTACTGTGCACTGTACCTTGCATGGTGTATATGTAAAAACAATATAAATATGCATAATTAATGTCAAGGCAGTCCTCTTCAAATAAATCAGAAAGTCATTAAAACAACAAAAAACATCCTTGCTATGATCCAAGTGAAATTAAAGGATTTTATAGATACATTTTGACTTTATATCACCTGTAACAGGCTGATTACATTTACAGTAATGCACTCTGGCTTTAACACACACAACAGTATGTGAGATCATTTGTGCTATGCATTAGGGTATTTGAATTGTAATAAAAATGACCACAATTCATTAGCGAATAATCAGAATGATGAAAATTGCATGTAATTTTTTGTGTGTAAAATTTGCATGTAATTTGCATGTTTGCTCGTGTCATGTAACTATCTTAAGTCCTTACTCTGATTATTGGAAATAATCACATTAATTGGTACACATGTAAACATAGTCACTAATAATAGAATAATCAGAAATGTTTCTTGAGCAGCAAATCAGCATATATTAGAATGATTACTGAAGGATCATGTACACTGAAGACTGGAGTAATGATGCCGAAAATTTAACTTTGATCACAGGAATAAATTACATTTGAAAGTATATTTAAATAGATGTAGCCGGGTGGTATTTGAACTTATAAGAAAGAGAGTACTTCCCCTTTAAGAAAAGCGAGCCCTGATGATGACGTGTTAAAGGTGCTCTAAGCGATGTCACGCGTTTTTAGGCCAAAACATTTTTTGTCACATACAGCAAACATCTCCCCACTATCCGCTAGCTGCTGTCCGCTGAACACACTGTAAAACACGCGGTCTCTGCAGACAACCCAGCCTCCACAAACGGCAACAAAAACAAACTGGGCTAACCCGCGCCACGAAACATAACAAACTGCTCCAGCCAATAACAGACTAGAAGGATTTGGGGGGTTAGTGCATGGATGAGGAGGAGAGAGGTCTAGAATCTAGATAGCCTCCGTTTTGTTTGACAATACTTTAAACGTCAACAAGAAGTGACGTCACCCGACATCGCTTAAGCACCTTTAATAGCGCGATACAGAGAAAGGCAGCTAAAGGCCCTTGCACACTGAGTCCGAAATTTTCGTATGCGATTTTTCGGATTCGTACTTCGGTGGCTCTGAATTGTCAAAACATCATTCAAACTGCTTGCTACGGATGCGAAAAACGCACAAAATCGAACCGATCCGATTCTTTTTATGACGGACGAAAGTTTCCAGTGTGCAAGCGTCATTGACATAACGTGAGGTCGTATTTATTTTTTAATGTGCGAAAATTTCGGACACGAATTTCGACTCAGTGTGCAATGGCCTTTAAGCAGTGCATGAAGACGAATCCAGTCGTGTGTCAAGTTGAGTTTCATCCTCGATTTAATCGATGTTCTATAGTTCGAGATGATGGAAGATGTTTGATCGCTGCACGTGAAGGCACTACGAACTCTCTATAAAAGAGTTCGGGTGCCACTGCCGCGTTTGTGTTTGCTTCCGAAGTGTATTGTTTCACCCGAAAGTGTGCCAACATTCATACATTCTGAGAAATTGACACTTTATAGAGCTTTACTACCGTAAATTTTCTGTTAAGATATTTTTTTGTGAACTATTCGTTTTCATTTATTCACTTGGTTATGTAATTATAGTGACCCCGTGTGGAGGATTTGAGTAGTGTGGTTGAGGTTGAGTGATACTAAATCATCACCCTAATTGTTGAACCATTCAGTTCAAAGCATTGAAGATCTTAAAGAAAATTTTAACAATTGATTGAATTAATAGAGAAAAACAAAGCAAATCCAAAACGTGGTTCGGTGTCAATTTATTTATTTATTTAACTGGCAACATAGAAAACAGTTATTTAAAATTGTAATAATATTTCACAATATTGCAGTTTACTGTATTTTTGATCAAACAAACGCAGCCTTGGTGAGTGTAAAATCAACCTGTGACAAAATATGAGATTTGCTGTTAATTCAAACTCAATCAACCACCGTGAGCACATTCATGAACAGAAAGCTTTGAGTTGTAATAGTGGTTGGATTTCCAGATCTGCAGATATACTTCACTCCACACAAGAATCGGTGCGTGTCTTTCATATCTCACCCACCGGCAATGTCACCGCATAAGTCAACGAGAGATGGCCCATAAAGAACAATAAGCTTCATTTGCAATGCAGATGCTTCTGGTTTTCACCGTCTGTGGAAATATGACATATTTTCGGTTCATCCATAAAGGGTGAGTGCGCTGTATCTTGTTAGCGGATGTTGTCGTGCGCTTTTGAGACGTCTATCTCCGTCCTATATATACACAGTTCCAGCAGCTATCAGTCTAATGAGATATTTATTGTGCTCTTTTATGGCCAGCTTTGCATGAGGAAGTGCTGTTTTTATTGGAACATTCCTGCTCGGCATTAATGACACCTTCGCACTCCTATCCGCTTTGAGCAACGTTTGAACCTCCCCATTAAACGGCTGACCTTTGACCCCAGGTTCACCCAGCCGGTGTGCACGTTCCCTCTGCTCCTGTTCTTTCGGCTTCAGGAAAGAGAAAAGGCAGAATAAAGAAAAGGAGTGATTATCTTTTCAGAAGTCTTGCCTGCTGAAAAGAAGAAGATCTTTTATTCAGTAATGTCAGACAGGAGGAGGGTCTGGAATTCTTCCTTTGATGAGTTTAAGAGAGTAAACACTTCACGAGTGTAAATATCTCTACTTGGAAAAATATACAGCATTACTTTACACACTGCCAGTCAAAAGTTTGGAATGATTCAGCAGTGTGTGTGTGTGTGTGTGTGTGTGTGTGTGTGTGTGTGTGTGTGTGTGTGTGTGTGTGTTGTGTGTGTGTGTGTGTGTGTGTGTGTGTGTGTGTGTGTGTGTGTGTGTGTGTGTGTGAAAAAAACATTTTTTTGATAAAAAAACAGTAAAAACATTTGAATATATTGTAAATTGTCATTTATTCCTGTGATCAAAGCTGAATTTTGAGCATCATTACTCCAGCCTTCAGTGTCACATGATCCTTCAGAAATCACTATAATATGATGATTTGCTGCTCAAAAAACATTTCTGATTATTATCAATGTTGAAAACTGTTGTGCTGCTTCATACTTTTGTGGAAACCATGATACACTATCATTTATAAGTTTGGGTAAATCAGACATAATTTATTAATTGATTAATTAATTAATTAAATACGTTTATTCAGCAAGCATTAAATTTATCAAAAGTGACCGTAAAAACATTTACAAAAGTTTCAATTTCAAATAAATGCTGTTCTTTTGAACTTTCTATTCATCGAAGAATCCTGTAATGTATCATGGTTTCCACAAAAATACTAAGCAGCAACATTCCATAAATAATATTGATAAAATGTATATAATTGAGCACCAAATCATCATATGTTGTGTTGGAAATTAAGCCAGTCAGTGTGTTGTGTTTGTGGTGAGTGGGAATAGTTAGTCAATGTGATGAACATCACCTGTGGTTCCTCTGCGTGGACACTTCAACATCCCCAAAAATCCCCAAAACACCAGCTGATTCACTGAGACTTCTACAGTGAAGAAAAGAGTGGTTTTAGTGAAGAGAAAACATCTGCAGCATTTGAGAAACTCGATGTTATAAAACGCAGTCCGTAGTTTTTCCTCTTTGTCGCCATTTCTGTTCGAAATCTGCAAAGACAGTTATTCGCGGAGTTATCAACTTTACGCGGGTTGTGCCTCGGCTCGGCACAGCGCGGATGAATCCAATGTTTTGAGGAGATTGTGCGGCTGTCAGTCAAAGCGCAGATGTGGATGATTCGGATTCACAGATACTTTATGGAAGTATGACCAACATAAGAATTTCATTTTTAACATCCACTTTTGTTCTGACCAACGAAGGGGAAAAAAGCATTGCAGTAAATCACGCTGATTAAATAGTGATCGCTTATCATATCACGTCAAACCGTGCAAATTATAGCCTACTTTAATTTGCAAGGGCATTAAATGTAATCAACATTGCGTGATTACATTTAATGCCCTTGCGAAATTTATCCTTGTTTTCGCATGGGCCGGTTGCAGTCTATTTTTTTTCTGTAGTCACTCCGAAGTCTTGCTCAAAAATTTATTTAGGTTATTTTTTAACCCCAAAAAAGTTATTGAATGCAGCTTTAAGAAGTGTCCAAATACATTCTAGGGAAATAGATAGAACAACAAAATGTAAATATAAAATGATTAGCTTAAAGGCCCACAGAAGTGCGCCGAAACACAGCATTATTCAATGTGTTGACTTAATTTAGACTGAAACAGGAAGATATGAAGACAGGGCAGGATTTATCAAACAGCTCCTCCTCCTTCTTAAAATAGCCAATAGCGTTTAGTTTAACGGTCAGAGCCGTTGAGCTCGATAAAGCTGCAGTTTCCTCCATTTCTCTAACCGTTTCTCCTCCTAATCTCTTCCATATGGCTTTATAATACAGCATTATGTGCAGAATTCAAACGAGTCCGATACGTTTTGTTGTCTGCGTTGACTCGATCATATGATCCGCTCTCTATCATGTCTCTGTACCGGAGCTGCGGCAGTTCGTCTGACACTAACGTTAAACCGCCCCAATGAAAAACATATTTACACTGTCTGAGTCGTTCCCTATCCCCTATATAGTGCACTACAGTATGTGCCATTCACCATGTAGAAAATAGTAAATGTGTGAACAAGTGACTGATTTAAGCCACAGCTTCAGCATCTATTCATAATATAGGGGGCGGGGCTTCAGATTCTAGAGAGCATTGATTGGACAGAATGATGAGAAGCTGAAGTGCAGCGTGATGTCATCAGAATCATTGATCATATTGCCCTATGTGAGAGACTATGTTTTGAATGCTTATTAGGGCTGGGCGATATGGCCTAAAAAAAAAATCCCCGATTTTTTTACAAAAAATCCGATTTACGATTTAAATCGATTTTTTTCTCTCCCTACTTAAAATCAATCCTCAGATGACAAAGAAATTGTTCAAAACAAGTTTTTACTTTATTTTGTTTTGATATTCCCTTCTGGGATATTATCTGGATTAAAGTGCAATCAGAAACAACAACCCAAAAAGACCAGAGGGTCCTGTCATTGTAAATAGCCTAGTGTAAATGTAACATAACATAAAATGGGTGGATTGGGGGGGATGTGTAAAGAAAAAAAAACTTGCATCACAAGAAGTTTATTGTGATTGTCAAATTATTTGGTAACTAAACATCATTTTATGAAGTTTATTAACTATGTAAACACAATGTTTACATGCATAAAGACTGGTATGCTACTGTTTTTATTATTGCTTAACACAAATTTCACAATTTCAATTCAATTCATGTGATTTTTGATTCTGATATTGATTCAATATCAATTCCTTTGGATAAATATTAGGTACAGTAGATATGCTAATGTGTTATGTTAATTGTTCTCCAAAAATAAATCACCTAATGCTGTAAACAGAGCCCTGTCAGCTGGTATTATTAAAGGTTAAAACTAACTCAAAGTAAACATAATGCGTTTTTTATAATAACAAACAATGTTATAATATTTTAATGATATAGGTAAAATATAATAAATGTGTAATATAGTTATCATATTTAGCCAAATACTCCTCTCTATAGCAATTATTTTAAGTCCAACTAACATGCGTGCTATGGGTCATTAAAAGTCATTCCTGAGGTAAATGTAACGTTACGTGACACATGTTGTTCTCCAGCTGTTTTATGGACATCTTTCCGCGGTTGAAAAACACTGATGGATTGATTTTATTAGCTACATTTGGGTAAGTTAGTAGTGAAGAGTAGGCTAACAGATGATCGGTTCATGTGCCGCTTGAACTGAGATCTGTCAGCGATCTTTCACGTCACATTTACAAGCGCCAAAACGGTGTTTATTGTTGGAATTGCGTAATAAAATTAACAGAATCTGAGAGCCGAGAATCTGTTTCATATCAACAGTAACCTGCTCTGTCTTGTATGTCGGTGTCAGTGTCCTCTTTGCTTCGCGATGTTTCTCTGCGTGAGGAAATGGATGTGTGTGTGAGAGCGTGTAAAAAGTGACAATTGCGTGTCTCTCAGTGAACTCGTGAGAGTTGGCGGCCCTGCAGATTCAGTTTGTAAATGTTTTCGGCGGGTGTGCTTCTGCTGCCGCGGTCTTGTTCATTTGCCATGTTGTTTGTGTATCTCTATCATGGCAAGCGCTGAGCGCGGTCGGAACTACGGGAGCCCATATGGGCGGGTCGGCGGTTGTTAAAGAGAAAACCGATTTTCATTCAAAAAAATCGGCGTAAACTCTCGTAAGCTACACATTCGAGTTAATCGATAAAATCGATTTATCGCCCAGCCCTAATGCTTATTAACTTCTAAATGTGAATTTTGTTATTGTTTTGGAGCAAACTAGCTAGATATCAGTAAGGCTAACATATTCATACTAAAAGCCAAAAAACATTAATTTTGTTACCTATTGGGTACGGATTACTTCGACGTGTGTCTAGTTTAGTTCTCGATGTACAGTATACTGCCATTTTTGTTCAGTTCACTGTCGGTTATCAGCATTATTAAGTGTGGTTTGTGTGTATGTTCTCTTGAGATTCTCCAGTGTATTTCTTCTGTTAGTGGATTACAGACTACTTAAAGTGAATCCCTTCGTCATTCATGTTGGATCGCTCCCACAACTGTGACAATGTTTCTTTTCCCCCAATATTAAATTCCCAGTATAAAGTGCGGAGTCAACTGTAACCATTAGTATGTTGTATTTCTAAAGCGTGAAACATTTTTAAACACATTGCAAATTTAGGTCAAAACTGCAGTACTTGTTTGTTTGATCAATTGAAGACAAGTGCCAGCAGTGTTTGGGAAACCTGATAGAAAACAAATATTATCATTATTATATACTGAACGCTTCATTTAGTGCCATTATTGACTAAATAATTAGACACTTAGGCCAATTTAAATGAGTATTATTGAGAATGGAAATATTGGTTAGTTCCTCCATACATCATGATGCCTGCATCTAGCCCAGATATTTACAACAGCATTTCTGCATCACTTGATAGTTTGTAAATGGTAAATTTAAACAGTTTACCTCTTATAAAACATTTATAATCAACAGTAGATCTACTTTAAACATGTACAAGATACAAAACAGTATATTTAGCATCACCTGTTGAGCTCACTGAGTAATTTGAACCAAATTAAATGAAACACAATCTCTGTTAGTCACAAAAATCAAACAGCAGTCTAAAACCAAAATGGTGCAAAAAATAATACAAAAAACATTTAGAAATTCCTACCTTGTAAAAAAAAGGCTTCAAATTTGTAAATAAAACAAGATATTTGGAGTACGTTTTACAAGAAAATATTATTTTAGTCTTTCTACTTCAAAATTTCCTGTTTAGTTCAATATGTTACTTTCTGATTCTTTGCAATCATTTGTAAAATTTACTAGCAATTCCTGAGAAAAACTGTTTCAAAGTAAATCCTCTGCCAATGTAACAAGTAACACTTTACAATAAGGTCCCATAGTTAACATTAGCTAATGCATTACATTAACTTAACATTTAACAGTATTTTAATTTTTTTTTGTAAATGTTAGCTCAGGTCTATTAATAAATATGAACAAATTCAAAATTTGATTTTAATAATCGAATAAATGTTGTTTAATATTTGTTTTATTTTCAACTTTGAATATTTTTTGTTCAGTGTGAGTAATTGCACACATACAGTAGACAAATATAGCATGCAATAATAATGCAACACAGCTAATATGCATGAGACCACATGATGAAAGTCATGCATTCAATAACATGACCTTAACATATGAACAAACCAAGGAAAAATGCATTAACAGAGGAGAGAAGAGAAGAGGAGAGGATGGAAGAGAAGAGAAGAGAAGAGAAGAGAAGAGAAGAGAAGAGAAGAGAAGAGAAGAGAAGAGAAGAGAAGAGAAGAGAGGAGAGGAGAGGAGAGAAGGTCTCGGGGGGGCGTGGGGTGATGTCAGCCTATTAAACTGATTTCACAGGTTCCCTTAACGAAGCCACTCGCCAGTAAAAGGGCAGGAAGCATCTCGTTTCACTCTTTTTTTCACTCTTCCCTTCAAGCTGGATCCATGTGAGACTTATTGAAAGCTCCTGACAAACAGGCGTGAAGGAGGGCAGCTGGCGGGGCAGCCCTCTCAGGACCCCAACAGCCCCGCCGGAAACGCAGGTGGTATAAAACAGCAGCCGTCAGTTCTTAAAGATTTCTCTTTCCCTCTCTCCGCCTTCAGCGCTCTGAGAAACACGATACGGACTGTTGAGATACTGGAATCATACGGGCACGTCACCGCAAGACTTGTTGCACTTGCATAACTTTGCTGATGTCATTTGTCCCTGGATATGACTGCATTCACTGCTGTGGACAAAAGATCTCTTTAAGCATTTAAAAGGAACAGGTCGCCCCAAAAACATTATTTCTAGCATCATTTACTCGCCCTCAGGTCATTACAAACCCTTATGACTTACTTTCTTCTGTGGAACCCATTGACATGCAAAAACAAAAACAGTTAATTATTTTTTTTCACGGAATAAACAGTAATACGATGGTCAAAAAATTAAGACAAAATTATTTGGATGAAATCATTTTTAAAACATTATTTATTTTCTTAATACACATAACTGGTGTCATTGAGTCATGCAATGTTCATACAGTGCATGTTATTTCAGAGAAAATAAAATCTTTTATCATACTGTTGCAGTGCCTCTGAAACTGATCGTTGTCTGTCAGGAACAACCCAATCATTTCCAGATACAGTACAGGTCATTGACCTGAGAAAGATGGCTCAGAAAAGGTTATTCCTGAGAAGAGCTCTAGTATTATTTGTTTGCAGATTCCAGATAGTTTGATACTTTGTATTTAAAGTGATGCTTTAAAGTGTGATTTAAATACTTGTTAAGCCATGTATCGTCACTCTGAAAGAAGTCAAATGTATTGTGGATGCTGTTTCACTTTAAAACCTGGCAAACAATATATTTAACAAAAGCTGCAATTCCCAGTAGATCTTAAAACACACTCCTTTTGAGCCATTTGTCAATCTTGGGAGAACTAAAAGCATCTAGCTTATACATCCCACAGCATTTCAACTTCAGAGACGGCCCTGTCACGCATCTATCAAACAGAACTGATGTGACCTCTGGTTTGCTCATCTTCATCTGCGCTCCTTTCATTTGTTCACGAGTCTGGGTTTTCTCTCCTCTCTTGCCAGGTCCCTTCGCTGGGACTCCTCAGACATATGTGAAAGCAGGTGTTCTGTCTGGTAAATTGAATCCTTCATTGCACGTCTTAACCACGACATGAGTGCACAGGTGATTCGAGCTCGCAGGTTCCCATGGCTGATGTTTGTGAGTGTTGGTGCTGAGACTCTCAGGGGTGTTGGCTATGGTGAAGCGTTCGTGAAGATAAAGCAGAGACTTCCCTGTGGACTGGTGCGCCATGACGCAAAACACGCACATACAATTCCTAAGAACTCTTCGCAAAGAAGCTTTGTTGCTAAAATCTGCACCGACACTCTTAAAAGTGTGAAATACACCAGTAAGACAACAGCGAGATTTTATGTGTGCAAAACAGACAATTACCTCCACACAGCTCATTAAACAGAGGAATGCATTATCCCTTTAAAGCCTTTACTGTGCTGATTTCTGCCACTGTCTTAGTTGGAGGTCGAAAATTTAAATGTCCAACTAGTTAGAGCTGACTGAGGCATTCGTGTCAGCGAGTTCAAATAATCCGCAGCACATCAACGGCACTTCAAATGAGTCCACATCCAATGTGACTCCTCACAAATGACAACAGACGCTTGTGATTTGAGCTTTACGACGCAAATATGCAGCGTCTGCCAACTTACAAAGGCAGAGCCCTGTTTTTACTTCAGTGGGGATAAAAGAAAGAGTGTGTGATGGAGAGAGATGTGTGTGTTTGAGGGGGGTGCTCTTTGTTGTGATTGTAGGTGAGTAAAGGGGAAAGCTTCTCATTACTAGATAGATAGATAGATAGATAGATAGATAGATAGATAGATAGATAGATAGATAGATAGATAGAAACAGAGCAACAGAGTAGAGCGATAGAGAAATATATAGAAAGAGTGATAGATAGATAGATAGAACAGAGCGATAGGGAAATAGATAGAAAGTGATATAGAACAGAGCGATAGATAGATAGATAGATAGATAGATAGATAGATAGATAGATAGATAGAGCAACAGAGTAGAGCGATAGAAATAGATAGAAAGTGATAGATAGATAGATAGATAGATAGATAGATAGATAGATAACAGATAGCAAGCAGAGTAGAGCGATAGAGAAATAGATAGAAATATAGATAATAGATATAATAGATAGATAGATAGATAGATAGATAGATAGATAGTATAGATAATAGATAGATAGATAGATGACAGAGCAACAGAGTGAGATAGAGAAATATAGAAAGTGTAGATAGATAGATAGATAGATAGATAGATAGATAGATAGATAGATAGATGAACAGAGCAACAGAGTAGAGCTAGAAATAGATAGAAAGTGATAGATAGATAATAGATAGTAATAGATAGATAGATAGATAGATAAAGAAAATAGAAGTAGAAATAGATAGAAATGATAGATAGAAGATGATAGATAGAAGAGAACAGAGTAGATAAAGAAATAGATAAAATAGTAGATAGATAGATAGATAGATAGATAGATAAAGGATAGATAGAAAATAGATAGAAAGGATAAGAGTAGAGCGATAGAAATAGAAATAGATGAAGAAGTAGATAGATAGATAGATAGATAGATAGATAGATAGATAGATAGATAGATAGAGATAGAAGATAGATAGATAGATAGATAGATAGATAGATAGATAGATAGATCAGAGATAGATAGATGTAATAGATAGATAGAGATAGATAGTAATAGACGACAGAGTAGATAGATAGAAAAGATAGAAGAGATAAAGATACAGACAGACATAGATAGATAGATAGTGATAGATATGATAGATAAGATAGATAGATAGATAGACAGAACAGAGCAATATATAGATAGAGACAGAATGATAGACAGACAGAACAGCAGACAGACAGATAGATAGATAAATCTATCTATCCATCTATCATTCTGTCTATCTGTCAGTGTATCGATCTATCAAAAAGGAGGGATTCTACCATCTCAACTTTCTCAGCTGAAGTGCTGAGTTCAACATGTATGTTACAAATATAACTCACCTCTATTTTTAACATCAGAGTGTTGGGATCATCGGGGGTCTCACATTTCAGCTGCATGTCACCCTGAAGAAACACAGCGGATGTTATTGTACATTCTATAATGCGTGTTCACTTCTATCCGCCGAGATTCTCCAGATTCCCCCTCCTCCTGACACTCCGGGCACCTCCGACGCTCGCTATGCTAATGTCCCCCTCGCGCACACCCTGTTAAAACACCACAAAGACAGCCATTTAGACTTAAAAGACACATAAACAAAAAAGGAAAGGAGAAATATAAAAGAAGGGCGCAGAAATGAAAGTAGATGAAAAAGGAGGACGGGGAAGGGAGAATAAAAAGAGCACACGGCGCTCCGGGGGGAGGGTGGGGTTCGGAGAGGAGAGGAAGTCAATTATGCATTCTGAACCCTGGTCGATGTAGCCTCCGGGGACCTGGCTGCACACCTCAGGATCAGTAAATAATTGACAGATAATATTAATTGGCTGTGGATTAGTGAGCAAGTAGAGTATCGTGGCATTAATATTTGATCAGAAGATGATAGCGACTCCTGGCAGGGGCTGGGAGGGGCAGCTGGGCCTGGTTTGCTGATTAGGGCCCTGAAAAGGGAAGTGAGGTGGAGACGGTGCCATGCAGACCACGCTGCAAAAAAATATTTACTTACTTGGGGTTTTTGCATTGTTTTCCAGTACTAATATTTCTTTTTAAGTATGCAACTTGGAAGGTTTTAGGTCTTTTCTCACTGAACAATTGAGTTTATGCTTAAAGGGTCACTTCACCCATTTGCATTAAGGTTTGTATTGTTAGAAACCCAGTCATATATTATAATGATGGTGGAATTTTGCTTGTTTTTTTTATGAGATGGGAGAAAAAAGGATTTAAGTGTTTTACTTCCGTCCTATCGTGACGTAAATATCGTCATTTTGCGTCACGATAGGACGGAAGATAAATTTCATTGAAAAGTGTATAGACTACAAACATTAGCTCATTATTATTCAAGGGTGTGGGACCCACTCACCCTACAGGCCTATTACAGATCAGTGGGTGGGACTTCACTTGCAGAAACCGAAATCAATATCCGCCATCTTGTTTTTGGAAGCTAAGCTAACGAGCGCTGTGGAGATAGGAAGTATGACAATGACTGAAGAAACTATACATGATATGGAAGAAGAGGATTTTGAAAGTCTGCTGCTCGAATCCGATGTTCGTGGCTATCTTTACGAGCCGCAATATAGTGAAGAGCAGCTGAGGCTGATGGAGGAACAGGAGGCGGACGAGGAGCCCGGACTGGCTCGAGCTGAGGCGGACTGCTGTGCCTGTGCTCTCGCTGTGCGCTACGGACACAGATAGAGTCCGTCTGCTGCAGAGAATTTCAACGAAGGGACGTTTGTGTTGTGATGTGAACCACCATAGTTTCGCCTGACTGAACATCCAGGTATCATGCAGTAATACACCATATTCAGAAAGAAATACAAACGAGGAGTAATTCACTAATGAATTTGCCAATGTAACTTAACGTTAACGGGGTTTGTTGTTGTGGGAAGAAGGAGGCTGGAATCGGCGAACATTTAAACATTTTAATAGTAAAATGAACAAATACACAACGAAAGTATAAGCCAACAGCCCCTCATTGAAGACTGAAGTCCACACACAACATAAAATCAGGCCTGTTCCTCTCTCGATCTGCCGTTTATGCTTCCGCTCCTCTGTGAGAGATACGAGACCGGTCGGTGTGTCTCTTTACTTTCATTATCACTTACTAGAAATTTTGCGTGAAATGAATTTCAAACTCTGGTGGCAGCTAACGTTAGCCTTGTTGACGAAAGAATGATTTCTTTGATGTGCGCGCAGTTCCGGATTAGTGGGTGTGGCTTGCGGAGCTGTGCAATGTGGTGCATTGTGGGTGTTGTAGTCTTTCATACAAATGCACCCTTCGGTTATTTTCTGTCTTTTCTCGGTCAAGAGGGCAACAAATTAAAAAATTATTTTACATTTCGACTACATATATGATCCACTTTCAATAAAGATTCATGTTGAAATGGGTGAAATGCTCCTTTAAAAAAGTGTAAAAGTGCATTCTAAAATGCTGATTTGGTACAATCAATTTTTAATAAGTTCTTATTATTATGACTGTTTTTGCTGCTTAATATTTTTCTTTTCTTTTTTGGCAGCGACTTTTTTCACTAACAGCAAATAGCAATAGATTTATGCTGAGATCGAAAAGCGACAGATTCTATTCACACCATGTAAAAATAGCAGTATTTTCTTTGCAATAGGTTAAGTGTAAACAGTAGTTAGATACATTAAAAGGCATGCAATAATAACAGTGTAAATGATTATATTTATTTACATTTTTAAATGGATGCCGCCTTATTGGAACAATAAAGCCCTACCCAGATGTAGATCTAGGTTTTTCTTCGTTTCGCTCGGACATTTAACGGCGTGTACATACACGCATACACGCGGATAGCTCAAAATGCGTATAGATAACACGCCACTTGACTTGAAAGTGGCGTGTATGTTTACGCAAAAGTCATGATGTCATGTTGGATATGTGATGAGAAAAGGGAGTAGAGCGAGTTCGGGAAAAAGGCAGATTCAAACTCCGATCGCTTTGCATCAAAACTTTCCACCACGTGTCTTATCGCTAATTTTTACCGTGTCTTCCGTAATTTTGTCTGGACCAATCAGGCGTCAGTGGGCGGAGTTAGTGTAAATAGCCTCTGTCAACAAGCTGGGCTATTTGCACTTCGTTTTTTTTTTTTTTTCAAGATTCTTTGATGAATATATAGTTAAAACGAACAGCATTTATTTAAAATAGAAATCTTCACTGTCACTTTTGATCAATTTAAGCATATTATACTGATTTCTGAAAGATCATGTGACACATCAGTAATGAGTAATGATGCTAACAATATCTGCCAACGGGGTCAGAAAAATAAACTCAAAAGATTTTTTACACCACTGGCAAATATTTGTCTTGTTCCAAGCACAAACTCACTTATGTTTGATGAATGTTTTTAAAAAAAGCCTACAAATCGGATGTATTTTTGCTTCTCAAGTAAATGAATCATGATTTAAGAATGTTTCGATATTTGTACTGGGAAACACGAGTAAGAAAATCCTTTTTTCCAGCGTATTACACACCAGCCCCCCTTCAGAATCACAGGGATGGAGAAACAGAGACAGTGCTGAGCATCAGCTCACCTCCCACTGGCAGCAAATTGCCAGCTGGATGATTTGAGGTGAAGAAAAAGATATCAGACTGACTTTCAAACTACCTTTGCTTGTAGTTTCGGCATGACCGAAGGAGGTGCAGCGGCCCAAAACGTGTGTGAAAGAGGCTGGTTTTCCAGAGTGGAAGTCTTGCAGCACATGAACACCCAGCCGCTGAACTCCTGAAGGCTAATTAAAGCGCTGGAAGGAGTGCGTCTGTGACAACACAATGAGGAAATGCTTTGGAGGGGGTGGGAGAGAAACACACTCGAGCCCCAGTCACAACAATACCCAGCTCTCCTTGCATCTACCATATGCTGTCATTTGTTCAGTCAAATCCCTTGAAAGTGACGGCGATTCCAAGCGGTTGGTGGCGTTTCCTCTGAGGCTTCGCCCCTCAAGTCTGATCTAACGGTCCCCTGGGCCGTATGCGCAAAGGTTTAGAGATGTCAGCTCTATGACGATCACATCACAGACCCAGCGAATATGCAGAATCAGAAGATGTCGTCCATACAAACAAATAAATAGTTCCTCATCATGCAATCAGATCACACTTTGCTGTGGTTTTGCCTGTGAAGAAGTAAAGTACCGTTGAAAAGTTCGGATCTTTTAGCGCTTTTGAGAGAAATGTCTTCAGCTCACCAAGGCTGCATTTATTTGATCAAAAATACTGTAAAAACAGTAATATTGTGAAATATTATTACAATTTAGAATAACTTTTCTATTTGAATATAGTTCAAAATGTAATTTATTCCTGTGATGCAATCATTACTCCAGTCTTCAGTGTCACATGATCCTTCAGAAATCCTTCTAATATGATGATTTGCTACTCAAAAAAACATTTTGTAAGTGAGAATAAGATACTTTTTTTAAGCATTAAGCAATCTTCCAAACTCTTAATTGATTATGAATCTATCGATCTGTAGGGGAAAAAGAAAAAAACTTTGGTTATTGTCAAGTTCACAAGGGTGAAAAGTACAAAATGTTCACTAAACGCAGTTATGATTGCAAAATCTCATCACTGGGAGACAAACAGCAGTGCATTTTACTCAAAATATTATATTTATATTCATGCATTTGATAGATACTTACAGTCCAAGTATACATTTGATTAGTTCATGCCTTCTCAAACCCATGGCCTTAGCGTTCCAATAGCGCCATGCTTTACTGTTTGAGCTACAGGAATGCTGGACTAAATAATATGGACTAAAGTGACTGAGTAATTTTATTCCATCCTCTCTGAATAACTAATATGAGTGTCTCTATAACAGTCTCAGGCTTCAGCACATCTGAACTCTGCGTGACACACGTAGCCTCAGCTGCATTTCAATTCAGGACATTTAATGGTCTCCTGGATGTCTTACGAACTGAGAGACCTCGACATTTATTTGGGACTAACACACAAAGGAAAACCCTTGGAATTATGGGACATGAGTCTTTTTTTTGTGCCTTTTTAGGAAAGTCAAAAAACATGCCCTGAAACCATAACGAGGATATCCCAAGCTTTATTAGGCCATTTAAGATTTTTTGCATTTAGCAGACGCTTTTTATCCAAAGCCAAGAAAGAAAAACAAATCGCCAACAATAGTCCTAAGGTTTATTTCACAACTAGATTAGGAAGCAAGAGAAGAAAAGAAAGTAAATGCATCTTGAGTTAAGAATCTTTTTATATTTTCAATGGAGACCGAGACAAAACTACTAAGCAAGTAATACACCGCTGGCAAAGTGTCCACAGATAGACGTGCCAAGGCTGAACAGTCTTCTGTGGTGACGCCAAACCCAGAGATGAGCTAACCAGATCATCTCAAGAGCAAGGCTTTCCCCCTTCAATACTGAGTGGACAAACTGCATGATGATTCTCTCTCACCCATATCATCATTGTTTATGGCCATGTCACATTAATATTCATGCTTGTCAACGTGCATCAAACCCCTCGTCTACTCTACACAGATGTCTCTCATTTGGATGACACCTCGAGACACTGTCAATAATCAACAGCTGACGAGCGGGACAGACTCTCCTTGCCAAGCACTGATCTCCGAACAGCAGATCCAAATCCCAAACAAAGCCCCTGGTTTTGTGACAGATCTGGAGACAGATCTGCGAGACTTCAATTCCCCCGTCTCACGTTCTCGTTCCCACAAGCCTCCGCCTCCGTCAAGTGCAGTTGTCAACACAAGGACACATGTTCTATGTTAGACCCCTGTTTAACAGTGAGAGTCTGGTTTGGTAAAGAGCCGAGGCCACCGGTGACGGCTGAGGTCATCCAGGACAAAGGGATGGAGATGGGAATCTAAAGCAGACTGTGTAAGCGCTTTTGGGAAAGTCAAGCCCTGTAATCTCATTGCCTGATTTCATAGGGTTTAACCAGTCATTCCACTGAAAAACGGCCGCTGTGTTAATCCTGGATTGGGGCGCCAGGTCTTCAGTTCTGATGGGAAACCAGAAACAAGGCACACATTTAGAAACATGTTTGAGTCAATGGCAGGAAGACAGAAAAGGAGCATGAAAAACTTTAAATGATTGAATGGGTGCATCAATACGTTTTGATTTCAAGATATACACATTTGGTATTCAAGGGTTACTTTTTCTCACCCTCAAGTAGGCCTGCACAATAAATCATTATAAAATCGCGATCTCGATTCACCCTGTTCACGATTTAATTTTTAAATGACTTCGATTTAAAAAATAAAATAAAATTCGACCTTTATTTTGAAAGCACAGCTCTCACAAAGTTCAGGGATTCACCTTCAGCCAATGACAAAGCACCTTTTAGTCACGTGTTTCACTCGTCAGTTTAGCGTTTCACCCTCAGCCAATGACAAAGCACCTTTTAGTCACGTGTTTCACTCGTCAGTTTAATATTAATATCAGAAAAATATCAATTTATAAACTATAATCACTTGCTTTTGGTAACAACCAAAGTCTAGCGAGTCTAGCTCTGGTGGAAGAATGACCCTTTGACCCCACGCGAGTGACCTCTGACCTGACGCATGAAGAATGACCTCTGACCCGACGCATGACCAGTGACTTCTGACCCGACGCATGACGAGTGACCTCTGACCTGACGCATGACGAGTGACCTCTGACCCGATGCATGACGAGTGACCTCTGACCCGACGCATGACGAGTGACCTCTGACCCGACACATGACGAGTGACCTCTGACCCGACGCATGACGAGTGACCTCTGACCCGACGCATGACGAGTGACCTCTGACCCGACGCATGACGAGTGACCTCTGACCTGATGCATGACGAGTGACCTGACCCCACACATGATGAGTGACCTCTGACCCGACGCATGATGAGTGACCTCTGACCTTATGCATGACGAGTGACCTCTGACCCGACACATGACGAGTGACCTCTGACCCGATGCATGACGAGTGACCTCTGACCCGACGCATGACGAGTGACCTCTGACCTGATGCATGACGAGTGACTCTGACCCACACGACGAGTGACCTCTGACCCGACGCATGACGAGTGACCTCTGACCTTATGCATGACGAGTGACCTCTGACCCGACACATGACGAGTGACCTCTGATCCGACGCATGACGAGTGACCTCTGACCTGATGCATGACGAGTGACCTCTGACCCGACACATGACAAGTTACCTTTGACCCGACGCATGACGAGTGACCTCTGACCCGACGCATGACGAGTGACCTCTGACCCCACGCAAGTGACCTCTGACCCGACGCATGACGAGTGACCTCTGACCCCACGCAAGTGACCTCTGACCCCACACAAGTGGCCTCTGACCCCACGCATGACGAGTGACCTCTGACCCCACGCAAGTGACCTCTGACCCGACGCATGACGAGTGACCTCTGACCCCACGCAAGTGACCTCTGACCCCACGCAGGCAAGTGTCCTCTGACACGACCCATGATGAGTGACCTCTGACCCCACGCAAGTGACCTCTGACCCGATGCATGACGAGTGACCTCTGACCCCACGCAAGTGACCTCTGACCCAACGCATGACGAGTGACCTCTGACCCGACGCATGACGAGTGACCTCTGACCCGAAGCATGACATAGCATGTAGGAGTAGTGTAAGCTTAGATGAGAATAGCGGTTCAAACTAACAGGGTTGGGCAAAAAACTCAGGCTCCTTCCACATTTCTCTTTAAATATTCTATATGTTTTAAATTTCTAATTTGTGACCAGTGTTTTGTTTTGCTCTATCCTCTGCGCTTCCGCGTTCATTAATACGTCATGCGTCGGGTCAGAGGTCACGCTCACTTAATATTCAACAATATTACTGATCTGCCTGGATTGGCACCATTATATGAGAACTGAACTGAGCGATGACGTCACTGTTTTCTCCAGAGCGGCTGTATATATAAATTAACTTAACAATTACAAAATGAACAAAAATTAACGATCCCTGAACTTACTTAAAGGGACAGTTCACTTTGAAATAAATTTTTGGTATGTTTTAGCTTACCTCAAGGGCATCCAAGATGTAGGTGTCTTTGTTTCCACAGTATTTTCAATTTTGATATTTTTAGGTCAAACCGTTCTTGTCTGTCAGTCATATAATGCAGGTCTACGGTCACCACCTTAAAGAGCATACACAGAGAAGTCCAAATTAAACATGATTTAATGACTCGTAAATGTAAGTACACATTGATGGCCTAAGACACGAAACGAGCGGTTTGTGTGAGAAAACGAACAGTATTTATATCGTTATGTATTTTTGTTTTGTTTTCCATTTAAAATACATAAAAATGTTTAGTTCAAGACAAGCGACACTATAAAATATTAAGACTTGTTTTCACAGACTGTATCTTGTATATATATAGAAGTGTATTTGGCCTTTTTATCCCACTTGTTGTTGAACTTGTTTATACTTCAAACAAGGGGAAAGCCTTCATTACAGCTGGACAAAATACATTTACATTTATGCATTTAGCAGACTTACAAAGAGGAACAAAAGCAATTCATCAAAACACTTATATTCAAGATACAAACTCAAAGCAACTCTTAATATTTTATTCAGTGTTGCTGCAAAATAAAAAATAACTGTTGTTTCAAGGATTTTTACATATTTAAACCAATGAAACAAATTCTACTAATTAAAACTTACTATGCAGTCGTTTTTTAACAATGCATCACGAGAAGCATGCACATGCAACGTTTAGTTAATGCAGGTACTCAGTTTAATGAGCTTAAGACATGTTTGATAAAAATGTAATTTGCCTGTGGATATTTGTGTGCTTTATCATAGTTATGAAATCAGTGTCCCTCGAAATCACAGATGATGTTAAAACCAGAAATAAAATGATATCCAGTATAGCAATTCTGACATGTAGATTAAGTTTCCATAACAAGATCTTTTCCTTCACTGCAAAACTTTCAATTTATCCTCCCACAACTTTCCAAGACCAAAAAAACATCAGTCTTTGCAACAACACACACACACACACACACACACACACACACACACACACACACACACACACACACACACACACACACACACACACACACACACACACACACACACACACACACACACACACACACACACACACACACACACACACAAAACCTAAATATAAATGAAAGAAACAAAAACATATTAAACTTTCTTAATGAGAGAAGGTAAATGATGGAAACGGTTTTTTAGAATAACACACTTTGAACACTTCATACGACAGCATCCACGTTTTGCCATTAGTGTTCAGGAGTAGAGGACTGACAGCTCATTTCACTGGAAGCTATGCTTTAACAATGTCAGTGATTAATACAGAAAGCCCATTCTCTGAAATGGCTCTTTAAATCTCAATTTCCTCTATAATATAACTTACTGCCAAGGATCATTATGAGTCATTTCGGAGCCACTCGAACCCGTTTGAAGTAAACATCATTAGGGAAACGTCTCTGTGAGTCTGATTACAGAACATCCTTCCATTAAAAGAAGGAGCTAGAACCTGCCCTAAGTGGAGATTTAGTTATGGACGTCGTCTTAGAAATTACAAAAAGCACCAGTTACATAGTCGCAATAAAATAACTAGGATATTTGAAAAATAGACACAAATTAGAGGGTTGCTGAAAGAAAAAGCTCTTTTCGGATCTTTCTGCTTTTAGTTAATGGAAAGCCATGATACTATAACACACACACACACACATACACGAGTCAGCAACAGCAAACCCACTGTATACTCTAAGAAGAAAGGTTCAAGCGCTTCATAGATATAAAGGTTCTTTATTGGTATCGGAGGGTCCATGAAGAACCTTTCCATTGTGCAAACATTTTTTTGTAGTGGAAATATATGTGTAAATTCCAGGTATGTCAAAACCCGGAAGTCTAATTCGGCGCTGGTTCCTTCGAGATTTTCCTATGGGTTTTTTTAGTAGGTTTTTGTGAAATAAAGTCTGTGGTAAACATAGCTTGACTAAACTTTGACATTTTGTTCTACAATGTAAACTGCACACACTTGTCTAAGTCTAAAAAAAAAGTAGGCTGCGTTCATCAAAAATTAACATAACGGTTTCAAAATTCGAGTTTTCGCTATGAGTGTGTAATTCAAGTTGTATAACAAAACGTCAAAGTATCATAAAGTTATGTTTACCACAGGCTTTATTTTACTCAGAATTTGAAACCCCCCTAGGAAAAATCTCAAAAGAACCAGCGGCGAAAATCCACTATTAAAAGCTTTTGTCGAGTGGAAAGATTTCATGGATGTTAAAGGTTCTTCATGGAAGCATCAGAGGTAGTCGAAAACACATTTGACCGGATTGCTTTCGTAGTGTAAACACTCGTGTGGTCGAATGTGTTCGAACAGCCACAAAAGACCGTCTTCTCTCCACTTACTGATGAGCGAACATTATGGGAAGTGAACTAAACAAACGGGATTTAAACTTTGTCGGCTGAAGTTTGGTTTGAAGACAAAAAATGTACCAAGCACAATGTTCTCTCACCTGATTTCTAACACACACTCACAGTGTTTGGCGTGATCTCAGAGCAGACACTAAAGCTGCTGCTCTCTGTGTGTTTCGGTCGTCTCCGATAATGTTCATATGTAAATTTCAAAGCCTATTTTGTCCATTAGATTGAAAGATCTGAAAAAGCCCTTACATTTACCCACCCATAGACCCTCCCCTCGAAGAAATCAGGACAGAAGTGACTGAAAGTGGACAAAAGAGAGGATTAAAACACCAGGTGTAAACGGGTTTGTGTCTCCCTCGTCTACTTGTGATCGATCGACTGAAACGCATCTTAACACCAGGTGTAAACAGAGTCTAAAAGAGTGTAGAAACTTGTAGGGGTTGCCATCATGGGATCATTTTATGTATTCAGTTTTAATTAATTAACTTTGTTTTAAAGGGCACCTATATGGCATTTAAAATGTTCCTAATATTGTTCTGGGAGTCCCCAACAACAGTTTTAAATGCATGCAATGACAAAAAACACTTTTGTTGTCTTATAATATGCATTTATTTTTACCTGATTTGCTCACCGACTCCCAAATGATTCGTTCAACAACTTTTTTTTAAACCCCTACTTTACGTGATGCTAATCTGTGGTGATTGGTCAGATGACCCAGTCAGTTGTGTTTGTAAAGCAATCGTCATTAAAATGACGCGAACACAGCACAAGGTTTGGCTATACTTATGTGGTATAGTTGTAAATATAAACTCTAGCCACTGATTCTTCACATGCTCGTCCCTAGGCAGTGAAAAAAATGTCGCTTTTGATTCGCACTTCAGAACAGCGTCTTGTTGTCGACATGATGTTTTCCCTGGTGTCTGCGCGGCGTGCGCGATGAGTGGGCGCGGCCAATTTGATCATTTTTCGTCTTGACGTCACAACGAAATGGAAATTGACTACTTGGAAAAACGATTCATTAAATTGATCAGAGTCGACTCATACTTTTGAGAGACAATAACTTTTTTTACGGTGAACTTTCATATATAAAACTTTGCAGGGTGTTTTTGTTCACTTAGTCTATGTTACACACTACATGAAAGGTAATTTAATAATTCCATAATAGGTGCCCTTTAATTACTTTTTACATTTTATGAATTAAACAACCCGTAACATACTTTATCACTAGAAAAAATAAAATAAATAACCCCGTTAAACACGAAAGTAATGCAATAAGACATTTCTCCTTATAAACATAAGAACTCTAGGGTTCTATTTAGAATCTTTTTTTCTAGGAGTGTGTTCCGTTACCCCGGGAAACACTCATTACAAACAAAGCATAGTTTAAAAATGAACGCACAACTTTCACCTTTTTCAGTTCGTCCTCATATTTTTTTTCTTTTACACTGGACACCGAGAGGGAAGGAAGTCCTGTATTCCTGTTTTTTCTACAAGTCCATGGATACTAGAAGGGATGTGTTCTTGATCCGGCTTTATCCTTTGAGCTGGAGGGGTGAAGCCAGCCAAAGTCCAAACTACACAAATTGAGACAACCAGATGACATCCCTGATCCATCCATGAGATGAACCTGCAAACACACAGAACTTTGTTTCAGTGTCCTTTCTTACGGACACACAACACATTTTACAGGTCTAACTGTTGGAAGGTCAAACTTCAGAGTGATGTCAGACTTGTGAACGAATCCTCCTTTTGAGCTGGGCCTTTTAAATGATTCAGTTGAATTGATTTGCAAAGCATTCATAAGACACTCTACTGTGGGAAAATCCGTATGGTAAACATGTTAACAAGAAAACATCTTATCTGAGAGCATGAAACTCATGGACAAACTAATAAAATTGAAAAAATGTATATAATAATCAAAAAATATATACTGAATTTTTTTTAAACGCCGCACAGCATAATATATATACATATAATATATATATATGGTAAAAAAAAAATCATATATAGAAATACAAAGTGATTGACCCCAATGGCAAATATTTGTTCTAGTGTTAAAATCAAAAATCAGAAAACAAGACTCAATATCTTAAGTCATTTTGCTTCTTGATTTATGAATTTTTAGATATTTAGACTGGAAAATAAGGCAAAAATACTATGATTATATATATATATATATATATATATATATATATATATATATATATATATATATATATATATATATATAGGACAAATGTCTGCCAATGGGGTCAAATACTGAGAAAGGAAATAATTTTTTGCAATGTGGAAACTTTCTATTGCTATATTACATTACTTTAAATGAGTCCACTCCGCAAGATTATTGTTATAAACATGAGCCTCGTCCGAAAGGCAAAGGAGGAGGTGTTGCTGTAATTTATAGTAATATTCTCAAAACCACTAAGAAATCTAGTTTTAAATATACTTGTTTTGAAGTGTTGGTGCTTAATGTAAATATTTATAGTGTAAACAATAAATCACGTTTGAGAATTCTGCTGGCTACTGTATACAGGCCACCAGGGCACCATAAAGATTTTATCAAAGAACTTGCTGACTTTCTATCAGAATTAGTATTGGCTGCAGATAAAGTCCTAATTGTTGGTGATTTTAATATACATGTAGATAATGAAAAAGATGCATTGGGATTGGCATTTAAAGACATTATAAACTCAATTGGAGTGAGACAACACGTGTCAGGACCTACTCATTGTCGTAATCATACTCTAGATCTAATACTATCACATGGAATAGATGTTGATGCCGTTGAAATTCTGCAGCAGAGCGATGACATCTCCGATCATTATCTAGTCTCGTGTAAATTACATTTAGCCAAGGCTGCAAAGCCGACTCCGTGTTATAAATATGTTAGACCTATCACTTCTGCCACTAAAGATTGCTTTATCAATAATCTTCCAAATCAGTTTCATAATCTCAGCATCCCAGATAGCTTAGAAGAACTTGATATTGCAACAGAAACTTTTAACTCTCTCTTTTCCAGCACTTTAGACACAGTTGCTCCGCTGCGCTTAAAGAAGATTAAAGAAAATAGTCCAACGCCGTGGTACAATGAGCACACACGGGCCCTTAAGAGAGCAGCCAGAAAAATGGAGCGAAACTGGAAGAAAACAAAACTAGAGGTATTTCGGATTTCATGGAAGGAGAGCTCGATTGTTTACAGAGAGGCCTTAAAAGATGCTAGAACTAATTATTTTTCAACCCTATTAGAAGAAAATAAAACATAATCCTAGGTATTTATTTGAACAAGTGACTAAACTAACGAAAAAGAAAGCTTCAAGCCCAGAAGTTTATAAAAAACACAGCAGTAATGACTTTATGAACTTCTTCACTTATAAGATTGATAATATCAGGGACAAAATTATAACTATGCAACCGTCTACTACAGTATCGCATCAGGGAGTATATTGTAGTCTCCGTGAGGAACATTTTGATTCATTTGTTGCTATAGGAGAGGAAGAATTTTGCAAAATTGTTAATTCATCTAAATCGACAACTTGTATGCTAGACCCTATACCGACTAAACTACTGAAAGAGATGCTTCCAGAGGTCATAGATCCTCTTCTAGATATCATTAATTCATCTTTGTCATTAGGATACGTACCAAAAACCTTTAAGTTGGCTATGATTAAACCGCTTGTTAAAAAAACGCAACTTGATCCTACAGAATTAGTCAGTTACAGGCCAATCTCGAATCTGCCTTTTCTGTCAAAGATACTAGAAAAAGCAGTATCCTCACAACTGTGTTCCTTTTTAGAAAGAAATAATATCTGCGAGGATTTTCAGTCCGGATTTAGACCGTACCATAGTACTGAGACTGCTCTCATTAAAGTCACAAATGATTTGCTCTTATCATCCGATCGTGGTTGTATCTCTCTATTAGTGTTACTCGATCTTAGTGCTGCATTTGATACTATCGACCACAACATTCTTTTAAATAGACTAGAAAACTTTGTTGGCATTAGCGGAATTGCACTAGCATGGTTTAAATCATACTTATCTGACCGTTTTCAGTTTGTATCAGTAAATGAAGAGATGTCTTATCGATCACAAGTTCAGTATGGCGTACCACAAGGCTCAGTACTAGGACCGCTGCTGTTCACTCTGTACATGCTACCATTAGGAGATATAATTAGGAAATATGGAATTAGCTTTCACTGTTACGCTGATGATACTCAGCTGTATATTTCTTCAAAACCTAACGAAACTTACCAATTCACAAAATTAACGGAATGCATAGCTGATATAAAAAATTGGATGACCAGTAATTTCCTATTACTAAATTCTGAAAAAACAGAGATTCTAATCATTGGACAAAAAACTTCCTCACCTAATAACCTAGAATACTGTCTAACACTTGATGGCTGCTCTGTTAAGTCTTCGACGTCAGTTAGGAACCTGGGTGTGCTCTTTGATACCAATCTTTCATTTGAAAGTCACGTGTCTAGTATCTGTAAAACCGCATTTTTCCATCTTAAAAATATATCTAAATTACGTCATATGCTCTCACTGACAAATGCGGAACAATTAGTTCATGCTTTCATGACCTCAAGGCTAGATTATTGTAATGCTCTACTGGGTGGTTGCCCTGCACGCTTATTAAACAAACTACAGCTAGTTCAAAACGCAGCCGCTAGAGTTCTTACCAGAACCAGGAAGTATGACCATATTAGCCCGGTTCTGTCAACACTGCATTGGCTGCCTATTAAACATCGTATACATTTTAAAATATTGCTGATTACTTACAAAGCACTAAATGGTTTAGCTCCCCAGTGCTTGAGCGAGCTCTTAACGCATTATAGTCCTTCACGTCTATTGCGATCCCAAAATTCTGGCCTGTTGATAATACCTAGAATATCAAAATCGACTGCTGGCGGTAGATCCTTTTCCTATTTAGCACCAAAACTTTGGAACAATCTTCCTAACACGGTCCGGGAAGCAGATACAGTCTGTCAGTTTAAATCTAGACTAAAAACACATCTCTTTGGCTTAGCATACACATAATACATTATAGATTTCTATAATTCAATGTTAGGCTGCATAGATTAGATCAGCCGGAACCGGGAACACTTCCCATAATTCCTGATGTACTTTGTACATCATAAGAAGGATGGCGTCTACGCTAATATTAGTCTCTCTGTTTATCCCGAGGTTTACCGCAGACCGCCGGATCCAGGGCATATCCAGATCTGATGAAGGACCATCACATGGACACGACGACACGCATTATCAGGGCTGTGAAGGTCCATGGACACCTCACCACACTCATCTCCTCACCAGCGGGATGACCCAACCTCCAACCAGATGAACTGGATAATATTGTGAAAGTTCTGATCCCATCTGACTCCTGACATTATGCTGCCTAACTCATAATCATACACTGTTCATTCGTTGGCCAAAGGAGGACTGGCCCCCCGACTGAGCCTGGGTTCTCCCAAGGTTTTTTTCTCCATTCTGTCACCTGATGGAGTTTTGGTTCCTTGCCACTGTTGCCTTCGCCTTTTGGCTTGCTTAGTTGGGGACATTTAATTTTCAATTGAACAATACTATTACAACATTGTTGTCCTGTTATCTCTGTAAAGCTGCTTTGAAACAATTTGTATTGTAAAAAGCGCTATATAAATAAAGGTGACTTGACTTGACTATATGATTTTTTTTTTACATGAATTGTCCAAATCTTCAAATTTATCAGATCTCATATAATTTCAATCTGTGCCATGTCTTCCCAAAATGCACTAAGGGTGAGCATTTTTTAATCATTGCAATAATAAATAATGAACTTTAATTCATGCTAATCATCACTTTACATTCTTATGTGTACATAATTAATTTAATGATATTGCAGACATGGTGTTAAAATAGCTGGTTAAAATCCAGCACTTTAAAGATCCAGTACACTGAGTAAAGTTTTGAAGTCTGTGGGAAATGTTCCTGCTGTCTGGAGGTTGCTGTCCACACGTGGGCTTTGAGCGTGTTTTTCTGTACGTACTGCATCCAGTGCCTCTGTGTGTTGCACTACACGGTCCCAGCGCGCTGGTTTCCAGGCAACACATGTACACAGGGAGCGTCGTCCGTTGGCGTCTCTGAACTGTGTGGAAACTGTAGGATGAAGGGAAGGCAGGGTGACAGCAGCTCGAGTTTCAAAGTAGAACACAAAATTATTAAACTGACTGTGAAAACGGAAACTTGCAGCTGGCCAACGCAGTGCATCGCATTTCAGTGTTTCACTGCATAAAAAAAAAATTGTACTCAGTATTTTCATCTTGTTTTCCAGTACAAATATCTAAAAATTCTTACATCAAGATGTATTTACTTGATGCAAAATTACAGTAGTCAATAACTGTATCCCTTAAAACTCACCAAAATTACATATTTAAACGTTTTTCCTTGAATGTAACTCTACACCCTTGTCTCATTTAGTATATGGTTCTATGAATATGCAAATGAGCCCCGCCTCCACTCACTCACTCACTCAGAGATCCACTGGTTGACGATCACACATTGATCTGATTGGTTAAGGTAGTTTGTGACGTCAGAAACACCAGCGATTTCAAAGCGTGTTTAAAGACAAAATACTCGGCAATGCTGTCGACTGATGAATTTACACATGGTTTGTCATAAAACGTATTAAAAACATCACATAGACACAACAACATTAAAGGCTTGATTTTCATCACAGGGGGACTTTAAGATATTAAGCGTTTAGTGAAAAAATATTTGGTATATGCTTGAAACAAGACAAAAATCTGCCATTGAGGTAAGCAAAATAATCCCATTTTCCCTTTTGTATTAAGTTTTTTTTCTTACCCCACTTAAGCACAATTGTTTTTGTTGATTTGTAAGTGATTTTGCTTCTCAAGGTTTCAGCAGGTTTTATGAAGTTTAATTTAAGACTAAATATAAAGACCTTTTTAGTAATTGAAGGGAACACAACTTGTCAATATGGTCTCTAAATGTAAATGTCTGTAAATGTTTTTTTTTTTTTAGCAAAAACAGGATTTTCATTATAATAGATATTAATTTTTGTTGCAATGCATGCAACATTTCAAGAATTTAAGACTTTCTGCTCTGATTTAAGAACTTTTTAAGGCCTTACTTTGAGTATTAAGACATTTTTAAGATCCTTGATTCAAGAATGTTTAGATATTTCCAATTGAAAACAAGACAAAAATACGAAGTAAACACGAAACAAGACACTTCATCTACAGAGCTGCACCGTAGAAGTCACTCACAAAACACTGTGTGTTTTCATTCAACTGATTTTCCTAAGCCATCTCTTTAGACACACGCAGACTGAAGCTGACAAGCTAGCGCCGTGTCAATCACACCAGAGGATGTTCTCTCGGCTTGTTTTCTTCCTGCTCTGATCCTCGGGGAGTTTGCACTAACCAGCATGGCCCTGGGCTTCCTTTCAGGGGCTGAGGGCCTGGAGTGCTGCTGCTGTTTTGCAACAGAGACCATACAAAACCATACAGAGCTGGACCGAATTACCAAGTCAACACTGAAGAGGGCTTCTGTTTGGAGTACAGCTCCAAATCTGGGATTCTGCGGCTCAATCCAATTAACCGCAGCATGACAAGCACTAATTTAAAAACAAATGCCAAACAAAAGCAAACAAATACAAAACAGAGGGAAAAAGTAAAGAAAACATCCCATTGAAAGAAATCATGCTAATCTGGAGTTAACATTTAAAGCAATTCTGTGTTAAGCGCTATAAACCTCAGTGAGCAGCAGCTGTGACGTGCTGTCAATCACGAAGAGTGATTTCAACTCGTTTCTCAGTATGAGTGTGTTCAAAATGCTTGACAACTATCCATAAAGTACTGTTTTACATTAAATCAACTTCATCAATAGCACATACAAGTTCATCCAGGGTAACACTTTAGTTTAGGGTCCAATCCTCGCTTATTAACATGCAACTTTCTAGGGTATTGGCTGTTTATTAGTATTTATAAAGCACATATGAATGCCTTATTCTGCATGAACATAGGCATACTCTGCATCTCTTCATTCGATTCCTACCCAACTGACCTATGGCTAAGCCACGCCCCCAAACGCGATGAGCCAATCACTGTGCGCATAGCTGTCCCATACACTCGCACATTCTCTGCTTCCTCGTCCTTTGAAATGCATTGCAGTTAGTCGGTTTTCATTCGTTTTTATATGTTTTGTCTTGTCATTTTAAGTTTAAAATGGTCAAACGGTGTGCATGGAGTACATGCGACTCTGACACTAGGTATCCCGAGAGGCTGGGCGACGGCGTGTATTTTTTACCCTTTCCCAAACCACATCTCAACCGAGATAAGTGTCTGGATTAAGTTATGATAGACCACAACACCAACTAAACGTGGATAAATTAAACAAGGATGTCTACATCTGTTCTAAGATAAGTCAACAACGTATTTGAACGTTATCTTTAACATCTCTAACAACGTTAGCCTAACATTAGAAAACATTAACGTTAGCTTCTAGCTGCGTTGTACATCATGTTCATCATATTAATAAGCAGTACTTAGGAGTTTGTTGAGGCAAAAGTTGCAGTTAATAGTGAGAATTGGACTCTAATCTAAAGCGCGACCAGAGAAAGTTGTCTAAAAGTTTGATTCTCGTAACTCACGTAAATGTTATGACAAGAATACTTATTTGTTTTTTAAATATCCCAGTCCAGTCTTTTTCCTCTAATTTTCCAGTAAAATATCTAAACATTCTTAGGATAAATTTACTTTAGAAGCAAAAATACATAAGATTTTAAGTCTTGGTCAAACTTAAGTATGTTTTACTTAAAACAAGAACAATTATTTGTCCATACAACATGACATCATGACTTTTGGCGTTCATAAACACGCTGAAAAGCGATTATGCGTGTTGATAGCACGCCAAAAATGGAAATACGAATTGGCGTGTCATACATACGCAGTTTCATGAGATCAGTCTGGTCCATAGGGTAAGAAGAATATTGTTTCCCCTTTAAATTAAGTTTATTTTTCTTACCCCACTGATGGATATTTTATCTTTTTTTAAGCACAGACTCAAACTTTTCAGAAAACATGACTTAAGTCATTCTTATGAATTTTAGATATTTTTAAATGGAAAACAAGACAAAAATACAAAAAAGGTTTTTGGCACTGATTTCCCCTTTAAGTTCTCCAAATGTGTTACTGAGGAACGGCTGAAAATAATTTTCCATGTTAATCAACAGCACGTCTCAGATGCTGATGACAGAACTGAAGTATTTAACCCAGAAAATTCCTCTAAAGCAGAGATCAGACCCCTTAAACAGTCATGTTAAGACATTGGCTGCAATGACAGGCTAAATCTCAGAAGACAGAGCAACACTCGGAGCTAATTAACCCATTAGACTCAAACATGTTTCCCAACATGCACTTTGAGATCAGTTCCTATCAGAGTTTGCCAGCGGAGAGGCCCTTTGAAACGGAGCCTCTCAACTCTTCTGAAGACGTCCCAGACGGTTCCTTTGGTATTTTCTAATAAAAAACATCAACGTTTCCTGTGCATGAACGTCAGTTTGTAAACCACTGGGTTCCCACTTCTTCCTGGTGGTCATTTAAATAAGAGGGTGACCTAAAAAAGAGCCGGCGTGACTCATGAAGACGTGGGAGAGGAAAGCATGACTAAGATGACTGAACAATATCAACCACAGATGAAAGTGTCTCGGCTTTTTATTCGTTACCTCAAACAGACTCCAGTCTGGAACGGACCTCACCAAACACCTCCAGAGTAAAAACCACAAACCACGCAACAGATCTGAGCTTTAACAGCTTTCCTTAATCGCACTAAAATGACAGAATGTGAGAAGTAAGACAACAGAAATGCAATTAAAATAAGACTTAGTTCAGCCAAAAATCTTTCACTTACCCTCACGCGGATCCAAAGCATTTCTGAAGGATGTTAATGCTGCTCTTTTCCATGTAATAAAAGCATAGACTGATCAAGAGCTGTCAAGATGCTAAAAGACAAAAAAAGCATAATAAAAGGTAGCACAAAAGTTTCAGTGCAAAAAACCCCTTACATTTCAGTTTTCTTTTTAATTTGAATGTGTTACTTGCCATTTCTTTGTAATTATTTGTGACATTTACTAGCAACTTCTGAGTTGGTTTATATTCGTCAAGTGGTATTATGCCTGATACAAACTGTGTGATTTCAGCCCTCCTAAGTTCAGATCACACTGTACAACATGTGTCTAATAAACTTGGACATGTACTGTATGTAGACTGTAAGATGATGATACCTATTGATTTGTAGGTTACGACGTGGTAAACTAATAGAGCAAGATGAATCTCACTTGGGCTTCTTATGTGCGCTGAAAAAAAGAGAAAGTGAAAGAGGAGAATATGGACGCAGTCATGGCTAGGGAAAAGAGCCCAACTTGGCATGGATTTTGCATATGGAGCTTGAGGTAAGTAGTTTTAAGTTTTAACGCCATGTCACGTTGATCAAAACACCATTTTATAAACCTTTATTTTGTCCTTTTTATAGCTTATCAGATGCTTGGGTTGACACATATTTGTTTATCATAGAAGATATTTTGAAAAAGAGTTAGCCAAGTTTCCAACCACTTATCAATCGAATTATCTGAAGTTCGGTAAAAAAACTCATGCGAATAAAAGCTGGTGAAAGTGTGTTTCCATCAAACGGCTTTTAAAGCGAATAAAAACGTGTGCGTAATGACGTCACATGCTGTTTTGCGATCAAATTGGTATATTGAATTGATTTGAGACATTTTAAGGTGTTTCCATTCATTTTCGCACTGAATTGCACAATATTCAAGCAAACATTTGCGAACAAAGTTTTGCTAGGCAAAATGGATCGTGCCATAATAATGTTTCCATCCGCGTTTATCGCATAAGCCGTATATCCATCAAGATAAAATCAGATAAGAACGAACATTTCATTTGAGTTGATATTCATGAAATTCAATCCAATTTTACTGTTTCCACAAGGCATTTTTCATTCGATATCACTTAATGCGGATAAAAACGTGTGGATGGAAACATAGCTAGTGTCAAGTCAAGTCACCTTCATTTATACAGCGCTTTTAACAATATGGACTGTTTCAAAGCAGCTTTACAGTGATAATAGGTAATTAAAGTAACAGAGATTGTTTTGGCTTTACAGCAGCTCTAGAATAAAGTTAGTTTTGATTGATTCACTTCCGTTGCAATGATCATTAGTTATTAACTCTTGCAGTCAGTTGAATGGCTCTAATGACTTCCATAGTATTTTTTTCCCCATACTATGGAAGTCAATGGGATCCAACAACTGTTTGGTTACCCATATTCTTCAAAATATCTTCTTTTGTGTTCAGCAGAAGAAAGCCGTACAGTAAACGATGAACTATCCCTTTAAGAGCAAGGCATGGCCCTTTTTCTGCAGATGCTCTAAAGATCCTGACGGTAGTTTTTTGTTTGTAAGACTATTCAGGTCAGTCTCGCCACGGGCGCCCCCTTGGGCCTCACTAAACTGTTCTACATCAGGTGGCTTGGTGCAGGCTTTTTTTTTTTTGGAAGTACCTGGTCTGAACATGCCAGTTTCTATAAATGTTTGTAAGAGAAAAAAACCTGACAGGTAAAAAGGGCTTTTGACGGGATAAGGAGGACAGTGAGAAAGGGAGGCAGGCGTGCGTATGTGAACTGTGGTGCCAGGCCCCTGGTCACAATCGCACAGATTTGCATTCCACTCTAACAGGATATTGCCCAAAGTCCCCCTGAGGAGCTTAGACGTCGTGTTGGACCTTAACTCCCTGTGTGCACCATCTCTCTCTCTCTCTCTCTCTCTCTCTCTCTCTCTCTCTCTCTCTCTCTCTCTCTCTCTCTCTCTCTCTCTCTCTCTCTCTCTCTCTCGAATAGACACTTTTCTCTCTCTCCCTCCCTTTTCTTTCTCTCACAGCTTAATCCCCTCTGTCTCCTTTCTTTCTTTTAGCTCTTTCAGTTTAACTCTCACACTCTTCATCATCTCAGCTGCTCAGCCCTCCACTCGTCTTCTCATGGTCCCCTCAAACATTTAATTACCTTATTGGCATACATCACTTCTCTTACTTGTGTTTACCTTCAGTACAGACACAAAAAAAAAGTTAAAAGTAATATCTCACAGACATCTTTTGATATTTGGGCTGTAAATAGGCGATTGAAAAAATATTGTTTAATTCTTCAAATGGTTACTTGTGTAATGAAAAATGCCATGCATGCTATACACTTGCTTTCAACTAAATTAGCATTTCCTGAAGGAAACAGCAGTGCTTGCAAGGCAGCAAAAATAAATGCAAAGGTGTGGCATTAACACTAGGCTTTGAGCATTTTAGTATACCAAATATTAGTATTAAATTCAACATTTTAATTTATACCATCTATTAGTCAACGTTCACCTGTGTGTTGCATATGAATGCAACACCCAAGCGCAACTATAGCATTACACTGTAAAAAGTGAACAGTTGGATCAACCTAAAAAAAATACTTCAATTGGTAACACCTAAAAAAATTAAGTTTTCTCAACTTAAATTATCACATTAAAACATGATAATTTAAGTTGAGAAAACTTAATTTATTTAGGTGTTACCAATTGAAGTAATTTTTTTAGGTTGATCCAACTGTTCACTTTTTACAGTGTAGGTAAGCTTTACCAAAAACAGACAGCATGTACAACATCAGTTTGAATCATGTTTAGCAGCTTTTAATAGCAAAATAATGTAATACTAAAAAGGTTTAAACCCTATTTAACCAAAATAACCATGGAATATCAATACAGCGCTACCTTGAAGAGAATTCACAATATACTAAATTTTTTTGTTGAGAGATTGTCTAGTTCAACCAAAATATTTAAATTTTAATCTTATAGTGTACAGAACTTATGATAATAAAAAAGAATGTTACACTAAGTCAACATTAGTTTTCAAACCCAACATGGGTATTAAACAAGGAAAAACAATACACACGCCATAAAGGCTACATTCAGCTTTCCGTCATGAAGGAAATGTGATTCAGAGGCTGCAGTCAATGTTTTTACGAGTTTTAATTCTATATACCGCCTTCCCATGCCACAAAACCAGCCCCCACACAGCTAGTTGAGAAACAAAAACTCTCTGTCCTATTCTCACACACACACTAATGCACAAACTCACTCCGTCTTTGTCTCAAACACAGAGCATCTGGTCTTGGGTAGGGCAGCATATGTTTTAATTTTGATTGACTCACCTGTCACCTATACTGCCCTCCTCATTGTTACCCCTCAAACACACACACACACACATCCCCCCTTTTTTGCTCCCCGTAAAATACCTCTCTCCCCCCCCTCCATCCTGCCAAACGCAGGCCATTAACCATTTCCTACGAGCTGCTGGTAAAAGGAAGGAAACAGCATGCCAGGCTTTCACACAACACGCGGCACTGGGAAAGTTGTGCGCCCTTGAAGTCCAGCGAGCTGGGGTAAAAGTCATGCTAATTGACGGGCGAGCTTAATTTAAATGAGCCCGTAACGAAAATCGGACTAGAAAGAGTGGGGCGACCTGCGATAGGGAGAAACTTTCTAAACCTTTCAATCGGCCCGCCGTCAAACCACTTTGATGTGCTCGACGCTTTTCATCAGTTTCCTCTCCGCGTATGAAAAAGGCATTTCAAGTACAAAGGCTCGTGAGCACATTTGTAATTTGTCTCCTCTTTCGAGAACAAATGGATGTGGCAAAAACCATTTTGCCTTGTTCTGGAAAAAAGACAGAGATCTGAATGAAAGTGCATATGAAAGGTGCGAGGCAGGAGAGAGCGGACAGAAAGAAAAGAGAGGGAGGGCATGATCTCAGCCTGATTTTTCACTCAAGTCAAACCCTATTTCACATCAGGCTGTTGTAACACCTCGTCCGTGAGCCCTTCGAGAGAGAAGGACATAAATGAGGAGGGTAGAGAGGTGAAAAAACAGGGGGTGATCGAGAATAAAGGTCCAAATCCTTGACTGTGAAAACTGTGGCACCGGGGAAGTGTATGGACGCCTTGTTTGGCTAATAACCTGGAGTCTTGTAAAATGTGAATGAGGGAGTCCTCGGAGCTTATAATTTCACACCCGTGAGGCAGGGGAGATGAGTGTGAATTGAAGGAGGACAGATCCACGGTGACGGTTCCCCGGGCCGTCACACCGGAGAGGAGAAAGCAAGACCGCTGACTCCGAGAATAAAAAAGAGGTCTGGATCAGTCATCAAAACCCACACTGAGAGATGCAGCAGAGTCCCAGTTACTTATAAACCATGCCTAATTTCATTCAGAGATGACCACTGTGACAAGCGTATTTACTTCAACCTGCAGATATCAATCACACATGGGATCTGTGTCACAATCGATCAACTTTTCAGTGTCATTTTGATCCAAGGATATTAAGATTGGTAAAACTATATCTGTATGAATATGTTAAGTTCACTACATGGATATCAAAATATTATATTTTTTTGTAATATTATATTAGGTGTAAAAAAATGTCTGCATATATCTTTGTAAACATAACAACAATGGATAGAAGTTGGGGCTAATGTGTTTACTTGAGCCTACAGATATCAATCCCACATGTAATCTGTCTCACAATGGATAAACTTTTCAGTGTCATTTTGACCCATAGCATATTAATATTGGTAAAACTATATCTGTATGAATATTTTAAGTTCACTGCAATAAAATGGATATCTAAAGATTTTGTTTGTTAAAATATCTTCGCCACACACCATTGTAAACATAGCAATGGATAAAAGTTGGGGCTAATGTGTTTACTTGTACAGATATCAATCCCACATGTAATCTGTGTCTGCAACTCTACATTTATACTTGCTTATTAAACATTTTCTAATTTATTAGATATTTTCAACTTCAACACTTTCAGCTCCCAATTATGGTTCAATACTATCCATTTTGGATATTATCAGCACAAGTGTAAACTCAGCACAAAATGCATGTCCAATTGCATTTCTAAGAACTGTCTGCCATCTATCGTTCATCTTTAAAGCTGAAGTGTGCGATTTTTCCCAATTTTTCAATGTTTCCCAGATTAATATGCTGAAATAACTACAAACAAGTTTTAAAATTGATTTCGCCAAGCAACAATTGGCTCAACCAATGGCGAGTTTGGGGCGGGACTATCGGTTTATCTGTCCAATGACGTGTTTGGGGGAAACCTGTATGAAAACAGGCATTATCTTTGCAATTACAATAGTATAAGAATGTTTGTGTATGCAGTGAATTGCTGAGGTAGCTTTTAATGATCATCATCTCCCTAATGATTAAAAGAAGGCTTGCCATCATATCTAAATCTGCATTTTTGAACCATATCCCCCCCAAAAGAAAACTTCAATATCTTTTTGATCTTGCTCTGTTGTTAATTGTGCCCCTGTATAAAAGGTATAAACAGACAGCTTTCGCTCTACACGTTAATGGGTATTTGCAGGAGGCAGGAGAGAGAGGTGTGTGTGTGTGTGTGTGTGTGTGTGTGTGTGTGTGTGTGTGTGTGTGTGTGTGTGTGTGTGTGTGTGTGTGTGTGTTGTGTGGCTCCTCACCGCGGCAACCTGTGCTCTCAGAGGAGAACACTGCTGTAATTATAAAAGGAACAAAGCACTGGAGACTAAAAACACATGAAAGGAAAAGAAAACATACAAGCCAATCAAGGCTCTCACAAACACGCTCTCTCATGCTCAATCACACACACTGATACACACATATTCACTCTTAGCTCTGTTCTCTGTCCGGCAAAGTTACATTACAAGCTTGTTATGATGCTTTATCAATCACAAAATGGAATTCAGAACAAATACATATCTATATTTTAAGTACATTAGAACAGATCTTTAATTGGTTGATCTAGTACACGCATCACACAAGAACCAATCAGACAGGCGTCTTAAACTGTCTTCTCCCAGAGGAAACGATAAAACCCTAAAAGCAGGAAGGAAGTCATGAAAGGAACAGGTCTGGATGAGGTGGGGTCACTATGACACACTCACACACACACACACACACACACACACACACACACACACACACACACACACACACACACACACACACACACACACACACACACACACACACACACACACACACACACACACACACACACACACACACAACACACACTGGTTTTAGTCAGAGATTCAATGAACAACTACCTGGGTGTTTTCAAACACATTATTTGCCCAAATTAAAGAGGGATTTCTTTGCTTACGTTCCTGTCGTTCCATAACTTTATTTCTAGTGTGAAGCAAAACATATTTTGTTTAAACAATGAAAGTCAATGGAGGGTTGTTTAGACACCAGCGTTTTTCCAAAATATCTTCTTTTATGACGAATGATGGCAGTACATTTTTGAGTGAACTTTTCCTTTAAACCCTTTCAAGAAGTTGAAACTAAACTGGAAATTTAGCACAAGTGATAAACTTTTTAGTGTATTTATGATCCGAACATATTGAGATCTGCATGACTATTTTAAGCTCACTAGAGTAAAATGTATTTCAATTTTGCATACATTTCCATTTTTTTTGTCCAGAAAAAAAGGGGTGTTTTTATCCATGCACCATTGTAAACGTATAGCGATATCACACGTCAGGGCTAACAGCAATGTTTTGTGTCTTTACCAGCTATGTTATGACTCCCTTGATGTTTTACAAGTGACATTTGGGTGTTGTGTGTTTGTGGGGGTTTCTGGAACGTTATATTCAAAGAACACTAAAAGCGTTTTAAGTGTGCAAGATACAGGCGTACAGGGAAAACAGGCTCATGGTTGTTCATGGTTTGGCACTGGCCAGATCGTCCCTGCGCCATGCACTTTAAAACCACGATCAAACGCTTAAACGATAAAATCCTCTAAAGAAAGTAAAACAAACGGCGTCAGCTGTTTCCTCACCTCTCATGTACATGTGCTGCATGTACAGTGATGCCCCCAGCAGTGGCGTATGTCTTCGTCTTCACAACATGTCATCATGTCATCTGTCAGTCAACCTTGTACGGCAGAGCGGCACAAAGAAAACTCCATCAGCCGCGGGAGCCTCTTTTTGTCTGCCAATTCTGGAACTTTCATGCTCCTTATTTGTCAGGTCAAAGGTTAAATTGCTGACCCTCCCTCTCAACCTCCCCCCCCTACCCTACCCTCTCCGCAGCAAAAGCTCTATCTACAGAATCCCCATATTTACATGGATTAGACTTCTTTCACGCTGAAGAAAGAAATCTGGTTCATAGTCAAAGCGGCCCACATCGCCGGAGTGGCCACGTTATTCACCGCCGGACAATGACCATATTGTGGGGATCTGAAAGAGGAGGGGGGGTTGGTGGGGAGTGCCCCGCTTTTGGCCCGAGCTGGAGCGGAGAAGCAGCCCCCCTCCAACCCCCTTCCCTTTTCGTCCACGGCGAAGTCCTGCGCTTGTGCCACTAGGCTCACAGGGGCAAAACCCCATCCGCTCTCCTGACAAGAGCAAACAAAGCCTGCCCACTGTGAACTAGATGAAGATGTCAAAAGCTTTTAGGCTGGTGGGTGGAAGGGGGGGTGGGGGGGTGGTAAGACAAGGTTTAAACCAACAAAACCAGAGAAAAGGCCCTTTTCACTCCCATGGATAAATCCCACTAAGTCTACGTTTCCACATCAGCTTTACTTTCCCCCGACAACAATCCAGAGACTCAATAAAATGATCAAGAACAAATAAGCGGGGACTTCGAGAGGACGGGGCCACCGGTTTAGCAAATAGACCATGCCGAGCTAATCAGAGGAGAACAGAGGAGCTGATACCATATAGACATTTGGGAAATTTACACAACATTAGCATTCTCAGCTAATCCTCCATGACGTCCTGAGCTGAAACTTCTACAGGAGGCCAAACTGGGTGCAGCACAGGGTCACACTTCTGGAAGATGCTTGCTGCAAAAGTTGGGGAAAAAAAAATTCCAACACTTTGTTGGTGGAGTTATTTATAACAAAACGAGCTCAAGTTTTAGAAAGATGCTCATGTTAGAAGCAAGCATAGCATGTCACTATCATTTTCCTATAACTTGTTTACTCGCTTTATATGTAACCACACACACACACACACACACACACACACACACACACACACACACACACACACACACACACACACACAACTACGCACAGGCGCTTTCACACTCTGTTTCTCCAGTGGTGTTGAGAACAAATGAGAGCTGTAAGATGTTAATTAGTGTTTCCTCCTGTTCGGCGGGCCAGGGGTCTGAATGAAGAGGTCAACACTATCTGTGCACCTAAAGCTCAGACAAAGACAGAACACATTGTCTTTGACCAGCCAAGGCTTAGCACCGTTGTCGGAGAGAGAGAGAGGGAGCGGGCACATGTATGCTCTGGAATATTTTTGCAATTAAACACGGCTCTGTCCTTTTTTTTTAAGAAAGAAATCAAAACCATCTCCTCCAAATTTCCTCTCAGTTGTAAATGGAGTCACTAGCTGTGATTTTAAAGACAGAATCCTTAAAGACAGTCTTTTTACAGCATGTTAGGACTGGATGTGAGCATTTTATGGATGTCAAAGATCAAACACAATTCTTCTACTTCGGATCCAGAATCCTGGATCTGGATCACAGTGACATTAGCACGTAGGCCTACAGGAAGCGGGGATTTTTTTGTAAGTGTTTACTTTTAAACACAGCTTTCTCTTCCAGGCCAACCAATACTGGGAAGTAGGAAGTATTTAAAGCGCAAAGCCTTGTCCCTTTTGAGGACCCACCATATAAAGCAGACCAGAGTGGAGACTATGGCCCATTCAGATGTTAATACATACACCATTCCACTGACTCTGATTAACTCCATGTGAGTTAATAGTTGCCCTGTTAACAAAGAGTTATCCTCCCATTCAAGTCGGCGGTATGTTTAGGAGGAGAAAAGCAAGGAGAGGGAACTTGTAGTGAACCTTTACAGTACAAGCCCCTTCAGGATATAATACAAGCTCCGTCTCCTCTGGCTAATCCAGCCCACAGATGCTGGAAAGAAGCTCACTGCTCTTACAGGGACAAATAGTCAGAGAAAGGATGGAGGCAAACAAAAGAAATGTTCTCTTTTTTCCCCCCGGGTCTAAACTGAGCCAGAGGTTCTCCAAAAGTGTGGGACAAAACCGAGAAGACAGGCTAAAAGCTTATGTTGCTTTGGAAAACTCTTTCTGTGCATGTTTATCCTCATGAATAATGATTGGAAGAACAAACTTAAAAGTTTTCAAAGCATCTCTCTTGGTGTTGTCCAGCATATTGCGGTCTGAATTTTAGGATATTTAAGTTGCAAAACAATCAATAAGACTCCAGGTGATAATTGATGTTTTTAAAGATCACAGTACACTTACTTCGGTCATGTCCATTAATGAATAGGCATAACCTCACTTTAGTTCAATTGGGATGTTTATCTACAGCCCTTAATTAATGTACACCCTATCCGCTTAAACCTCAGTTTCCTCTGTTTTTTTTAGCCCCAGACTGACAGGTTAATATTAGAAGTTGAAGGCAGTGGCAATCTCGAGCTAATCTATAATCAATTTCAAATGGTGTGACTGTATAATGAGACAGCAGTTAATGGGCACGAGCCGAATGGTCACTATATCCTACAACTAATTGGTTTGGTTGTCATGCCCTCAGCGTTTAAAACATTACCTTTTTGGATGTTTATGGCTTTCGAGACTCACTTTTCGTAATTCTCTTTGGTAAAATTCTGAGGCAACATCTCAAAACGGACGTCGATCGCGCGCTCCTCGGCTGTATTCACGAGCTGACGTATATAATAACGCACCTTAACTATCGCGATACCTGGGGAATTAACTAGAACCTCACATTTTCACATTTAATTAGTCTACGCATTTGAAAGAGACAGATGCTTTATTTCGATGTAAAACAGACTATATACACACACAATGAAAGTGTCTATTTTAAGTGCAATAATTAGTTATCTACACGTCCATTGTGAACTCTTAGCTATGCGTGCAAACCCTTTTATTAGTAAATGCCAATAAAGCTGAACTACTATCTCAGAATCGGCTTAATCTTATTTAGACAAATTATTCTTTGATCTTGCACTGTGTCAATGCAATCTTTTAAAGCCTGGATGTCAGAACATGAGGAAACCAGTCGCAACAATATTTGAGGAGAGAGAGAGAGAGAGAGAGAGAGAGAGAGAGAGAGAGAGAGAGAGAGAGAGAGAGAGAGAGAGAGAGAGAGAGAGAGAGAGAGAGAGAGAGAGAGAGAGAGAGGAGAGAGAGAGAGAGAGAGAAGAGAGAGACTGATCTCTCCCTATAATGCACTGTCTAATTAACAGGACTACAGACAGAGAGACTCGAGCGACGACCTCCTTCAACACGTCTATTTTTTCACGTTTCAAATGATTTTCATCAATTACGCCTGCATTATTATTTTTTTCAACTAAAAGGGTGCATATAGGTTAATAATAGCCTAATAATAGCCTAATAACCAGTAGGCCTATAAATATGAAATAATATATTAATGTTAGGCTACTGTTGTTTCTCTAATTAAAAGTCTGAATTTAATTTTCTAAATATAAGAGCTTTGGACGATATATGCAAATATAACATATTCGGGCAATAGGCCAGCATAAATAATCGTTCCTATCGTCCATCTTGAACTCAGCATCAGTCTTGTGTCCCCAGTTTCCGTTCTCACACCTCATCGGAAGAATTTGATTCAGACAGAAGGTAAAGGGCAAACCTTGAACTCATTAACAGGTTAAAAGAAGGGCCACGAAACAGCACTATCCATCCACTTTTAATTCAGAGCATAGAACCCGCACACAAGACACAGCCGACAGATCACAACATTATGGTCCATTTTAGTCATGTCTCGTGCGTTGAGTCTATATAGTTGTGCATAAAGAATTTCTTTGACTTTTAACTTATTTGTCTTATTTAATTTTTATAAGATGTCCTTTAATATAAAATATAGGCCTACTAACATTTTAAGCCCAGATTCCACGGATAAAAGATTAACGATCCGTTCACCGGGAGTGAGTCGGTAGTGTTGCTCTATTCGTTCGTGGCAAAAGCCCCAAATCTCAGCACAGAAATATCTGTGGTTTGATCAGAGCTGGATAGAATTATCACGGGGAGAGATACAAAGGCGGCAGACAAAACGCGCTCGGTTTCCCTGGTGTTTGAGTACAAACCATATTAAACACGAGCTCCAGTTATTAGATCTGACTGAAACAGCACGGAGGAATATAGCAGCTGGTTTATGAAATCAGAGACAGTGTCTGACAAAACAAATAAAGTGTGTGCGTATATTTCATAGGTTAAAGATCATTTTAAACGTCTGCTAAATTTGTAATGTTTTTACGCTTTTATTGTTTTACAATAGGCTATTATTAAATGTAGTAGGCCTAAATGTAAAAGTAATTTTAGAACATAATCTGTCAAGGTTTGTCTTACGCATTGCAAATTGTAATTTGGTGTAGGCTAAATATAAAAGGTACATGATTTAAAAGTTTGTAAACAAAACAAAAAGTTGTTTCTAAAATATTTCAAAATCTTATGGCCATATTTTATCATAAAATTCATAAAGTGATACAAAATGACATGTGATGTTTATGCACCACGCGATACTAATAGTAGCCTAATGGAAAGCGCGTGCACCATGTTCTGTTGTTATGGTTACCTCTCTCTGGCGAACTCCAGATTTTATTTCGCGACAGCTGAAAATAGCTGTGCAATCTAACTTGTAGTCGTACATTTCTGAAACGTTTGAAAACCTGCTGACGCATAAAGCCTATTTGTTTGTTTGACTTCCTTATTCAAACAATTAGCTAAAAGATGTGGTGGGTGGGGTGCTAATTCATAATTCGCACACTGCCTATAAAGGCTTCGTAGGGTTAGCTATGAGTGTTTTATGTAGTCTATTTTGTATGTATCTTGTCCTTTTCCGCATTTTTTTATATTAGACAGATTCACGAAATATTTCTCACACGCAAGATATCCCACACTGAAATGTTTAATGTATAAGACAGAGAGCGCACATTATTAATATGCATGTATTCAATTAAGGGTATTACACAGGATTTCATTTGCATAAGGATTTGGGAGCTTAACATGCCTTTTCATATTTGTGCAATAAAACTTTAATATTAACGCCTGCCCTTCAATGCCGTGGGTACTTTTATTTAGTCTATCTGTCTACTACACCCCTATTACTATTGGATATATACCATTTCAGATCAGCTTAATGGGCCCCAATCATGATTGCCAGGCCTGTGGCAAATTGTCACTGGTATATGTGTCACTCTACATAAACAGTAGCTGCACCTGTTTCTCTTCTGCCAGCTCAGACCAGTGTGTCATTTTTTTTTTTTTTTTTTTGTGGAAAGAATGGCGGGTGTAGCCTATATATTTGGATCAGCGGACAAATTATTTCCCACAATTGGAAATTTTAGCACACTTAGGCTATCCTACTGCAAAAAACAAGTTATATGTTAAGGGCCATCCTGCTGTTGCATGTCCGTCTTCTTCTTATTAAACTGCTGTGTAATACAAACAATTGATGGAATTTACGCGAAAACAGGAATATTTTTGGACAGTGTCACACATCAGTAATAGGACAATTGTTAGAAAATTAAGGGTTAAATTCCATCATATAATTTTCATCTTAAAGCGTTTGAATGCTTCAGACAAGCAGCAGTGACATCTCTTTATTCAATGAGCTGAACCCGTGTCATACCCTTCAAGAACATTACTAGCTAATGACTATCGATTACATCCTTAAAATAGCAACTATGCCATCACTATGAGCCACATACAAGAAAAGGTCAGTTATTAAAGAATGTTTGTTAGTTTCTTCGTTTGCAGCACTGAGTTAAAATACACAATTCCCTGAGGTTACATTTCCCAGCATGTGTGTGTGTGTGTGTGTGTGTGTGTGTGTGTGTGTGTGTGTGTGTGTGTGTGTGTGTGTGTGTGTGTGTGTGTGTGTGTGTGTGTGTGTGTGTGTGTGTGTGTGTGTGTAGAGCTCGAGATCTTGTCAAAAAGCCAGGTGTTTGTTTATAAGACACAAGCTGATAATATGTCAGAGTTAATGCCATCCTTAATCTGTTGTGCTGCTCGGAAACACACTTACTCTCAGGTTGTCTTATTGGAGGGTGCAGAAGCTTTTTGAAGATTAAACAAGAACCCATGACAATTTTATAGTCTTATCTTGAGCAACTAACAAGCTCTTTTCTTATAGCTTCTTGAAATAAGGATTTCGATAAACGTGGCATTCAATGACTTTGTTTACTGTAATTTAACCTACACACATTTTTAATAGGTTTAAAATGTTACAAAGAGACTAAACATTAAACTTAATATAGTACAGACAGAATTGCCCAGCATTTTCAAAACTTTTGCACAAAAACATTTGCACCGTTTTTTTCATGCAACCTACAAAAACTTCGTGTCACTAAATGTAAAGAGGAAGCCGAAAGCAAATAAGCCTGCTGCTCAAACAAACAAAGTTTGAGTCTTTGTTATTAAAACTTTAATTCTTTAGAATTATATTTTTAATTTTGATAAAGCAAGTTTGTGTATTGTGAAGTTCACATACGGACTTCACAATAGATACATATAACATATAACATATAACAAGAAACATATAAAACCATTTCAATTTTTTTACGGAGCATCAAAGCTATGTTAACTCTGCCATGCAGTGCCATTTAAAAACCAATTGATATTTGCTTCGAACTCTCATATGTTAAAACACGAGTCACGTGGGGTCTGTATGAATTTGTCTCCCACTGGCTTGTTTCTGAGGTCCGCTGCTCTCTAGGGCTCGAAATGAATACTGTCTCGCCAATTAAGTTCAGAGCGCCAATTAAGAGTGCTTTATGAATTCTTAGAGTAAAAACAAATCCAAAAACTTAAACGAGCAACTGAAAACACCATCGCAAAAATGTGTTCAAAATATAACATAAAAAATGTGACTAATCATTGATATATCCTCAACTAAATTTAATTTATTTCGTGATTCTGTCCGTTTTCCTTTATTCACCTGCATGGTTCACATATAAGAGAAGAAGTGTCTTTCTTTGCGTTGTTAGAATAATCACCTATTATACTGGATGGACTGAATAAGTAAAACAAATATGTGGCCTTTTGGGATTTGGAAGCAGTGGCTCACAGCAGTCTATGAGGTACAAAAGAGGGCGGCCATCAATAATGGATGATCCGAGATATTCATTGCTTTCTAAACACTCACCTCATAGAGATTTTTTAAAGAACGAGTATAATAGTCTATATCAATGAAAGCTTATTTTAGGAGTTTTTTGAGAGAATAAAATGCTCACATAATGACATTAAAAAATATTAATTCACATGTGAAAAATATGAAAGTTTGGAAAACCATGCACATGAAAGATTATTGTTAGTAATTATAATGCATCTGCGGCGACGTTTTTTTTTTTAGAACAATACCATTTAAAAGGGGCAAAAAGCAGGTTAGATTGATGAAACAGCCGAATTCACTGTGACACTGACGTTAATTGCACTTCTCACAGAGACTCTGAGTTGTACATCCAGTGCTGTCAGTAAGACAGAGGCTATTCCCGCTCTTCTGGATCCTTTTGTTTTAACCAGTCACGGGGATCTGTCCGGGGCCGAGGTGTTTGGTAAAGCAGATCAGTCCGAAAAACAATGGGTTAGCCAAAGCCAAAGTTAAAAAGAAAATAAATTATTGTGATCATATCGCACTAGATAGCCTACATCGCATAAGACATCGGCGCATAAAAAGTAACTTATGGAATTCATGAAATCAAATCACAAATTGGAGCGATTCACTTAGACAAAGACGTGGAATGTCCATTTCACGAAAGTTAAATACGGCACGTCTAAATAAAAACAAGTCGTTCATATTAAGGCTATGTTTACAAAAAAAATAAAACAATTGATACTGTCCAAATAATTAAAGTTATGTAGCCTATATTAAAAAAGAAAAATTGGAAAAATATAATTTGAGAAAGTCTTGAGTTACCATCCAATTATGGTCCAGCTGACATTAAAATCCCTGCAACAATTCGATACAGCGAGTAGCCTATATCAAGAGTTCGAACAGCCAATAATCACGAACGGAACGGCGTGACGTCAAAGTCCCGGTAGAAAAGGCGCGTTGGGTTTGCTCACGTTTGGAGAGGGAAGAGCGCAGGGAACCTCACTGTCTTCACTGGATTATACAAACCAAAAGTGTCCTCAACTCCTCCTCCTTCTCGATCGTTTACAGGCTGATCCTACTGCATTCGGGACGAGCAACAACAGGCTCTTATCACAGCAAAAGCTCTATATGTCAGGACAACCACCTAATTTGTTAGAGCAAACCTTTGAGCTGATTTTTACCCGTATCCAAGCTGAAGCCTACTGAAGTTGGACATTTTGGTGTGTGTGATGACAAATTGTCGTGGAGGAGGATGAAGATATAACAACTTGCAGAATCTGAGTCGTCACTGTAGTCGTTCCTCCCAAGCATTTCGGGATTATATATTTTTATTCTTCGGCGATGCAATAACGGATTGTTTTTGGGTAGCCTAATGAGCGGCAGCAGACACGCTCCAAGACTGATTTCTGAAAAGACAAGACAGAAAAACTGAGATCTTACACTGGCAAATGCATGTCCAAAATGTGGTAACTGAAAGTTACTCAGGAAGAAATAGGAGGGTCCAGTGTCACACATGTAGAAAGGGCTTCGGTAGCTGGTCCTCAAAGCTCCGGAATGCTCTCATAGGCTAAACCGATCCTGTACCGGGTGCATGCTCTGCGATCTCATTCTCTGATGCATTTCAAAGAATCTATCAGAATACGGAGTTGACATTTCTGATAAACGAATAGCGTTTAGAGCGATCAGATTCTCCGAACGGGAATTATTTAGCGTGTGAGAGAAAGAGGTCATATGAACTGCACAGGGCTAGAAGTGCGTCTCACGGAAATCTTGGGTTGCAGATCTGACGGAAACACGTGCTATTCGGTCTCATCTGCGGCAACGATGCTTTTCCACGGTCTGCCTGGAGGCGAGATGCATGGTGTTCTGGAAGAAATGGAGCGGAGAGGAAAGAGCGACTCGGCGACTATCAGCTCGGCTATAGATATGGGGGAAACAGAGACGGTAGGAGAAAGCCATGCCTCTCGCTCCAGGCGCTTGCTTGGAAATTATAACAGCCTATGTTAACTGAACTGTTATTCAAACAGTGGTATATAGAGGCCCAAAGATGGGATTTCGATCTTGTGCATTTAAACAAACTTCAAACTTCTGCGAAGGCAAAATTACAGGCCTGGTCTTCAACGCATTGCTTGTAAATCTTTTGCCATGGGTGGGTTGCAAATTGTTACAGAAAGCTACGATAGGCTATACTACTATAGGCCTTTCAGTTTTAATGGGGTACAATTCAGTTTAATTTCAACCGATTATTCGATAAAATTGGTGAAATATCAATGCATTAGCGAGGAAGAAAATCCCTGTTCGGTTTTGCACAGATATAGGAAAAAATTCCTATTTTACAAATCCTTATGCAGGGCTGCTCAACTGAGATGAGAAATTCATAATTTAAAAATGCATTACTTTTTTCATAACATTTGAGTGAGTTAATTATAATAAAATAATTATCAGGCGTTATAATTGAACTTAAATAAATTGACACTGTTTTGGGCCGTAATATCTGTGATAACCAACAAAAAATAGACTATGTAGAACCTTACGGTTAATTCCTTTACCATAAAATTACATCTTAACAGTTTCTTTGGCAACAATAAACTTTGAATGCTTAAAACTATTTAAAATTTCTAACACTGCATCTTATTTGTATTTTTTTCACACTGGCAAACCTAAGATTAGAAATATAGTAATTAAGAACAAAATAATATATTACACACATATATAATTGTTTTATATATAATAGCCTACATCCTACGAGTGTGTTTGCAGTGTGTATTTAAGACCACACAACACGCCGAACATAAACACAATAAAACGAGCGCAGTCTTTGATTAATTTGTTTACATAATTCTCACATTTGACCAAAATTGTGACTTTGTTAATTACATTTTAAAAAATAAAACATGGAGGAATGCATAATCAATTTGTGCGGTTATTTCCTTTGTTATGCATGGTTTTCCGTTGTAACTGGAAACATTAAATACTTATCAATGGTGAATATACACTTCTGTATTGTGAATTTGATCTCACGCCCCTCCCATTCTGTACAGAGGTGAGCACTAGTAATACCTCATTCTTTGGACATTTTTAATTAGCAAATGCGTAAAGTAGCCAAGTGTTTACAGAACACTTAAGATACACGATGTATTTGATCTTTAACCAATCTGCCATTAATGATTTGTAAAGCATTAGAGATAATGCTGTCGTGTGATTGTGTGTTTGTGCAGAACATGCCTTCCATGAGCGGGGACCGGCTGGCTCTGTGCGCGGGCTGCGGAGGGAAGATCTCGGATCGCTATTACTGCTCGCCGTGGACAAGCAGTGGCACATGCGCTGTCTGAAGTGCTGCGAGTGTAAACTCAACCCGGAGTCTGAGCTCACCTGCTTCAGCAAAGACGGAAGCATCTACTGCAAAGAAGACTATTACAGGTGAGCAACTCACCTCCTTCGCTTCAAGAGTGACGCTTTCCTTGTGGATAGGCTACATCATTAAAAGGCTAAACTTGTTGTAGCAAAATACTTACTTTTTGTCTGCAAACTATATTTTGGTGTGTGTGACGTGGTTTCGTCATTAGCCTATAAAATTCAATAACCCAGACAGGATGTAACTAATTGTATTGTAGCCCATTTATGTTATTTTTTGTAGATGATATTAATGCGTGTAAACACGTCGTTCGCTTAAATTAAATTGATTACTAAAATACAGAAACTGATATTGCCTAAAATTGATTTTTTTTTTGTTTAAATTAACGAAACATCCTGTAGAGTAAAATTCCAGATTTTTTTTGTCTAGATATTGCTACTTGTGAAGACGTCATGGTGCATTTTAATAATTGCGTTTAATTCAATAATCCAGAAACTACTAGCATAGGCTAACGTAAAAAAATATTCCCGAGTTGTGTCTGCATATATTTTGCAGTGTAAAGTGATTTTCAACGTCCTTATAAAACTAAATAATCCAGAGACGATTTACCTACATCAAGAGCTTGATCTAACATTTTCATTGCTGGAAAAAAGAAAGCAGCAAAACCAAAAGCGCCTTACTGTGTGATGTTTGGATATTTAGCCTATCTGACCGTGCTCTGATTCTGTATGTAATTGTACAATTTAATAATCAGAGGGAGGCGAGAGGCCTATTAAGCTAATCATATAAGTGAAGGCTTTACTCATTTCCACGATCAAATTAGGCTCCAGCACACACGTCAATCTAAATTGTAGGTTATTTAACAATTATTTATTAGCGAGACTGAATTCCACTGCACGAGTTAACTCTATTTGTTCATGCATCCTGCTGTTTGAGGCCCGATAGTGCACGTGCTCTCCTCTTCGACACGTATTTCAGATCAAATAATTTACAAATTAAAATTCCATCCAAAGGTTATTATGAGAAGCAGCACATTTAATGTCAGGCCGGTGAGTGGTGGGCTCACCTTCTGGTTGAAGTGATCTGAAAGGTCACAGCTGCTCTATTCTCCCGCAGAAGGTTTTCGGTGCAGAGATGTGCCCGGTGCCACCTCGGGATCTCGGCCTCGGAAATGGTCATGAGGGCCAGGGATTTGGTGTACCACTTGAACTGTTTCACCTGCACGACTTGCAACAAAATGCTGACGACTGGGGACCACTTCGGCATGAAAGACAGTCTGGTGTACTGCAGGCTACACTTTGAAACGCTCATCCAGGGAGACTTCCCCACGCATTTCAATCACACGGATGTAGCGTCTAATAAAGGACTGGGCAGCACGGGCCCTCTAGGACTGTCTTATTATAACGGCGTGAACACGGTGCAGAAGGGCCGGCCCCGAAAGAGGAAGAGCCCTGGGCCCGGAGCGGACTTGGCTGCTTATAATGCAGGTGAGAGCATTATTGGCGTTTTGCTGTTGCTGGTTAACTGCTATAGTTTTATTCCTTGCATTCTTTTTATTTTCATTTGGCACGAGGTGCAAGCCGATTTCCTATCTGATGTTGCACAACTTTAAGAGCGCGTAGTAGCCTAATGCCTACTTACCGCGATTTCGGGGAATTTCCAGGTTTTAAAAACTTTTTGGGGGTGCACTACCTAACGAAATCGTTTCAGAGCAAGACAAAGGACGAAACCTGGCCAACTGCATGATGATGAATTTACAAAAGCAAAAGGCCTATACAGTGAAATTTCGTTTCAACAATAGGCTACTATTAACTCCGCTATTTTCAACAACAATTGCGACTATTATACATTTTTGTATGATTAATTAGTTGCAACCACACATGTAATAAATAAACTGCTTTCTAATACGAAAACCAGCCGGGAAATATTTAAAATAGCATTTCTGCAGTCCTCGATGGGAAAAGTTAGTTTAAATAATATATATAATTTGAAATTATTTCGTTTCTATTGTTTTTTTTTTAGACTTTGTCATTCTAATTAGTTTGAGAAGATATCTTACGTTTATAAAGCACGTGGTGATGTTTTTTTTTTTTTTACTAAAGTCCGCTATCCTTAATTAGCAATATAGCCTAGTAGCCTAATTCATTAAACGTTTCATCTCGTATTTAGCCTACAGTGTAGGCCTATTTTTAAATACAAAGTTTTACCCAAGAAACTAGAAATAATATAAGTTCACCTCTTTACTACGTAAAAGGAAACAATGCGCCACTTTTTAAGACAATCGACACACATCACAGATTTCTACTTAAGCACTCGAGCTTGTGCTGAACAATTTGGAACAACGTGACTTGTTCGCTCGGGCATTTCGGGCCCCTCAGCGGGGCATTTGGGCCCCTGCTTGAGGACCAAACAGAGGAATGATGACGACTACAGAGACTGACAAGTGGAAAATGGCTTAGATGCTAGTCGAGACCTCCAGAAGATTAAATATACAAGTGAAAGAAGAAAGAAAGAAAGAAGAAAGAGAAAGAAAGAAAGAAAGAAAGAAAGAAAGAAAGAAAGAAAGAAAGAAAATCTTCAGCTTTTCCAGGCAAATTCAGACGAATTAATTTACCCTGGATTTTGCTCTACAAAAAGATCAGTCAAATACGACGATATAGCTTTCATTTTCTTCACGAATATTCAAGTTGTATTTAATGCTAAATATACTGGCATAAAGCGATATACAAAAATTAATGAACGAAATATTAAAAAAAAGATTTAAAAACTAAAATAAATAAACGTAGAATCGTTAGTCAGATTATGTCTTGGTCGATATCGCATGTTATTATTTAAGACTACAACTAGTCTATATACAATACAAGTTTAACAAGAGTTTTCATTATATCTCCAGGCTCTATTTCCACTAAAAATGTGTAAGTGCGATGTTTTCTTTATCACTTTATACTCAAATTGTCTGGCTGCTTTGTAAATCTTGTTGTCTAGGAATCGTTAATTGAAGTTGGCAAAATTATCACAACAACTGCGGTCTTGTACCACTTGTGAAGAATTGTTAAAGGAAAGTCAAATGAAAGTTTTTGAAATCAGATCAACCGTTTTGACAACACAGGAGTTAACCAGAGTGAGTGAACTTTGCTGTCTCTGACACAGTCAGATCATTGCTGCCCCCATCAGCTCACACTTTAAACAACAGCACTAATGCAAGGACAGCAAGATCAAACCCTGACAAATAACAATAATAAAGACAGTTTTTTAGTATTGCAATACCACAGTTACCATGTGCACATAAATAATTCTGTGTTCAGTAAAGATAACTGTTCTTGATGTGCATCACTGTAGTAAAGGTGACAGTATTTCTCAATGGCCATATTTATATCAGGAAGAAACATTTGTTCGCCATGTGCGGCGTTGTAAAGCATTCAAGGTTAATTATCTGAAGTGTTGATCAGACCATTTTCAATGACTAATATTTGTAGTTGTCAGAGAAAACATAATTCTGAACTGTCATGCGTCTAGCAACACATAAACTTCTGCCAAGAATTTGGAACTGGCGCAAACACATTTCTGACACATTCAGACGGGCCTATCTACTAAACACTTGTGTCCAAAGATGGATAGTGTGGGCTTTTTCCACCATCAAATCCTAGACATCATAAAAACAGAAACAAAGATAGAGCCATATGTGGGGGGTGGGGTTGCTATAAAACCGGGTAAACCCACCAGTCCTGGGCATGTTGTTTTTTTTACATGAAAAAGTGAAATAAATTATAATGCAGACTTGCATGCATTAAAACATTTGCATTTCGAATCAGATGTGTTTTATAATAAAGAAAAAAAGAGCATGATGTAAGACTACAGCATAATGCAGATTATTATGCATGCAGTAAGTTGCTAACACAGCAACATGATGGTGCTGTTGCTGCTTTATGTGGTCAGATTCAAGACTAAACACATTGTGCAATCGAAGAAACCTCCTCATTCTCACCACAGCGTTCGGTCTGTCATCAGATCCAGGGTATTTATTGTTTGCTCAGTGAAGGAGCTTCAATTAAGACCCATTGAGTTTAGGCTTTCTGCACTTATTCAAAGTAGAACTCCACTATTAAGAACCTGAATTTGCATGTCAAGTTTTAATATTGTGGTTCAGCTACTGAAATGTTTGGACTATAGAACACTTGGGGATCAATATCAGGAGCACAGCTGCTAATCGAATGTTTTTCTTTATTCAGCTTTGAGCTGCAATGAGAATGATGGCGATCCGATGGACAGAGACTCACAGTACAGCTCCAGCCAGAAGACAAAGCGCATGAGAACGTCATTTAAACATCATCAGCTGAGGACCATGAAGTCGTATTTTGCCATCAACCACAATCCTGACGCCAAGGATCTGAAACAGCTGGCCCAGAAAACAGGTCTCACCAAGCGCGTCCTACAGGTCAGAGATCAATTGTTTTGGCTTATTGCAGTACACGAGATGTTCGTTTATATTAACAAACATTTAGTCAAAAAGAGCATTTCAAATTCCTTCACTAGCAATAAATTACTAGAGGAATGAAGATTGTGATGTAAATCACGTGCCTGTTCTCAATGGAATGGTATTCATTTGCTTCTAACAAAAAAGAAATCTGAATTAATAACATGCACAAATAAAGCATGAGGAACCTGGAAATAAAATAAAACACTGGGAACACTTTAAAGGTTTCATTAGTTAACATGAACTAACCTTGTAAAATACTTTAACATAAATGCTTAATTTAAACATTTACCAATACATTATTAAAATTGTTTAATATTAATGGACATGAGCTGACATGAACTAGCAACGAACAGTTGCATTTTTGATCATATTAACAAATATTAATAAATACTGTATAGTAAGGTCCCATTAGTTAATGCATTTACTAACAATGAGCAATGCATTTGTTTAAGTGTTACCCAGCTGTCAGATATCATTGAAACAAGAAAAAATTAAATGCATTTGGCTCACAAATGCTGTGGCAAAACGACCAGGGGACAACGGAAAGAAAAATATACGAACTTAAGACTTAAAAATAAGCCTCTTTGATGAGTAATGTTCTTCCCCCGAGCATCACGGCGTTCTCACATCTTCTGCCGTCTCGTTTGCAGGTCTGGTTCCAGAACGCTCGGGCCAAGTTCAGACGAAACCTCCTGCGTCAGGAGAACACGGGTGTGGACAAGGCTTCGGACGGGTCGACCATGCCCGGAGGAACACCGTCTGGACCCGCCTCGGAGATTTCCAACGCCTCCATGAGCCCGTCCAGCACTCCTACCACCCTCACAGACCTGACCAACCCCACCATGCCCACCGTCACCTCCGTACTGACCTCTGTGCCAGGCAGCCTGGACGTCCACGAGTGCCGGAGTCCGTCGCAGAGCACCTTGACCAGCCTCTTCTGATGCTCACACATTTGCACAGAGACACGTCACCTTCGTCTGCTTCCTCAGAAGAACATTCACGGGTGCGGCGTCTCAACAGCCATCGAAATCAGAAACCGTGCTTGCAAAGCATAGTACCGTTCTGACACAAATACTCATTGGCATACTACATCTGTCTGATACATAAACCAATCTACCTGGGCATCTTTTGTACCTTTACAGACGTGGCCAATCCAGACTTTACGAATGGAGAAAAACAAGACTCAGAGAAACTCTTTGTTTGGCCACGAGGCTCTTAAGAGTGCTGCATCTTTTGGCATCTGTTGATAATAGTCTTTGAAACGACTGATTTGCATTTTTATTTTTCCATGCGTTTTCCCCAACCATGTTTACAGAGAGAGACTGAGCTGCAGCTTATGGGAAATTCATTTGTTTGTTATTTATGTTCATGCACAGGGGTCAGTGTGAGGAAACTGGATTATAATGTGAATAATTACGAGATGAGAACAGCGAAACTTAGCCTGACTGTCACGTGCCTTATCCTGCAGTGTAGTCACTGAAGCCCCTTTAGCAATGCTAAACCAACTACATCGGAAAATGTGTATTTTAATTTGTCGGATGATGAAAATGGTTGAGTAAATCACATGCACAGACACACACACACTCATGCATACCGAGGAAGAACTGTCATTTACTCTCATTCCAACATATTACCTCACTCAGAAATCACTGGATCTGATAGCAGTACGTATGAAACCTGAGAACACGTTTCAATCTCACGAGATGACAAAATGCACTGGGAGGGAAAATGGCCGCGGAGAGTTTGTAAGAAGACAAACCTCGATCGGAGGAGCGTCATGCAACGGAGCTCATCACAAACAAACACTGATTTATGGAATGAAACACTTCTTTCCCCTCATTCGGTTAGGTGATTTTTTTTCTCAACCATTAAGATGTGACAGTGTTGGAGACAGGGTAAATGTTTCCATGGTAACCAGAGGCTGCTTGTTGAAATGCTGTACAGTTTTGACAGATTATTGAGAAATTTCGAGTCCACTCCCTGCAGTATCCCCTTTGATGTAAATCTTCAGTTCTGTAAAAAATATAAAAAAAAATGATTCACTTTTTTTTTGTGGTCCTCATTATTTCACCAATTTCAAAGCTTTTAACAGAACTATGGAAAGACAGCAATGCACATTGTCTAGAGCTCCAATGGCAAAAATACAGTCAAACTGTATAACTGAGAATCTTAATGCATTTCTGTGTGATCCGATAATACACATCTTGTCACACACATTACATGCTTGCATTTCAACAAACATAAGTAAATTCATTAAGTACACTTATTTCTAAGCAAAGCTTTTTGCAGCTTTATGATCAGAGGGATCTGGGTCATGAACAGTATTTGGCTTTATCACATGAATAATCTATATATATGAAAATAGCTTTGAATAAACATTTTAGAAGTAAAAATTTCTATACATAAAACCGAGGAACACAAATGCTTCATAGTAATATTAGTTCTAAAATAATTTAAATGAACTTTTAACGTATTAAAGGACAAGAAATGCAACTAATTTCTTATGTTAAGTGTCTTGGGTTGTTGGTTTGGTTTTGTATGTTCTTGTACAGTGTGTGTGTTACTTCTGAGCTGAAAACCTCTTGTGAATAGGAACCTGGAATTTATTAAGATAATTATTTTTAAATGGTTGAACAGTGGAGCATTTGGAATCTAACTTTATTACAGCCCATGTGAGATATATGTTCACCCAGTCATACATACCTGGATGTTTGGCACTCGCTGACATCCGCTGAATGGAAGCAGAAACGCTGCGGAGCTCCTGTTTTCACGCACATCAACACGTCAGTCTCGACACACAATGTTTCCCAGTGCAAACAAGGCCTTCAGTGAACATTAGGTCCGTGACTCTCCACGTCTCCGGTTTCTCTCGCCGCTGTTGTTGAAGTGAGTGTGACTGGGGTTGTGGAGTGGTCTGGCATGATGCCACCGCTCGGGCTCCTGGAGGGCTGGCAGCCCGGGGTTGTAATGGGCTTATGATGGGTGCCAAAGCCAGCCAGCCACCGTGGAAGCCAATGTGGTGCCCAGATGTACAACGCATTCCCACAAAAAGCCACACGATGAAGGCTTTAATAGAGAGAGAGCCTGCTATTTAAAACACACTACAGCCCTTTTGGAAATAGCTGGTCAATAAACTTTAATATGGAATATTATGACTGTGCAGAATCTGAGGCTCATCACATCGGTTTGGATGTTTTGTGATGTGCCCTATACCCAGCGAAGACTTTAAGACTTTGTGCCCGAGTTTTTTTTTTGCAGATGTTATGTTATGGCGGCAGGCTACACCCAGATCTTTTCCAAAAGCTTGTTTTCTTTGTGCTCGAGCTGCCTGGATCTGACCTTGCCAATTGAAACTCACATACAATTAGAAATGCATGAGAATTGGCTCTAAACAAATCACTGAGATTAGAGGTTAAATAGCAGACAAGTGCACTATGCCAATCTCTGCTTGTGTTTACTTGGGAAATCTTACAATAAAAGAACTGGAAATACATTTAAAACTAGGGTAACATTTTATGAGGCTCCATTTGTTAACAGGAACTAACAATAAAAATTCTTCTAAAGCATGTATTAATCTTAATTTCAACATTTTCTAACGCATTATTAAAATCAAAAGTAGTATTTGTTATTATTATTTAATGGACCGAGCTAACATGAACTGACTTAACAATAAGCAATGCATATGTTATAGCACTTATTAATCTTTGTTAACATTAGTCGATACAAATATGACTGTTCATTAATGTCAATGCATTATAACTAACTGGGACCTCATTGTAAAGTGATAGCATAACTTCTCATAATTGTGATGTTGACAGATAAATATGAATTAAATCTAAAAATACCATCACAAAACATGCAATTATAGTACCAGATGGTAATTTCATGCTACTTTAATGTATATTGTGATACTGAATGATTAATATTCTTTAAAAAATCATGGTATTAACATGCTACTTCAAAAGAGATTTGGGATGGGAAATGGAACGAATAAGATGCTACTTTTTTTGGTTGATTTTGTTCATGGCATGTAACTTAATCACGAAAAATTAGTCAAAAACGTATTCAGCTAGTTGTCATTTTCTCCTTAATATGATAAATTAATGTCTCAGACAAATTGTGTACACACACACAATACATAATATATTATATATATATATATAATATAAAGAAAAGGCAATTGTCTGATAAAGCTATACATAATCTTTATACATTTCTAGATTTTAGTAGACATTTATTAAGGCCTATATACATTTTATATGGCACTTCAAGAATACCTTTGCTATTGCAATAGGAAATGCCCCAAAAACATGCTACTGTAGGGGTTGGTTATTTGAGAAAAATAATTATGGCATGCATATGTTAAAAATTACAGCTAGATGCAATTTTCTCCTTAATATAAGCAGTGCCTCCTAAGCAGTTATGACAGGAGATCCGCTCTATAGAAGCAGCAATGCTTTTAGGCCTCACTCGCTGCATCGCTCAGATCTTTGCCCAGGGCAAAGGATGGTCATTGCCTTTGGCTACGAAACCCTCAGCCCTTGGCAAAGCAACAGTCCACCCCGTTCAGAGCAGACTGACTTCAGTCAACAACAAACTTAGCCCTGGTCTGGGCCAGGCGTCGGCTACAAGCTGCATTTAACCGTCCTCATGTAGCTGCTGGCAGACATACTCGCTGCTGATCAAGAGCTTAAGCTGATCTCAGATTCACTAGCAATAAGAGTTCCTCAAATAGCTACTTACTTTGGGTGTGTTTACAAAAATAATCGATAGCCAACTATGGTCGCAAGATCTGTCGTTATCAGCATAGTTCAACGAGTTGGTCTTTCCCGAAACAATAGTTCCAACAAGCATTCGCAAACAGCATCACAAATTAGTGTGGTGGGAACAACAGCTCTGGACCTGTGGTTAGACATGAATAAATCCTTTTTCTTGAGAAAAATTAGCAAGCTGACATCCAGTACAATTTTATTTAGAATATATACAAATGTCACTTACGTCTTTAATTTAGTCAAGAGATTTAAAGCGCAGTTTTTGAAGAGATTGAATCTGGAAATAAAGCAAAACAAATGAGAAAATTTTAATTTATCCTCAGATGCCATGTCTGTAATTTATTGCAAATAAAACTAGCATTAATTCGAATTTAAAAGAAGTTATTACTCCATGAGCATGAAATCATTAACCAACGTGGTTGAACCAAGCATTAACACTCTTGAAACCAACACGGAAGTGACTTAAACTGCAATTCATCGACTAACCACTAGAGACAGGCTCCAAAAGAGATTCAATCCCATAGACCCCCCATGTTACAATGCCCAAATTTACTGCAGAAAAAAAAACGTGTTTACAGCCTGGTTAAAAAAAAAAAAAAAAAAAAAAAAAAAAAAAAAAAACACGGTTATGGTCTATATAGCTAATTTTGCCCCTCATGAACACTGCGAGGGGGGTGATTTGTTTTTATAACTCATCCATTTATATAGATATTCTAGGTATTATCAACTGGCCAGAGTTTTGAGAACGCAATAGACATGAAGGATTAATGCTTTAAGAGCTCGGTTTCTAGATGTTAGAAACATGGCTTTCAAATGAAAGATTGGTATCAAAAAGCACACCCAGGTTTCTAACCGACGACGAAGACTTAGAGCAGCCATCAAGAGTTAGACAATCATTAGAAACTCAGTTTTTTCAGAATGAAGTAATAGGAAATTACTAGTCATCCAAAATGTTATATCAGCTATGCATTCCGTTAATTTCTTGAATTGGGAAGTCCCTTGAGTGACAGGTAAATTGCTGCTGATGTCACAAGCCGTTTGTCTGCTGTTAGCGCCACGTCATCTCAGCTAATCCGCCTCTTTGCCCATTTTCATTTATCGGGGTGCGACGCACTGCCAAGATGGCGATGGCCGGCTCCACCCACTTTGGGCTTAAAAAATGCTTTCAGAAACCTACGGGTGACGTCACAGACACTACGTCCTTTTTTTTTTACAGTCTATGGGTTGAACGACAAATTTGCAACAATACAGTTTCAGGAAACAGTCGTGACTAGCTAGTTGATTTCTTCAACGATGCATCGCACTGTGGTAATTGAGCAGCGAGTTAGTGCCTTCGTTGTACGGAAACGCACCACTAAATAGCAACTTAAGGTATCAATGTAAAGGTGGGACAATCTTTATCCTTCCATGTATCCATTGCTGTGAAGGGAACCGTAAGATCAAGGACAATAATAAGTTAAAGGTGCATTGCGCAACATTTCATGTTAAAAATACCCGTTTTTTAACCCATACATGCGTAAACAATTGCCTGATGGGCTGAATGAGCCCTTCTCTGATCACTGAGATTGCCTCTATAGTCCTGTACAGTAAAATATATAAGAGGGATTCGGGCTCGAATCTGAGACTGGGCGTGACGTCATGCGCGTTCACGCTCACCAGGCGATGTCTCGCAGGTTTGTTATTGTTAGCCGCCATTCTCCATATCAGCGAAGACAACTCGAGCGACAAAACTTTAGTCAACTTTCGACAAAAGTAGAAGATGGATTCAAAGAGACCGGCTTGTAGTTCATTCCAAACCCCAACGCAAACTCCACGTAAGACAAAGAAAAGAAAACTTTTGTCTAGTTATTGACCAAAAGGGCCAAATTGGAGTCAGGCGTCGGAATAAGACGAGACGAGAGTCAGCATCGGGAAGGCTTTCAACAAATGGATAGATCTCCGGTGTGCTCTAGGGCTCAAACTGGATCCTCGGTTGGCTGTTTTCTTGATAAAACGGTAAGATATACCCCAGTCTCTAATGTCTGATGCGGCAAATCTATGACAACAAATGACGATACGTAAAATGTGTAATGCTTTAGCCTAAGCTAGATAAATGTACAATCAGAATTGATTTGACTAACGTTACCATTGTCAGTGAACAGGTTCATAAACTAGGAATTGTCTTCGGAAGAATAGTACAACATGAAACATAAAACATGTCCCATAAAAGATGCTAACTATGTTTTTGTGTATGGCCTACCGGTAGCCTTGTGTCCTTTGCTAACGTCCTTTGCCTGCGCTCTGCTCTTCTATCTTCTTCCATCATATTACTTTAGACTTTCCACCATAGTCTTTAAACGCCGCCGTTCGTACTCCGTTATTAAGGTCCCGGTAGGCAGAACGGGAACATTGCGATAGCCTCCTCCATGCTGGTTTGTTGTTGTTGTATGTGGCGCCGCCGCCGCCGTGCTCGCGTCACTCCCTTACCCCTCGGTTCTGGCCACTGGCCAGTGCGACCGCAAACAGCAAAACCGAGTTTGGGGGAGAGTCGTTCTTAGAACTGTTTAGAAGTGGACAGTTCCTATAACTAAGTTCCTATAACTACTTGTTATGAAAGTGGATATAGTGCCATTTGATTGTTTATTACCTTGAGACATTTGAGTGTACTTTGTTGACCAACTGTGTATGGTATGATTATTATTTTAAGCTTTTACAAATTAATAACTTAATTGTTCATGAACGTGTTTCCATAATAATACAATCATAAGTGGATACAGTAAACGCATAAAACAGTTCAACATGGAGATAGGTGGAAAAAAAAACTGAAGTTTTCTTCTACCCCCGTTTTCCCCTCACACATAAGTGTGTAATTTACTCAAATGCCTTTCCTTTCATATATGTAAAATAACTTGCAGATTTATAACTTTATAACATCTGAAGACATTATGACTGTAAACAAAAGATTTGTGGGGCTGATGCTCCTTTGGTTATGAACAGCTCGTGCTCGTGCAAGCGTGCGTGTGCGTGTGCTCCATGAGCGTGCACACCTCTGGTTGCAGTTTCGCTTGTCGCCAGAGGGGGTGTAGTTCTGCAAAAACTCAGAGACCTGCGTTATGCACCTTTAAAGAAAAAGAAAAACTTGATGTTTTGAGACGAATCTCCTGTTTATAGTTAGAGCCTGGCCAAACCCAACCTTGGAAAAGCTTTGTGTCGGTGTGAGTGTTAAGCCTCATACACACCGTGACGAATATCGGCTCGCGTTATTCGTCAGCGTTTTTTAACGTGTTTTTTGTATTCACACCCAAACGATTTTCGCTGACGATGAGCCGAGTCAACATGCAAATTCATTCCCTGACATTAGATGGGGCTAAATACCCCGGTCCACAAAGTGCTTCTGACACTCGCTTGTCACTCAGAAGAAGAGAGCAAGTTTGTCGCGTTTGTCATATAGTTCTTTATTCTCGTTGGTGTCTCTTTATATAGACAACAACAAGACCAGCAGCTCTACATTCATCTTGCCTTGCATCTTCCTCGTCTTACTTCTTCCGGCAGAGTGTAGACGCTGTATATCTTCTTCTGCTCGGCAAGACCGTTTTGTGTTTGAGCGCCCCCAAGTTGTGTTTTACTGTAACTTCTGAAGCTCCAGACACATGAGCAAAAGCGCCAATCTCATTGGTCGGATAGTTTTTGACGCGGCGCGTCGAACAAAAAAAACGAACCCGAGGTGTTTTAAAAAAAAATGACGCTTTTACGCGTGGCGTTTTACGCGTCGGTGTGCACACTCACATTAGCGCCCATTGTTTAGTCACGAGGCGTTAAACGTTGACGAATATCGCACGCGAAATTCGTCCCGGTGTGAACAGGCCTTTAGTCTTTTTGGTTACAGGTTAAGGACTTTGGTTGTCTGACTTTGCACTGCTGGGGCTCCTTCAACTTTAGCATGAGCTGCATGCGCTCTGGCCGGACTGCTGGGCATCATTAAACAGACAGCATTCATATTTCCTCTGCCAGTCATTCTCCAGCTCTGAGGGGAGTCCGCAGCACCGAAACGCTTTCATCCGCAGAACACGCCACCACCTTGACTCGGACATTCACAACATACAACACAAGAACAAGCTGACCCGCAGCCCAGCAGCTGGCATACACACACACTCATTTTTTCTTCATGTTTTATGGGGTCTTTCCATGGACATAATGATTTATGTATATGATTTATATCCCCTTACAACAAGGGCTGGTTCACACAGAACGCATTTTTGCTGTTAAAAACATGAGACGCAGGTCAGTGGAACGAAGAACACGTTTTGCGTGAACGGCCCCAATCCTACCCATCACAGAAAACTTTCTGCATTTAAAAAAAAAAAACTGAACTTAGTATGATTCATAAGCAGTTTTCCTCATGGGGACCAAAATATGTCTCCACAAGGACAAGGGTTTCGAATATTGCCCTCTTTGTGGGGACATTTTGTCCCCAGAATGTAGCCTAGGGTTTACAAGGCACCAGTGTGGCACACATACACACACACACACACACACACACACACACACACACACACACACACACACACACACACACACACACACTAGCAGTGGCATTCTGAGCACTTGCATTATGTCAATTATTGAAGGATGTTCTCATGATATATTTATCATGTGGTGATAAGCGGTAAACACTCTGGCCTGTATGTGTAAAGCAAAGAGACTGATATTCCATTACAGCACATTAAAAAAACATGCAATGATCAATTATTGATCTTTGACGAAGTTCATTAATGTGGTCAGTGTAAAGCGTTTATATCTTAAGCATATATACGGCTGTGAAATTCAACCTGTCTGCTGCTTTTAGTTTGTGATGTACAGTAATTATCAGATCAGGGGATTAAAAACACCAATAGTGCGTAAATGATACTTTGCCTTAATAGAAGAATGAGGTGAATATGAGGCCACTATATTTTCCACAAAATGGGAGGCATTAGTTTTATAAATATTATTTGATCAAAAATAACAGTAATATTGTGAAATATTGTTGCAATTGTTCAAATGTTATTTATATCCTGTGATCAAAGCTGAATTTTCAGCATCATTACTCCAGTCTTCAGTGTCACATGATCCTTCAGAAATCATTCAAATATGATGATTTGCTGCTCAAGAAACATTTATGATTATTATCAATGTTGAAAACAGTTGTGCTGCTTCAGATTTTTGTAGAAATAGTGATACAATTTGTTTTTCAGGATTCTGTGATGAACAAAGTTCAAAAGAACAGCATTTATTTGAAATCTAAATGTTTTGTAACATTCTAAAATGTCTTTTACATTGCTTTGGATCAATTTAATGCTGAAGAAGAATAAAATATTAATTTCTGTAAAAAAAACGTATCTTTTGAACACTATCTTATGTTTCTCTATGTTACGTTATGTTTGTCAGTATGGGAGTATCTTAAAATCTCAATTCTGTCATCATGAATTTGCATAGTAGATGCATATATGATAACTTAATAGTGGAAACTTGTAGAAATATCAGCATTAAATTGTCCTCGTGTTTTGTAATCTCAAATTAAACAGTTCATTTTCTGAAGGCATATCCCGATGGAGATGTATTAACACTACATTTTGTCAGATAGACATGTTTAAAAATGAACTTTAAATATAAAACTAGGCGTCCATTTCATATAATGACCAGTTTATGATACCAAAATTCATTAACATGAGCGCCGTGTGACTCAACGGAGGCTAAGTATCAGTTAGCACGGCCTCAAGGTTGCGGCCAGCGTTTGCTAATCGCCTCTTGCCCCATTGTGTCCAAGTGGACTTGAGTGTAATACATTATGAAAATGAGAACGAGCATGGCTACGTGTTCCTGAGTCATTATGTGACCGTTTAGCTCTATTTAGGACTCTTCTGGCCGACCCTCAGGCCCTTGTCTTCTCCAGGCTAGCCGCTAATTAGCATGAGTAACCTCCTGTGCTTGAGCAACAAAATGGCTCTCGCCACCGTAATCGCATTCATTTGATGGCTGAAGAGCCGTGGTGAGATGAAATTAGAGCGATTAATTAGGGGTTGACGCGCCGCCAAAGGTTTTCAATTTTGCGTTGTCACATCAATAACGGATATCTCCTTCTTGACCACACAGGAATGGCCTAAAGGAGACGGACGCATGGGGAATTACCAACAATTATGACCAATTAGTCATTCCCATCTCCAGACAGGACAATGGGAGCCAAACGGGAGCGTTTAAGTGGCGAGTCCTCTCCGCATCTTTCTGACAAATTTCACTTGAGACGAAAATCCCCACTATCTGTTTGTATTAATAATACTTTATGTATCGCAAGATGATGCCTACCCTTGTGAAAAAGAAGTGCTTAATTGTATAGAACGTGCACAGATCTTAAAAATATACATTTTAAAAACTATCTGCAGATAATATTAATGAAATAAAGGTTGTTTAAGTCTATTAAAAGTTAACTTTCGTGAATATGATTCTTAACACTACACTTAAACACATTTTGTAATAATGCCAAATTAAAAGTTTTACTTTAAAGTACATTTTAAATCACTAACATACTAGAGAGGAAAAAACTAGGCTTTCACTTTCCTTTAATACCTCCTAATTCTATCATACTCTCTAAGCAATGTCTGAAACTTTGTATGTTTAGCACTTCTGCACTGTTTGTTTGCCTCTTCACGATGAATCACTTGCTGTATTCCTCAATTATAAGACGCTTTGGATAAAAGTGTCTGCAAAATGAATAAATGTAAAGCTGCATTATTTTCATTTAAACTGAAGTGTTATTTGATATTACAGTACAAGTTAGTATATTTTAAGTGTATTAAATTGCAACTTCATCATTACAAATGTGTAATGACAAATATATTTAAATGCATGACATTCAAGTTTCACTAGAAATGACATTGAAATATTGCTAAAGCTGAATGTACTGACAAGCATTTATGGTAAACTCACATCAAAGACACTAGAAGTAATTACATATAAATATGTACTTAAGTTGGCCAACCACAAAAAAAAGCATTCTAAAGTTCAGCTAATTATGTTTAATATAGACTAAATTTAAACTTAATTTAAACTATAATAAATTCTTTTGATTGCAAACATGCAATATTATTTTGGAAATCAATCAAAAAAAAAGCTGCTACTTTTTCACATGGTTAAATCTCATAATTTTCTAATGTAATGCAACTATTCTTAAGCAACATTACCTAAAAGACATGCAAGCTAAAGACCAGTTTATTGATTTGCCTGTAGTTTACATATTCTTAGGGATAGTTCACCCAAAAATGAAAATTCTGTCATCATTTACTCACCCTCAAGTTGTTCCAAACCTGTACGAATTTCCTTCTTCCGCTGAACACTAAAGAAATTGAAGAATGTTGGTAACCAAACAGTTGTGGGGAACCATTGACTTCCATAGTATTTTCTTTTCCATACTAATGAGGCCCATCCACTGTCTACATTTTTCAAAATACCTTATTTTGTGTTCAACAGAACAAAGATACTCATACATGTTTGGAACAACTTGAGGAAGTAAATGACAGAATTTTCATTTTTGGGTGAACTATCCCTTTAAAAAAAATGTAAACTATACAGTCGAATCAAACTGGTTTTTAGCCTGTCTTTATGTATTTTCATTTTTGGGAGAACTATCCCTTTTAACATCACAACCTTCAATAAACAGGTTAGAAAACAATTCAGACTGTATTAAAAAGACTGAGCCGCTCGTTTAACCTGTTAGCTGGGTCTCATCATCATTGACCAGGCCTCGGCCTGAGGTGAACTGGTGTAGTCGGTGTGATGGTGCTCTGGTTCTCTCCAGCTCCAGCTGTCAGGAGAAAGGTGTCTCTCCTCCAGCATCTGACAGGCCTGTCTGCAACCAGAGGGGAAAAAACAGGCAGACTGACACGCTGTTTATTCACAAATGACACTGCCGGCAACCGATCGGTGTCGCTGCTGTTTTTTCATACTTTCCCCCCGCGAATGAGCCTGTGATGTATTCTTTGTAGGTGCTTTAGGAAGGGGAAGAATAATTGAACGTTGACGGCGGCAGACACCGACACGTGGATGAGTTGTCTCTCTACACGGGAATGACGGGGTGATAGTTAGAGGAGGAGAACGAGGTTTTTAAAAAAAATGGTTATTGTCGGAGTGACAGGTCCGCGGAGCAGAAAACACACACGTGCAGGAAAACACACTGCTCATTTGTATATGCGCTTCCCGCCCAAAGTCCCTGCGCATTACGCGAGGAGCAAAGCCATAAATAAAACAAATCGGAGAGCGCTGCACTTCCGCTGGCACATGATTGGATGAAGCCTGAAAGTGAAACACAAAGGTTACCACAACTCACTCGGCCATTTGTCTTGTTTGTTTGTTGGATCTGCACGGCTTGATTCGGCAAATGAGCGCTGAGGAATCCGGTGACATCAGCACTTAATCAAGATGCGCCTCGCCATTATAAATCAGTTGAACTACTGACACCTGAACTTTATCCCACGCACGCTTAAAGGCCACGCGCCGCTGCCTCTGCTATTAGGCTGGTGCTGATCCATGGAGCTGCATTGAGGTCAGGACGGGCCGATGGAGAACCACAGCATACATCACCTGGGTAACGGCGAAAGCAGTACAATAATAAGAAGAACCATAAAAATAAAAAAAGCTGGAGAAATGCACTTCATGTTTCTGAGTGGTTTATGGTTTTAGAACAAGAATTTTAATTGAGAAGCATGCTTGAGTCTCGGGTGGAGAAATCACTTTGTAGAAATTTCTACATTTGTCCAATTAGGCCTACTTTTGCAACACCCATGTCAGTTTCCCCCTCTGCTGTCCAAATAGTTCCTACAACCCCGACACATAGATAAATATGAAAAAAAAAAAACATGCATAAGATAAACTATTTATATGCTGTATACACACACTCACCAGCCACTTTATTAGGTAGGCTAGTCTACACCTTGCTAGTACTGGGTTGAACCCCTTTTGCCTTAATTTTTCAAGGCACAGATTTAACAAGGTGCTGGAAGCATTCCTCAGAGATTCTGGTCCATATTGTCATGAAAGCATCACTCAGTTGCTGCAGATTTTCCCCCTGCACATCCATGATGTGAATCTCTCGTTCCTCCACATCCCAAAGCTGCTCTATTGGATTGAGATCTGTGACGGTGAGAACGTTTGAGTTTAGTAAACTCACGGTCATGTTCAAGAAACCAGTTTGAGATGATTTGAGCTTTGCCACATGCGTGTTACGGTCAGAAGATGGTCTTTTGTGGTCATAAAGAGATGGAGATGGTCCGCAACAATAGTCAGGTAGACCCTGGCGTTTAATCCATACTTAATTGGTACTAAGAGGCCCAAAGTGAGCCAAGAAAACACACCATTACAGCAGCAGCAGCCTGAACCTCTGATACAAGACAGGATGATCCATGCTTTCATGTGGTTTACGCCAAATTCTGAATCTGTCCCTCATCTGAATGTTGCAGCAGAAATCCAGACTCGTCAGCAACATTTTTCCAATCTTGTATTGTCCAGTTTTGGTGAGTCTGTGTGAATTGTAGCCTCGGTTTTCTGTTGTCAGCTGACAGGAGTGCCATACGGTTGGCTGATTAGATATATGTGTTAATGAGCAGTTGAACAGGTGACCTAATAAAGTATCTTCTCTCTGTAACAGTTCTAAAACCTCAGGAATCACACCTGAGCAGGTGAAGAGCAGGTTTGATGTCGAACGGCGTCTTTCATGTGTCTTGTGACGTCCCAGGTAAGAACATGCAGAAGGCGAATGACATGTGAGAGTTGCAACAAAGAGCAAGAGTTTGAGCGAATAACGGCAGTCTGGGTTTTTTTTTTTACACAAAACTATCATATGACTTCAGAAGAATTGGAATGTAGCAGGAGTTACAGCTACTTGACAGCTAGTGATGCTTTTATTGTATGGAAAAAACATGCATGAAATAGTCTGCTAAACTTTGTGTTTCTATAGAAGTTAGAAAATGATGACAGTTTTCTTCTTTGGATGAGTTGTTTTTTGAGGTATAAATTATTAGTTTAGTCTTTTATCAATTACTTATGTAATTTCTGCAGCGCATAATTACTAAAATAATGATGTTTTTCATACAGGTTTTCCAAACACTCATCCGTCTCCAACTGGTCGAATAACAGGTAGTCCTGCCCCAAAAACATAGTTGACTTTGCATAATAAATTGCAATATGAGAAAGTATTTGAATATAAAATATTTAATAATAGATTTTATTTATAACGCACTTTTCATTCAGAAGAATCTCAAAGTGCTACACAGGAGAACGACTAGCTACAAAAATGATAAAAACAATCAGCACATAAAAGCCTTTCTGAATAAAAAGTCTTCAGTTCTGCTTTAAAAGTTTAGTTATTTAGTTATTCGAATGATTTTGGATGGATCATGTGACACTGAAGACTGGAGTAATGATGCTGAAAATTCAGCTTTGATCACCGGAATAAATTACATTTGAAAATATATTGAAATAGAATACATTTATTTTAAATTCTAATAATATTTCACAATATTACTGTATTTTTGATCAAAAGAAATGCAGCATTGGTGAGCATAAAATGCCTCTTTCAAAACATTAAAACCCATAACTTTTGAACGATAGCATATAAATAAATAACATAAGTTTATCAAAGTTTAAATCAAAGCAAAATCTAATAAATAAATATACATTACATAAATTGTGATATGAGAAAGTATTTTAACATAAAAAATGGCACGGTAAAATTAAGGCTTTGCTTTCAAAATAACTTCTTTAACTTCTAAACTAATACTAAGTTCCACAAATCATATTTAATCAAAGAAAGAAAAAGGCCAAGTATGTTCTTTATGGATTAGTGTTTGGCAGACGCACCTCTCTGCGAGTGTGTGTTTGAGTCAGTGAGCGTCTCAGATTCACATGAGTCATCACATGCAGCCTCTTTGTACATCAATGACATCTTTATTCTTTTCTCCTGGCGCTCGGCGCTCTGTGGCAGCGAGTGCAGTCGCTTTGTAAAGAAACATCTCTTGCTCCTCTTACCATTGTGTGTGGCTGACAATGGCACAGGACCTCCCAGATCCGCAGCTGCAGCCTGAACACACAACACACACACACACAACACAACACACACGTTTTCATCCTAGTTCCACTCGCTCGCTCAAATACACACACACACACACTCGGCCTGTGCAGTGAAGCTCTATGAGCCCGTGCTTGGGAAAAACTTGCCCAACGATTCAGCTGTCACTCATCCGTGAGCAGAGAGCGGACCGGGCCGGGCCATACTTCCAGAAAGGGTGTTCAGTCCTCGCCCCGTTCAATGAGGAGCACCATTGTTCTCTGAACCCTCTTCACTGGGCCACTCTTGGGGTCTCTGGAAACCAGGCCATAGCAAACAAACAATACGCTCCTCGCCGCCTGAATGGATGACGACTCGCATGTTTATTGAGGCCAGACTTTCTTTCTTTCTAACTCCTTTCCCTCATGAATTTAGCATCCGAAATGTAGCAGAAAAATACAATGAGGAGGATTTCTGCGTCCATTCAGCGGGAAGGGTGTCCTTCGAAGACGTCCAGGTGTATCCTTTCGCTTTTCAGAGACATGTCTGTTTGTAAACAGAAGCGTGACTTCGAGGCTTCCTTTCTGCAAAGAAATCCCAACAGGCTTTGAGGATTTGTGTTTGGGTATGTGGCCACTTCAGCGCCACTAAACACTTCCAACCCAATGCAATAATTAGTAGTGTTTGCTAAGCCAAGTTCATACTTAACTGTTAACTGGATCGCCCTGCAGCGTTTGAATCATTCCTCAAATCACGCGTGTTGATCAAATCGGCCTTTGCAATCCGGAGGCCAAGAAACAGTGTGAGGCCCACAGAAGAGGGAAAAAAGACAAGCATTTTATGCAGTGCGACTGACTGCAATTACTTTTTTATCTCTGTTATATTCAACAATGTTATCTCATATGTCACTCGTAATAACTAGTCTATTTATAAATGCATCCTATCTCTCTAACCATGATGAAATGATATGAAACTAAACTACAAACTCATTGTCTTAACAAGTGAATTATTCAGTCAAATGATTCGTTCAAAACTGCTGATTCATTCAGGAACGAAACATCACTGTGTTGCTCGGACTCGGATTTGTTGATTTGAAATGATTTTTATTGGCAAAATACAACAAATATTAAAGCATATTAACTTCTTGTTTATTGAATTGTTGTATAAAAACAATATGACGTTTGCAAACATGCTAGCATTCGGGAAAACATCACTTTTGCTCATAATATCGCTTATGCTATCCTTTATGTATATTAAAAACAGAACTCAGACCCTGGTTTCGACGTGATGGCAGGAGGCAAGGCTCTCGTTCGAGCACAAGCCGAGGCTCTTCTGTTACAGGCCCGGCCCGTCTCCAGTGAAACATAGCAAAGGCCGCAACTGCATTTACTTAAATTACTGCATTTACGCAGATATCCCAACAAATATTGCCAATAAAGCCGGTGTCATGCGCTGTCACGGCTTCCAAAGAATTATACAGACAAGTACTATATGTGTGTAACAAAATATTGTTTCAAAAACATGAATACATTGAAATTGCTAAATATTGTTACAAAAAAATGTGATAGTATTTTTTGTCCATAACGCACAGCACACAACGCACACATTTCCTTTGTAACATGCCAACCACAGTTTTACTTGATCACACTTTCAGTACTGTAACAGTTCTACCGAAAATGAAAAATCTGTCATCATTTATCTTTGTACAATCCTCATGCCGTTCAAAACTATAATTTGTGGAAGACAAGAAAAGATATTTCGAGAAAATTTGTTCAAATAGTTCAAAAGTTTGGGGTCGGTAAGATTTTTAATGTTTTTAAAAGAAGTCTCTTCTGCTCACCAAGGCTGCATTTATTTGATTAAAAATACAGAACAAACCCAGAAATATTGTGCTATATTATTTCAATGTAAATCAGCTGTTTTCTATGTGAATATATAGTAAAGTGTAATTTATTACTGTGATCAAAGCTGAATTTTCAGCATCATTACTCCAGTCTTCAGTGTCACATGATCCTTCAGAAATCACTATAATATGATGATTTGATGCTCAAGTAACATTTATGATTATTATCACAGTTGAAAACAGTTTTGCCGCTTCATATTTTTGTGCAAACCGTGATTAATTTTTTTTCAGGATTCTTTGAAAGTTCAAGAGAAAATCATTTAATTAAAAAAGAAATATTTTGCATTATTATAAATGTCTTTACTGTCACTTTTGGTCAATTTAATGCGTCCTTTCTGAAGAAAAGTATTCATTTCTTTTAAAAAAAAAAAATCGTATTGACCCCAAACTTTTGAGCGGTAGTGTAAATTGAAAGTCAACAGGGTACGATGTTATTTAGTTGATTCCTTATGTTCCACAGAAAAAAGAAAGTTTTTGAACAACATGAGTGTGAGTAAATGATGACAGAATATTCATCTTTTGGGTGAATTATCCCTTTAAGACTAATCAAATAAGACAAAAACTCAGATGGTATATTACAAACTCATTTTTGGTGATTTACAGCATCAAACTAAAGAACATGTGAGTAAATCTCAGCTCCTGACGGCAGGGAAGATTGTGTGAGGCGTCTCTCGGACAGATCCCAGCACACAACAGAGCAGTTCATCTAGTGCACTACAGAGGGGGCTTGCCACCAACATTACCACTCAACAGTGCAAAATGTCATAAAAGTTGTATGGAATGCAAACAAAAGCATATTTCAACATTTTATGGAGAATGTAGTTTAAGGACAGCAGTTAGGGTTATGAGGTTGTTCAAGTCATTTAACAAACACTAAAGCCCCATTCACTACCTTTAACAATAACTATAACGTTTTAATTATCATAGTTCTATGAGTCCACACCACAACTATAATGATAATGAATATAGTTGGAATGACTTTTTCCAGCTGATGAACGATAAAAACACTGACAGCCAATCAGTCTTCGTTCTGGGTGTAAACTGGCCAGATTATTAGCCTGGCTAACGCCAGACCCAATCTCGTTGAGAATTGGGTCTGGGAACCACATGCGCAATTTCTCGTATATGAGGCGTGGTTTCAGAATGCCCGTCGCAGTTTATTGGGTGCTAAGAATGTCTATCAAATAGAGAGCCTAAGTCCCTCCCCTTCCGGTCGACCACCATGGGACCTTAATTCGGAAAAATATTGTATGGTAGTCAATGGCGAGAGACAACAAATATTTTGATCTCGTTTGAATTGTGCCCTGAATTACACATATGATGTTTATCCATTTAAAAGATACATTTTAAAGTCAAGAAAGTCGCAGTTTGATGTAAAACTGTTGAGGTATAAGACTGAGAAGATACGTAATTACAAAGACTACAAACCCAAAAGGCACACATTTTCTCTCAATGAATGAAGATAACTTTACTGAAGCTAACGTCTGTCATTTTTTCTATATTCTTACGTTATAATCGTAACATTACGCCGTCATGCCTGAGTGTTTTGTACCAGACTGTACACACGCGAGCAACGGATCTTGCTCGTTGTTTCACTTCCCGGGAGATGTAGTTCATTGAGCGATTTTCACATAAAACTAAATGTTACTCTTCTGTTTTAGGACCAACTGCGACTTTCTTGACTTTCATAATTATCTTTTAAATTAACAAACATCATATGTGTAATTCAGGGCACAGTTCAGACGGAATAAAAAGATAACTTGCCTCTCGCCATTGACTACCATACATATTTTTTCCGAAATAAGGTCCCGTGAGCCGGAAGCGGAGGGGCGGGACTTAGGCTCTCTATATGCCTGTACGTAGCTCATAGCCAATCGTTTCGATTATACCAGATGACGTATGTAGAGCGACAGAAATTAGACAAGGAAGAAGACGATGGGAAAGATCTTTTTTGTAAACAATGAAGTTTTTTATCAAAGAGTAGCTTCGCGTCTTCAGCCATGTTAAATCGATATAAACAAACTGTTTCCGTGTGTCGCATAGATGTCGTCATTGTCTAGCTGCTCCCTCCCCGTTCTGTGATTGGTTCCCTAAATGAGGCGAAAAATCTGGCCATGGTATCCAGACTGCCTTTCAGCGTGAATTGAATCGCGCTGCGGTAAGGCAGTATGGGGAAACCCAGGCTACCAGATTATGCTAATTGTTGGTGTAAAACAGAAAATATTTGTTTCAATATTTGCAGGAAATACAATCTACATTTGCACAGTTTTGCAAATCTTCAGTTTCATTTACTATTACGCCAAACTGACCAAAAACAACATCACCATTTAAAGGGATGTACCGTAAAAAAATATTTTCCTGTTTAGTATTTTCGTCTTAGTTTTCCAGTACAATTATCTAAATCTTAAATCAAGATACAAACAAAATGACATAAGATATTAAGTCGTTTTCTGAAAACATATATCAAAATGTGGTGGGTTTAAGCTTAAAGAGAGAGTTCCCTCAAAAATGAAAATTCTATCATCAAAGATATTTTAAATGAATGTTGGGTGTCAATGTCAATGTCAATGTGTGTGGTTACCAACATTCTTTAAAATATCTTTTTTAGTGTTCAAAAGAAACTCATTCATGTTTGGAACGTGAGGTTGAGTAAATTGACAAATTTTCATTTTTGGGTGAATTATCACCTTAAAACAAGAGAGAGAGAAAACATTTGCCAATGGGGTCAGAAAAATCAACTTTATTTCATTTCATTATTTTCCTGTTATAACTGCTTTGAAACAATCTGTTGACTTTTTTTAAAGGATTATTCACTTTTTAAAAAACTTTTGCTGATAATTTACTCACCCCCATGTCATCCAAGATGTCCATGTCTTTCTTTCTTCATTCGAAAAGAAATTAATGATTTTGATGAAAACATTCCAGGATTTTTCTCCATATAATGGACTTCAATAGTGGCCAAAACGGTTCAAGGTCCAAATGAGTTTGTGCAGCTTAAAATGACTTCAAATGACAAATGGCGATACCAGACGATGAATAAGGGTCTTATCTAGCGAAACGATGCGCCATTTCGAAAATAAATAAAACAGTTAAAGTATTATTAGCACAAATGCTCGCCTTGTTCTGTCCTGAGATGTACGTTCGTGATTCTCCTGTTCGAACTCGTTCATTAAAATGAACAAATCTTTTTTCGAGTCATTTCGTTCGTTGAATGAACAAAAAGACTCGAAAAAAGACTCGTTCAAAATGAACAAATCTTTTTTCGAGTCATTTCGTTTGTTGAATGAATAAAATGACTCGAAAAAAGATTTGTTCATTTTAATGAACGAGTTCGAACAGGAGAATCACGAACATACATCTCAGGACAGAACAAGGCGAGCATTTGTGCTAATAATACTTCAACTGTTTTATTTATTTTCGAAATGGCGCATCGTTTCGCTAGATAAGACCCTTATTCATCGTCTGGAGTCGTTTAAAGTCCTTTGAAGCTGCACTGAAAACTGTCATTTGGACCTTGAACCGTTTTGGCCACTATTGAAGTCCATTATATGGAGAAAAATCCTGGAATGTTTTCATCAAAATCATTAATTTCTTTTCGACTGAAGAAAGAAAGACATGGACATCTTGGATGACATGGGGGTGAGTAAATTATCAGCAAAAGTTTTTTAAAAAGTGAACTAATCCTTTAAGTAAAGTCAACAGATTGTTTCAAAGCAGTTATAACAGGAAAATAATGAAATGAAGTTTGTTTTGTCTGCACAGCAAATCTAGAAGAAAATGGCATCATAAGTTCAGTAAGTTGAATGATGGTTCATTTTTGTTGTAAAAAAGTTAAGTTCATTTATATATAGCCGCTCTACGGTGATGTCACCATCCAGCTCAGTTCACTTCCTATATAATGGTGTCAATGCAGACAGATCAATAATATTGTTGAATATTAAATGTTCAAAACACAAGACTTAATATCTTTGGTCAGTTTGCTTCTCAAGTTAATGTACTGGTATCTTGCTTAAAGAAAGTTATTTGTACTGGAAAACAAGACAAAATAACAGGTGTTAATGATTCAGTGTATTGACAAAAAATACAATGGAAGTCAATGGGAACCAAAACTGTTGAGTAACTAACCACTTTTTCTGTGTTCTGCAGAAGAAATGCATGAATACAGGTTTGGAAAGAGTTGAGGGTGAGTAAATAAAGACATCATTTTTTTGGGTGAACTATACCTAAAAAAGAATAAGGTCTTACTTTCAGTAACATGACGGACATATAAAACTATGACGTAAGAGCACTCCAAAAAAAAAAAAAAAAAGATATACATTTATGATCTAGTAATTCCAACATCAAGCTATTAACTAAACAAATCTACCTGCAGACCAGCGATATATTATCCACGCAAAGCCGAAGATCTCCAAAACAACTTCCAGTTGCACAGATATGAATTATGAAAGCATTTACAGGCGACGCACACACGGCCGTGTTTATACCATGTTTCTCGCTGACAGGAAGGAAAACGAGAGCCATTCTGAGCGGCTTAGAAGCACAAATGTTTTATTACGCCGGCCTGGCAGCGCGGGTTCTTTCGAGGGCCGTAAATGGTTCCCCACGGGCTGGAGCGCTCTGGCAAACCACTGCATTCTTAATTTCTGATACATAATTCTTTTGGAAAAGCGTTTGAGCCTGTTTTCTGGAGAGGCACTGTTCTAATAGTGATAAATTATTCTCATAAAGGAGAGCTTTCCTTTTTTCCACCTTGAAATACAGCTGAAGGCGAACGCTGCTGTGGTGAGCAGCCCTGAGAGACATAATGGGACATAATGATCTCAGAAGACACACACACGGGCCCGAGATCTGCTTTCACGGGTTTCTTCACTGGCTATTATTATATATTGCAAAGTTTAGCAGTGGCATCCATCCTGTCTGCATAGACTTCATGTCTGATTTCATCAGAGAGACAAACACTGGAAGCTAAAGGACCTAGTTATGATTTCTGCTCAAATCAGCCCTTTCTGTGAGGTTCTCCTATCTTTATAAGTCAATACTTCTAGGCTGACTTGCATGTGTGTAACTTACTCTAAAATTGGCATGTTGAATGAATTTTATTTTTTATTTTGAGCAATATAGTGACATATAACAAAGGCAATAAGAAGCATTTGATTTTTGACAACATAAATCAGTCAGTTGCTTGAAACGGAGTGGGAAGAAGTCAGACTTGTATTTACTATTATGTGAAATTAGAAGAACTTATTATCTATGCATTAGTTTTAGGGATGCACCAATCCCACATTGCATTCCTGTTTCCTGATACTGATTATGTACATCAATATTAAAACATTTTGACATTTTCCTGTGCAATACAACTTATCGTGCAACTCATAAATGAGTATATTTAACGGGATTGTAAGAATGTAACTGACATATCACATTTATTATTCACGCTGATGACATCAGTAGTGCAAAATGTATTCAATTATACAATATATTGATATTACAAATATCAAATTAAATGTGATTTTTGCTGTTTATATACAAAACTGACCTGTGTGAACACAGCTAGAGAAAGAGAAATCGGTAGAAATCTCAGCAAGTCCAAATACTAAAAATCTGTCATCAAACACATCATAATATCTGTCAGCATCACAGACTAAAATATATTTTGATTCACACTCAGTAACAAGTTTAACACATCGCCAGATCACACTGAAACAGTGAGACCGATATTCTATTGTCAGTCCATTACTGATTAGAGGAAACCCCAAACGCATGGCAATTAGGACGCTACATGGACTGATTATATTGGACAAATTGGATTTGTAGTTTGGTAACAATTCAATGCTCATTCAGTGTGAAATGAATGTTGATTACCGTCGAAAAGCCTTGAGAGCATTAACAGCTGACGTCTCTGCACGACTAATGAAATAAAGGGGGATTTGGGAAATTTCTCATTGTTTGTGTACATAAAAAGTCAGAAAGATTAATACTTTTAATCAAAGATGCATTCAATTGATCAAAAGTGTAAAAGCATTTATTTCAAATAAATTTGGCTCTTTTGCTCTTACTAACTTTATATTCATCAAAGAATCCTGGAAAAGAAAATGTATAATGTGAAAAACGAAGCACAACTATGTTTTCAACATTGATAATAATCAGAAATATTTTTTGAGCAGCACATCATCATCATAAAATAATTTCTGAAGGATCATGTGACACTGAAGACTGGAGTAATGCGGACAATTCAGCTTTGATTACAGGAATAAATTTCAGTTTAAAATATATTCCAATAGAAAACAGTTATTTTCAATTGTAATAATATTTACTGTTTTTACTGTATTTTTGTCACGTTGTGGGTTTTGTGTTTCATGTCTTGTTCCTGTCTGTCTTGTGTTCCCCCCATTATTTGTGTATTTGGTTTAGTCCCATCTAGTTTTCCCGCTCCTCGTTTGTGTTCATGTTTTCCACCTGTGTTCTTAGTTAATTTGCCCAGCTGTGTCTTGTTTCACTCACCCGGTCCTCTGTATTTAAGCCCTGTGTTTTAGTTCAGTCCTTGTGAGTTCCTAATGTTGTAATGGTTGCTGTTTCGGTGTTCCTGGTCTGAGTGTCTTTTTGTTTGTTTTATTATTAAATGTGCTTGCAATTGGATTCACTTCTCGCTTCATTCTTCCCGCAACGTTACAATTTTTTTTTCATCAAATAAATGCAGTGTTGGTGAGCAGAAGAGACTTCTTTCAAAAACATTAATATCTTACCGACCTTAAACTTTTGAACGGAAAGTATTTTTACACAATCCTTGTGTGCTATAAAACCACCATCTATTGAAACTAAGCTGTAAAGTTTTTTTTTTCCCGAACGTCCAGCAACCTTCTGACATCATGAACACATTAACACACAATGTATCTATTTGCAAGTCAATGGCATCAAACGGTCAGAAAGTGGAGGGAAAATTATTATATAAATACGACTGTTTTGGGTGCAAAAAGCATTGACTAGCGTGAATAATAAATATGTGTATGATGTTGAACAAAGACATAATGTGACATACAAATGATCTCAGTTTACCCAATCTGTGATGAAGAGACGAGTAAAACGGTCTGGTTTGTTACTTGGGAGAAAGCGCTTCTGCCTCACTGTTCACCACCACGGCCCTTTTCGTCCTTCGAGACGAGCGTTTCTCAGGGGAAAACAAGAGATTTGAAGAAAGAGAGAAAGAGAGACCTGTCCCCTTGACAGACTCTGGGGTCTTTGTGATGATCAAAGCCAGGCTCTGTGGTCCTGTGACGGAGCTCCTCTGGGAAAACTCAAGTGATGTTTGGAGGTAAATGGCTACTGGCTCAGTGATGAAAGAGGACAAGTGTGAAAATGGAAATGAAGACGGAGGCATCTGAACATTCATACCCGCCAACCCCAGTCGTGACCTGCGGAGGAGATGCAAAAACAAAAGCAGGAAAACATGAGGACTGAACGACGCTCCTTCAGACAGACTCGTGTGTACTGATGGTTTCAAGCATAGATATGTATATGTAGACGCCACATTTGCCCGCTTCCACCATCTTGGAACAGTCAGCGTGTCGTTACTCACAACAACAACAACACTGCACAGCTTCTTCTAGTTGTAAATTCACGAAATGAGATAACCTTTCACAGGTGAGAATGTGCTGCTTTGTGTTTTTGTGTATGTATATGTAACTTAATAAAGGTTTTCAAACTATGTTAACTTTTTAATGTTGTGTTAGCTGACACCATCTTGTTGGATTGTGGTGGTTCAGCAAAAGCATCTGCTGAAGTCTATTGCAGATATAGATATTCATAACATGCATTAAACAACTGTTGCAGATGCTCAGACAATTTGCTATTGAGTGTTCACGGACCGGTGTGTTTGACCTTTACAATATGGCGGACGGCTGATAGCGACCCATTGAAACAGCTAATGAGGCATCTATACACTACACTCTAAAATATATACTACACTCTAAAAAATGTTGGCTTGTCTTAACCCAATTTTGGGTCAAATATGGACGTTGGGTTAAAAATATTATTTAAAAAATGTTTTTGACCCAAAGTTGGGTTGAAATAACACCGCCTTTTTTTGAGTGTGGTTTCAACATTCATGGGGTTCAACTACATTTGGCTACTTAAACTCAAATTGTGCTTGATCAGTGTCTTTGACCAGTAGTGTACTATGAAAAATTAGTCTTGTTTCAAACAAGATTCTCAAAGAAAATCTCCAAGATTTTCTCCATTGCTCAGGTGACCATTTAGTAGCTCTAGAAGAGTGTTGTTAATTAAAACTATTAAACGTAAGTTTTGTTCATTAAAATAAAGCTGAAATAAAATATAAATGTTAGATAACTAAAATAAAATAAATTGAAGAACAAAAAAAAAAAAACCCAACAAAAACGAATACAACTGATAAAATTGCTTAAATCTACATAAAAAGAAAACTGAAATTATTAAAATAAATGCTATATTATTTGATATTTTATTCAAAATATTAATAAATACTCTATTACATACATAATACAAAAATAAAACACAGCTCAGGAATTTTACCTGTGTCTAAAAGTCCTGATGAGAAATAAAAACAGCCACAAATGAGTCTATGAAATCAATGTGGATTTGCGTTAAAGGTGCACTGTGTAATTTTTAGAGGCATCTAGTGTTGATGTTTCGAAGTGCAACCAACAGGAGTTACAGTAGAAATTAGTTACCTAAGAAATTAGGTTTACTTAATTATTCAGTAAATCAATATGTTATTGCGAATATTATTGTTACTTGTTCATCATGTTTTATTCGCTGACTTTAGCTAGCTTCTTTGCATGAAGAAAAACAGTGATGAAATGCGTTTGTCCATTTAGGGCCACTGTAGAAACATGTCGGCGCATTTCAATGTAAGGGGACCCGCGGTGTATGTAGATAGAAATGGCTCATTCTAAAATCATAAAAACATAACGGTTCGTTATGTAAGGTCTTTATACACACTGACAACGTAGTTATGTATATGATATTGCATTTCTGTTAACATATCCTCCTAAATATTACACAATGCACCTTTAAATGAGAAATTTTGGAGTTTATAGAGAGATCTCTGACTTTTAATTGGCATCTTGGCAAATCTGAGCACAGTTTGAGACAGTTGAGATTTCTTATGAAACGCAAGTAAGATTACTGCTATCTTTTTCTCAGGAAATAAGGAGACTTAAAGAAAAGTCTCCGTTTGCATTGAATTGAATCTCAATGCTGTGCAGGAGAAACTATTGAGATATTAAAGAGATTCATGAAGGCTGATCAGTCAGATAATCGCTCCCGGCTCCGCTCACGTCTCTTCTGCTGTGAGATATTTGTATAAAAATGCATCCCAATCTGCCGGGTGTGTGTGATGTTCATCCGTCTCGAGAGGAACGGCACGGTTGTGTTGATTTGAATGAAACATGTACAGTCTTTGTAGCAATTCCCATCATGCTCTTGTGTTACCGTTTCATGTCTGCGTGTTACAGTGGTGTTATACGCAGATCATTTTTTAATATCTTAAAAAGACCCAAGAGAGACGGAGGATTCTGGGACCTGCATAGGAGTTTAAACTGAAAGATATACATCTGCAATACTACAATCAACAGTAGGACTGCATGGGCGAACACTGCCATGGTTATATTGTAATGCTTTGATCAAGACGATCTGCTGAAGTTCAATCTGAGCATCAGGCATTCTCTGAACACACAACACACCAAACCTTGAAGCAGAAGAGCATCTCTGAACACACAACACACCAAACCTTGAAGCAGAAGAGCTTCTCTGAACACACAACACACCAAACCCTGAAGCAGAAGAGCTTCTCTGAACACACAACACACCAAACCCTGAAGCAGAAGAGCATCTCTGAACGCACAACACACCAAATCTTGAAGCAGAAGAGCATCTCTGAACACACAACACACCAAACCTTGAAGCAGAAGAGCATCTCTGAACACACTAAACCTTGAAGCAGAAGAGCATCTCTGAACACACAACACACCAAACCTTGAAGCAGAAGAGCATATCTGAACACACAACACACCAAACCTTGAAGCAGAAGAGCATCTCTGAACACACAACACACCAAACCTGGAAGCAGAAGAGCTTCTCTGAATACACCAAACCTTGAAGCAGAAGAGCTTCTCTGAACACACAACACACCAAACCTTGAAGCAGAAGAGCTTCTCTGAACACACAACACACCAAACCTTGAAGCAGAAGAGCATCTCTGAATACACCAAACCTTGAAGCAGAAGAGCTTCTCTGAACACACAACACACCAAACCTTGAAGCAGAAGAGCTTCTCTGAACACACAACACACTAAACCTTGAAGCAGAAGAGCATCTCTGAACACACAACACACCAAACCTGGAAGCAGAAGAGCTTCTCTGAACACACAACACACCAAACCCTGAAGCAGAAGAGCATCTCTGAACACACAACACACCAAACCTTGAACCAGAAGAGCATCTCTGAACACACAACACACCAAACCTTGAAGCAGAAGAGCTTCTCTGAACACACAACACACCAAACCTTGAAGCAGAAGAGCATCTCTGAACACACAACACACCAAACCTGGAAGCAGAAGAGCTTCTCTGAACACACAACACACACAAACCTGGAAGCAGAAGAGCTTCTCTGACAACACCAAAACATCAAACACCAAACCTTGAAGCAGAAGAGCATCTCTGAAAACACCAAACCTTGAAGCAGAAGAGCATCTCTGAACACACAACACACCAAACCTTGGAAGCAGAAGAGCATTCTCTGAACACACAACACACCAAACCTTGAAGCAGAAGAGCATCTCTGAACACACAACACACCAAACCTTGAAGCAGAAGAGCATCTCTGAACACACAACACACCAAACCTTGAAGCAGAAGAGCTTCTCTGAACACACAACACACCAAACCTTGAAGCAGAAGAGCATCTCTGAACACACAACACACCAAACCTTGAAGCAGAAGAGCTTCTCTGAACACACAACACACCAAACCTGGAAGCAGAAGAGCATCTCTGAACACACAACACACCAAACCTGGAAGCAGAAGAGACTTCTTGAACACACAACACACCAAACCTTGAAGCAGAAGAGCATTCTCTGAGCACACAACACACCAAACCTGGAAGCAGAAGAGCTTCTCTGAACACACAACACACCAAACCTGGAAGCAGAAGAGCATCTCTGAACACACAACACACCAAACCTGAAGCAGAAGAGCATCTCTGAACGCACAACACACCAAACTTGAAGCAGAAGAGCATCTCTGAACACACAACACAACCTTGAAGCAGAAGAGCATCTCTGAACACACTAAACCTTGAAGCAGAAGAGCATCTCTGAACACACAACACACCAAACCTTGAAGCAGAAGAGCATATCTGAACACACAACACACCAAACCTTGAAGCAGAAGAGCATCTCTGAACACACAACACACCAAACCTGGAAGCAGAAGAGCATCTCTGAACACACAACAAACCAAACACTGGAAGCAGAAGAGCTTCTCTGAACACACAACACACCAAACCTGGAAGCAGAAGAGCTTCTCTGAACACACAACACACCAAACCTGGAAGCAGAAGAGCATCTCTGAACACACAACAAACCAAACCTGGAAGCAGAAGAGCTTCTCTGAACACACAACACACCAAACCTTGAAGCAGAAGAGCTTCTCTGAACACACAACACACCAAACCTGAAGCAGAAGAGCATCTCTGAACACACAACACACCAAACCTGGAAGCAGAAGACTTCTCTGAACACACAACACACCAAACCTGGAAGCAGAAGAGCATCTCTGAACACACAACACACCAAACCTGAAGCAGAAGAGCATCTCTGAAACGCACAACACACCAAATCTTGAAGCAGAAGAGCATCTCTGAACACACAACACACCAAACTTGAAGCAAGAGCATCTGAACACACTAAACCTTGAAGCAGAAGAGCATCTCTGACACACAACACACCAAACCTGAAGCAGAAGAGCATATCTGAACACACAACACCACCAAACTTGAAGCAGAAGAGCATCTCTGAACACACAACACACACAAACCTGGAAGCAGAAGAGCTCTCTGAACACACAACACACCAAACCTGGAAGCAGAAGAGCTTCTCTGAACACACCAACACACCAAACATTGAAGCAGAAGAGCTTCTCTGAACACACAACACACCAAACCTGGAAGCAGAAGAGCATCTCTGAACACACAACAAACCAAACCTGGAAGCAGAAGAGCTTTCTGAACACACAACACACCAAACCTTGAAGCGAAGAGCATCTCTGAACACACAAACACACCAAACCTTGAAGCAGAAGAGCATCTCTGAACACACAACACACCAAAACCTGGAAGCAGAAGAGCATCTCTGAACACACAACACACCAAACCTGGAAGCAGAAGAGCATCTCTGAACACACAACACACCAAACCTTGAAGCAGAAGAGCATCTCTGAACAACACAACACACCAAACCTGGAAGCAGAAGAGCTTCTCTGAACCACAACACACCAAACCCTGAAACAAAGAACATCTCTGAACACAAACACAACCAACCTGGAAGCAAAGAAGAGCATCTCTGAACACACAACACACCAAACCTGAAGCAGAAGAGCATCTCTGAACACACAACACACCAAACCTTGAAGCAGAAGAGCATCTCTGAACACACAACACACCAAACCTGAAGGAGCAGAAAGAGCTTCTTGAACAACACAACACACCAAACCCTGAAGCAGAAGCATCTCTGAACACACAACACACCAACCTGAAGCAGAAGAGCATCTCTGATACACCAAACCTGAAGCAGAAGAGCATCTCTGAACACACAACACACCAAACCTTGAAGCAGAAAGAGCTTCTCTGACACACACAACCAAACCTGAAGCAGAAGCTCTCTGAACACACACAAACCAAACTTGAAGCAGAAGAAGCATTCTCTGAACACACAACACACCAAACCTGAAGCAGAAAGAGCATCTCTGAACACACAACACACCAAACCTGGAAGCAGAAGAGCTTCTCTGAACACACAACACACCAAACCTTGAAGCAGAAGAGCATCTCTGATCTCTGAACACACAACACACCAAACCTGAAGCAGAAGAGCATCTCTGAACACACAACACACAAACCTGGAAGCAGAAGAGCTTCTCTGAACACACAACACACCAAACCTTGAAGCAGAAGACATCTCTGAACACACAACACACCAAACCTGAAGCAGAAGAGCATCTCTGAACACACAACACACCAAACCTGGAAGCAGAAGAGCTTCTCTGAACACACAACACACCAAACCTGAAGCAGAAGAGCATCTCTGAACACACAACACACCAAACCTGAAGCAGAAGAGCATCTCTGAACACACAACACACCAAACCTTGAAGCAGAAGAGCTTCTCTGAACACACAACACACCAAACCTGGAAGCAGAAGAGCTTCTCTGAACACCACAACACCAAACTTGAAGCAGAAGAGATCTCTGAACACACAACACACCAAACTGAAGCAGAGAGCATCTCTGAAACACACAAACCTTGAAGCAGAAGAGCTTCTCTGAACACACAACACACAACCTTGAAGCAGAAGAGCATCTCTGAACACACAACACACCAAACCTGAAGCAGAAGAGCTTCTCTGAACACACAACACACCAAACCTGAAGCAGAAGAGCATCTCTGAACACACAACACACCAAACCTGAAGCAGAAGAGCATCTCTGAACACACAACACACCAAACCTGGAAGCAGAAGAGCATCTCTGAACACACAACACACCAAACCTTGAAGCAGAAGAGCATCTCTGAACACACAACACACCAAACCTTGAAGCAGAAGAGCTTCTCTGAACACACAACACACCAAACCTGGAAGCAGAAGAGCTTCTCTGAACACACAACACACCAAACCTTGAAGCAGAAGAGCATATCTGAACACACAACACACCAAACCTGGAAGCAGAAGAGCTTCTCTGAACACACAACACACCAAACCTGGAAGCAGAAGAGCTTCTCTGAACACACAACACACCAAACCTGAAGCAGAAGAGCATCTCTGAACACACAACACACCAAACCTGGAAGCAGAAGAGCTTCTCTGAACACACAACACACCAAACCTTGAAGCAGAAGAGCTTCTCTGAACACACAACACACCAAACCTGGAAGCAGAAGAGCTTCTCTGAACACACAACACACCAAACCTGAAGCAGAAGAGCATCTCTGAATACACCAAACCTTGAAGCAGAAGAGCTTCTCTGAACACACAACACACCAAACCTTGAAGCAGAAGAGCTTCTCTGAACACACAACACACCAAACCTTGAAGCAGAAGAGCATCTCTGAACACATAACACACCAAACCCTGAAGCAGAAGAGCATCTCTGAACACACAACACACCAAACCTGGAAGCAGAAGAGCTTCTCTGAACACACAACACACCAAACCTTGAAGCAGAAGAGCATCTCTGAACACACAACACACCAAACCTTGAAGCAGAAGAGCTTCTCTGAACACACAACACACCAAACCTTGAAGCAGAAGAGCTTCTCTGAACACACAACACACCAAATCTTGAAGCAGAAGAGCATCTCTGAATACACCAAACCTTGAAGCAGAAGAGCTTCTCTGAACACACAACACACCAAACCTTGAAGCAGAAGAGCTTCTCTGAACACACAACACACTAAACCTTGAAGCAGAAGAGCATCTCTGAACACACAACACACCAAACCTGGAAGCAGAAGAGCTTCTCTGAACACACAACACACCAAACCTGGAAGCAGAAGAGCTTCTCTGAACACACAACACACCAAACCTTGAAGCAGAAGAGCATCTCTGAACACACAACACACCAAACCTGGAAGCAGAAGAGCTTCTCTGAACACACAACACACCAAACCTTGAAGCAGAAGAGCATCTCTGAACACACAACACACCAAACCTGGAAGCAGAAGAGCTTCTCTGAACACACAACACACCAAACCTTGAAGCAGAAGAGCATCTCTGAACACACAACACACCAAACCTTGAAGCAGAAGAGCATCTCTGAACACACAACACACCAAACCTTGAAGCAGAAGAGCTTCTCTGAACACACAACACACCAAACCTTGAAGCAGAAGAGCATCTCTGAACACACAACACACCAAACCTTGAAGCAGAAGAGCTTCTCTGAACACACAACACACCAAACCTGGAAGCAGAAGAGCATCTCTGAACACACAACACACCAAACCTTGAAGCAGAAGAGCATCTCTGAACACACAACACACCAAACCTGGAAGCAGAAGAGCATCTCTGAACACACAACACACCAAACCTTGAAGCAGAAGAGCTTCTCTGAACACACAACACACCAAACCTGGAAGCAGAAGAGCATCTCTGAAACACAAACACACCAAACCTGGAAGCAGAAGAGCTTCTCTGAACACACAACACACCAAACCTTGAAGCAGAAGAGCATCTCTGAACACACAACACACCAAACCTGGAAGCAGAAGAGCTTCTCTGAACACACAACACACCAAACCTGGAAGCAGAAGAGCATCTCTGAACACACAACACACCAAACCTGGAAGCAGAAGAGCTTCTCTGAACACACAACACACCAAACCCTGAAGCAGAAGAGCATCTCTGAACACACAACACACCAAACCCTGAAGCAGAAGAGCTTCTCTGAACACACAACACACCAAACCCTGAAGCAGAAGAGCATCTCTGAACACACAACACACCAAACCCTGAAGCAGAAGAGCATCTCTGAACACACAACACACCAAACCCTGAAGCAGAAGAGCATCTCTGAACACACAACACACCAAACCTTGAAGCAGAAGAAACACATTTGTGACATTCCTGTCAGCTGAGAACACAAAAACTGAGGCTACAATTCAAACGTATTTACCAAAACTGGACAATAGAAGATTGTCCAGAATAACGTTGCCTGGTCTGACGAGTCTGGATTTCTGCTGCAACATTCATGAGGGTCAGAATTTGACGTAAAACACATGAAAACATGGATCATCCTGTCTTGTATTAGAAGTTGTAATACAACGTGTTTGTAATGGTGTGATATATATTTTCTTGGCTCACTGTGGGCCTTTTAGTACCAATTGAGCATCGCTTAAACGCCAGTTTATCTCCTGATAAACTGATCATCTCCATCTCTTTATGACCACAATAGACCATCATAACGCACCATGTCACAAAGCTCAGTTTATATATAATGAACATTAGATAAAAAAAATATGAATATATAAATATTATATATATAATCAGTGTTTCTGTTAGGCTCTTAGAAAGATGAAAAGCAGAGGTCTAGATCACATTAGCACAAGCAGACATTCATAATGAGTTTAATATCTGATGTTCAGAAGTTCACAGGCTTATTAATACATGAAAGAAAAGCACTGAAGTTTATAAATCTGACATCAAATTTTAAAGGGATGTACATGGATTTCCTTTCATCCTCTGCTAACATGATGACCTTGCAGTCAGAAGCCGCCCCTCAGGGTCATTTAAATGCAGCGATATACACAGAATCACCATGTCTGTTAACAGAAACGTACAACATGTTGGCTACGTTTAGTGCAATACTCGATTCTGCATGTGTGGAAAGTGCTGGACAAAGAATTTGAGATTTCAAACAAATCTCAAGGCTCTGGATGTATTTGAGTAGCAGATACTCCATAACTCCAATGCTATAGTATGCCAGAAAGACCTTTAGAAACAGTTCAGACAATAGTCCAAAAATAGGAAATACACAGTGAAAAACTAATCATATGCAATATTTAGAGGTCAGTTAGCGATGAGAGAAAGAGCAATAAATAACTCACTCTTATCTAATAAAGGAATATTCCAGATTTTTTTCCTTCAGCTCGGACACTATCATGTTACACAGAATGTGTATAAAAACAGCTCTGGAGTGCAACATAATGCTTGAAACAATGACGTGCGAGATGCTGAAAAACATAGATGAGACGTACATCCAGAGCATGTTTACAAAGCACAGATGAAGGCAAGTAACATGCACAAATGAAAGAAACAAATGACTTTACTTACAAGTACGTACATGAAATCTCTGAAGAACATGCACATGCAGTTCTGTCACATCCAGTCAGAATGGAGGTGATTTCAGGGCGAAAATCTGCAGAATGGATTGAAACATGAGAAACTGAGAGACCTTCACTGAACTATTGGCATCTGAAAGCGTAACCAAATTAGCCTAAACATACCCTTTAACTGTCACCGGTTGCCATTAAATATTTAAAACAATAATATCTTAAAAACCTAAAGTAATATTGACAAACTATATATCATTTGAAAGCTTACAATCTCTAGGTGTCCTATTTGGTGGCTGTTTTAAAAAAAAAAAAATTACAGAGGAGCAGTAATTTATCAATTTGCAACAAGAATATTTCATACTCATTAGGCGTGTTTAGGCCTTTATTTTGAAATAGCAATAAACATGAAAAATCATAAAAGATTGGTAGAAACCTCAGTTTGGTTTCATGCCGAAAGTTAGAAAAAATACACCAATTCAATTGTATGAGAAAAAAGGTCTAAAAATATTTTAAATATATAAAAAAGGATTATCGATTCTCGATTTGTGATGCGGCTGCAAGCTATAACGCACATATGTGCTCTTTGTATGTGTTTATTAAAGGTTGAATTCAAATCAATTTGCGAACCACCAACGCATTCTCACCCCAAGGCGTCATCTAACTGACAATTTTGACCATGCTTCAATATTCGACGCTAAAGGTACCTTTAGCGTCAGTTAGTTGACGCATCCCAGGGCGTCAACTAACTGACGCTAAGGTAACGCGTCAGTTAGATGACGCGGGTAGATTAGTCTGGGTAAAGGGCGTCATCTAACTGACGCTAAGGGTAACGCGTCAGTTAGATGACGCCCTGGATCGCGTCAACTAACTGACGCTAAAGGGTACCTTTAACGTCGAATATTGAAGCATGGTCAAACTGATTCCCAAGGCGTCAGTTACATGACGCCTTGGTGAAATGGGCTGAACCACCATACTACTTCTGAATAGGATGTCTACTTCATAAATTGTATGAAAATTATGGAAATACATGGTTCAAATCACTCAAAACATATATGAAAATGGAGGCGCCCTTATATGGTCAGTGTGTCATGAAAAAGTTTGGCACTGCGCCCAAATAAAATCTAACTGAAAGCTCATTTTTTGAGATATCAACCTAAAATTCGGAACACAACTTGTTCAGATTTTTGGCTTTCATTTTCTTGCAGTTTTAGAGTAAATATATATATTATATATAAAATTTAAAAATTTAATTTTAAAGGGTTTAGGGGACAGTTAAAGGGTTAAGAAAAAGAGACGTTCTGTGTAAATTAGGATTTGAATCTGCAAAAAACTTTCAACAAGTAATGCGGAGTCACAAAAAAATCTTCTTAACAAAGGAACTAAGGCATTTCTTAAAGAGGTCATCGGATGCAAACAAAGCTGTTTTTGAAGACGTAAAAAGGGTGTTGTTTTACACAACCAATGAGGATTTTTAACCAAAGTATATTACAATCTTTACATGAACACCCTAAAGAATCATACCAACTTAAAACGGGCACCCGATGACCCCTTTAAGATCAATTCAAAAATATAATTGTTGCATATAAATTGTACATTGATAGTGTTTATCCATGATGTTGCTTGCTAGGCTTAAACTGTAAGTGCATTAATGCAATAAGTGCAATAATGTCATATATATAGGCTATATTTGTTTTGAATTAACGTTCCTGAATTATTATGAGTTTTCTTTGGGATTATACACAGTGCCAGATTGTTTAAACTTGATACTCAAATACAGTGAACATGGAAGTTGCACTAACGCTGTATTATTCACATTAGTAATTCAGCCTAAAGAGGCAGAATTCCTCTACGCTTCCCCTCAGACTCGCCTGAAACTGGGCCAAGTCAAGGTTACCCGTTAAGCCGGGGAAACTCAAGCCGTGTTGCCCGAGAGCCTATAGTATAAGTAGAGCCATAGGCAGCGAGGTTTTGATCTGGTGAGATATATTCTAGATGCATTAACACAGAGCCGTTGAGAGAGGGGCTTACGACGAGATCTTTAACTCCGAGCTGACAGATGTGCTATATCCTTCTCCATACGCAACACACGGCTGCTCTTGCCAAGTGTAGCTGTAGGTCAGGCCTCTCTTCGTCTCTTTCTGCACTCCTCTCCGTCCTTTATTCGCTGGTTTGGGTTACAATACGTGTGAAGCTCAAGTTGAGCATGAAAGTCATGTTGTGTGAGATGGAAGGTGGCCTCGGGCTTTGGCACCGCGGCTCTAGAACTGCCAAAACCTCCACACCCTCAGTGGGACGATCACAGCACCGACCCGGACACATGACGGCCCTCTCCTCGCTCTCCAGCTCCAGAACCCGCTGCTGAAAAAATGCTAATGTGGGGAAAAAGTCATCAGGGTAACTTATTTGATAGGAACTGCTTTTGATTTATTCTTTTCTGCACCAATTGAGCAGCTCAGATTCGATATCTGATCTCTTAGACCTTTGCATTCATTTAGTATTGCACTTTAACAAGCCGTTATTGTAAAATGTGTTTCACAGCACAACTAATGGTATCTGATATATTTAATGAAAAGAAAATCTTTCTACAGGCTCAGACGGTGTGCGTTGACACTTATATAGATCTTGGTGTGAACGGGCCTTAATATCATGCTTTACCTTAAAGGTTGCTCACACAGAATGTGTAAAAACAGGAGTGCAACATAATGCAGAGCTTCCAAACTTCTTTTAACTTGATAAAGTGTCTAAAACCACAGAGTAAAACAGAGATTAGACGTACGTCCAGTGCATGTTTGTAAAGCACAGGTGAAGGTAAGTAACATGCACAAATGAAACATGCATTTAAAGTAAATGCACATTTAATGCAAACATAGCATGAAAGAGGTTAAAGTACTTACAAGTACGCACATGAATTCTGTGAAGATGCACATGCAACTCTGTCACATCCAGTCAGGATGGAGGTTATTTTAAGGGGAAAAACTGCAGAAATTAATGAAACATGACAAAATTAGAGACATTCACTAAACTACTGGCATCTGAAAGCTTAATAATATTAGACAAAGCATGTTTAATAAAAAGAGATGTTCCAAATGTGCTCAGGGAAAATTAGGCATTTGGATCTGGAACTTTCTACAAGATCAGATATCATGTGGATTCATGAAAAGAAACGAGTTAAGAAATTTCTAAGTTCATAAGAAATTTTTCATTTATTGAAAAAGACGTTGTTAAATATTTTCTTAAGAACATATTTTTCTGTTATACGAGCTGAAATCTTTCTCGGTTAAGTCATTTTTGTTGAATTGTTACTGAATTTCAAATTCAGAAACCAAAAAGTCTTGTCATGCATGATCCCGTCAGATCATTGTTTACATTATTGATCAACGGTGTCACATGGGAGTGCAAAAGCCTTAGCCTGACTACGTCAGACTTCGTACTTCCGCTCAATTTCATTTCGCTTCTGTACTTAGTCTGAGACATCGACACGTCTCTCAGTTTTACTCTGGCCTGAAAACAGCCTGCCAATCAACGAACAGAGGGCGGGCTGAGAGCCGTGACGTAGACGCTAAGCGCCGAGTTTGAGATTGGGGAAATCGAAAACAACCGTGGATATGGAGACGCGGATGCAATTCGCTCTGTTGTGGAGAATATTCCCGGCATTTCCAAACTGAAGGACGAACAAGAAGAGTGTGTGTTAAACATTTTAAATGGAGGTGATGTCGTGGCCCTACTCCCGACAGGTTTTGGTAAAAGTTTAATTTATCAAATATTGCCGATCGTCAGCGAGAAACTGTGGAGGCCAAAGGCCGGTAAGGCGATAGTTGCGATTGTGTCCCCTCTAACCCTATCCTTGGAGTTTTAGAGGGTGTATCTCGGTCTCTTTTATCTGTCTACCTCGAACTGGCACCCTTTTGACAGGTCAGTGTCTCCTTTTTTTCCCAGTTCTTAAATATTGTCATGCTGTAATCTTGCAATTAAGTTGCAGCATTTCCGACAGACTCGAAATGAACAAAGAGCTGTTTGACAGAACTAATCCTAACTTTGACAGTTGGCTGCAAATATTTTCCTGTTTCTCTTTACTGTCAAATATTAGTTTAGAGACCCCGATTGTGCCGTGGATGCGTAGATTTACATCACATAATCTACAAAAGTCGTTGACAGCCATGTTCACTCCGGTATTTCGCACAATGGTTTCGTTTTCGCATTATAATGTGTTTACAGTGGAAAATCGATGCGGCTGAGCTGGCGCATAACACACGTCATAACCAAACGTTATGTGATTGGCTTACGGGTAACCAATGATTTTATACTTCAGACGAGCGTTTAGCAGGCGTAAACGGGGCCTTAGAACTTTGCTTTCATTTAACATCGCACATCAAGAAGCCTGAGTTATTGCATGCACCGACGTGCACATGCACATGATGCTAAAACTGAGCAATGTGGTCATTTTTGTGAGAATAAAACAGCAAGAGCAAGCCTCTCTTCCACCTACAACTTGTGGGAAGGCCAATCCGGGCTATTGTTGGCCGTCGTCCTATCATTAGCACTAACCTTGAGTCCTGGCTGCGAGCTGTAATCTGAACAGAGCCATGCGGGAGTCAGAGGATGCCTGAAGTGAATTATTAATGAACAGCATCAGGTCGCTCTCCCTTCCTGCTCTTCAGGAAACTAGGTGCTGCTTGCAGACATCTCTCACACACACACACACACACACACACACACACACACACACACACACACACACACACACACACACACACACACACACACACACACACACACACACACACACACACACACACACCACACACACACACACACACACACACACACACACACACATAAAATGGATCAACTGACTCCGGCTTAGTTAACCAAATTACAATCGATAGATGGATTTGATTCATCCAACCCTCCTACTCGTGAAGCATTAAAAAATATAAGAGAATAATAAATGCCGCAGAAGTAGAACAGTCTAACGCGTGTTCGTTAAGATGAGCTCCATCAGCTCAGACTCTTGGGACGATCAGTCGACTGTCGAAATGCAACTAATGAGAAAGACATTGTGAGGTGGTGCAGTTATAATGAGAAATAACAAGAAAGAAGCTAAATTGTAGCCAGAGAGCTTGAATTATGTGAAATTAAGATGAATGTGGAGGACTATTAAAGCAGATATTATCTGTTATATTATAAAGTGATGCTTAGAGAACTCATGGTAAACAGTAAAGAGACCATAAACATCACACTTCAGATGAAGAAGGTCTGCTGGAATCACTTATTATATATTTATTAACATTTATATATATAATATATATATATATATATATATATATATATATATATATATATAATGTATACAAACATTATTTATGCCCAAATAATACAAAGATCAATAGTGAGCTTTGTATTATTCACCCCCTTTTGTCAGTGTCCTTGTTACCAAAGTATTATTCCCATTCATTTTCCACAAAGGGATTTCAAAATATTCGGTAACACTTTAGAATACGGTTCCTTGTAATGAATGAATAGTAATGAATAACTACACAGGAACAAATGAGTAACACAATATTAACAATCTAGTAACTATTATTAACTAACAAGAAATTCTGATTAACAAATTAGTAAATAACGCACAGATGAAAGTGGTAGTTCACTATTAACTAATCAATAACTACTATTTTTTAATGCTTCCCAGAGAACTACTGTAAGAATCATGGTAACTAACTAGTAATTACTCAAGTGTTACTACATATTTCTAAAGGAATTACTAATTCAATAATTCATATTAATTAAGCTTTTGAGGTTTTTGGTGAAGTTTTAGATAGTAATTACCATAGAAGTATGTAACACTTGAGTCATTACTGGTTAGTTACCATGATTCTTGCATGAAAAGCCAATCCTAAAGTGTAGAATCTAATCCTTCACAAGATATTTGCACACACGTATACGAGCTAGGAGACATAAATAAAAACATGTTTTTTTGCGAGGTAGTTTAATAATAAAATCACTGTATATGTTATTTGGATGGCTGATAACTCAATATGTTCCAGCCGTCACCGTGACTCTGGCCAATTTTCTGGCCTTCCTCTGGACTGGCATTGAATCACTACAGGACATGTAAGGTCCCGACAACTGCATTTAAAAAGCCATTTCTTTAAAATTATTCAGTTGATAAATAGTTCTTTAGGAGAGAGCATAGGCTAATTATTTCCCAAATCATAAGTCTGCTATGCTATTACATATTGATAAACCTTGTGTATATGTTGACAGTAGCAGTTATTAATGTTAATGTAGTTCTAGTCATTTGTCCAGCATTAGTTATTGATTAGTTTTGCATGAATTATTAATCTTTTTCAGTAGTTCTCTGGGAAGCATTAAAAAAAATAGTAGTTATCAATTAGTTAATAGTGAACTACCACTTTCATTTGTGCGCTATTACTTACTAATTCGTTAATCAGAATTTCTTGTTAGTTAATAGTAGTTACTAGATTGTTAATATTGTGTTACACATTTGTTCCTGTGTAGTTATTCATTAACGAAGGAACCATATTCTAAAGTGTTACCTAATATTCTTCTATAAGGATTTCTATCTGCTTTGCTGCTCACGAAACATTGGAAGCCCTTCATTATGTTGAACTCCAGTAAGAATAACAGCATATTTGAATAGAAATTCAATGTCATTATTATTTCTCGAACCTGACTTAGGCTTTATTATACTGTATATGGACAGAGAGACTGATTTTTTAAATATATATATACGGACTCTTGCGACAGCAGATGTCAGTATCAGCAGCAGTTGCTGTAAAGGCCTGTAAAGGCTGTGCCACATTTTCATCTAGACATACTAGCCACACTTTTTAAATGTCTGCAGTATCACAGATCGCCTGCCACAAACACTCGCATGAATGTTTGACAGATGACAAATGTTCTGTTTGCCATCAGAATGCTGCTCTGGTGCAGTATGGGTAATACTGACAGACATTATGAGCAGCAGGAGCACCTGCTGATTTAAATACAGGAAAAGCACAGGCCTCAATTATAGACTCCTCCAGACAGCAGGTGGCATAATTGAACGAGACACCAGAAAGGTGTGTGTTTGCTGAGGAATGAGATTACTAAAACTTGTTTAACACACACACACGCACACACGCACACACGCACAACACCACACACGCACACACGCACACCACCACACACGCACACACGCACACACGCACACACGCACACACGCACACACGCACACACGACACAGCACACACACACACACACACACACACACACACACACACACACACACTGCTTGTAGGACATTCCATTGATTGTCATTATTCTACATACTGTATTATTACTGAGCATTTTACAGATAAAGTTTGGATCGACTTGACATTAGGGATTAAGATTATCCACATCAGCCATTCAAAACCCTACCTGGTCAAACACAAAGCTACATTTAAATACATATTTGGAATAATTAAGATTTTTATGCTTACCAATGAATTTATTTGAACAAAAACATGAATTCTATGAAATATTATTAAAGCTGTTCTTAGGAATTGTTCTGCCAAAAATGAGTATATTATTATGTACTGTTCTCACCCTCGTGTCATTCCAAACCTGTATCGTCTGCAGAAAAAAGAAAGAAAGTGAAACAGTTTTCTATTGTGGCGAGTAAATTATGACAGGATCTTCATTTTCAAGTGAACTCATGCTTAGATCAGGTACAGAAGTTCTTCTTAAAGGTAAATCTGCATATTTTCATTTTAACTGCTAAACAAAGTCCTTCAATAGATGAACTGTAGTAAGTCACATTTGTAGAAAAGTCATTTTTAGTTCAAGTACTTTTGTTCACACTAAAGTGTGTGTGTGTGTGTGTGTGTGTGTGTGTGTGTGTGTGTGTGTGTGTGTGTGTGTGTGTGTGTGTGTGTGTGTGGTGTGTGTGTGTGTGTGACAGGCTGTGTTGATTAGATAAGTCTTGCATGAGCTGCTTTAAGCTCAGTCACTGGACCCGTCCGTATCCTCTGAGCCGGCCTGTGCCCTCATACATCCTACCAGCTCCTGACCAGCATACCAGACCACACACACACACACACACACACACACACACACACCACACACACACACACACACACACACACACACACACACACACACACACACACACACACACACACCACACACACACCACACAACACAACACACACACACACACACACACACACACACACTGGATATTTGACCCAAATAACTGACGATAGTAAGTGGCATGTTAGAAGAAACTCTTCAGACACTCAGCACCGTCACGTACTGTAGAGGTTTACACAGAGGCTCCGGTTCTGCTCTGAAATCAAACATTGTGTCAACATGAAATGGCACTTGCTAACAATTTTACTTTCATACTGTAATGTGATGCATTTTTAAAATGACGCACTATCACAGTTCTAAACCAAAAAATTAATTTTTTGTTAAACAAAAAGAGTATTATTTTACTTTCACAAAAAAAAAATTATCACATTAAAATCTATTTAGTACTATTAAAATGTAAAAGTACATCAAAACTTAAAAAATATATATCTAAATTACGTCATATGCTCTCAATTAAAAATGCAGAACAATTAGTTAATGCGTTCATGAGCTCAAGGCTAGATTATTGTAATGCTCTACTGGGTGGTTGCCCTGTACGCTTAATAAACAAACTACAGCTGGTCTAAAACGCAGCCGCTCGAGTTCTTACCAGAACCAGGAAGTATGACCACATTAGCCCGGTTCTGTCAACACTGCATTGGCTGCCTATTAAACATCGTATACATTTAAAATATTGCTGATTACTTACAAAGCACTAAATGGTTTAGCTCCCCAGTACTTGAGCGAGCTCTTAACGCATTATAGTCCTTCACGTCTACTGCGATCTCAAAATTCTGGCCAGTATTTAGCACCAAAACTTTGGAACAATCTTCCTAACATTGTCCGGGAAGCAGATACAGTCTGTCAGTTCAAATAAAGACTAAAAACACATCTCTTTGGCTTAGCATACACATAACACACTATAGACTTCTATAATTTAATGTTAGGCTGCATAGTTTAGATCAGCCGGGACCGGGAAAACTTCCCATAAATCCTGATGTACTTGGTACATCATAAGAAGGATGGCGTCTACGCTAATATTAGTCTCTCTGTTTATCCCGAGGTTTACCACTGTCCGCCGGATCCAGGCCATATCCAGATCTGATGAAGGACCATCGCATGGACACGACGACAACGCATCCCTGAAGTGCCAGCCTCATCAACACTGTGAAGGCCTCATGGACACCTCAACACACTCATCTCCACACCGGCGTGATGACTCCGACCCCAACCAGATGGAACTGGATAGATATTGTGAAAATTCTGATCACATCTGACCTCTGACCTGTAATGCTGCCTGAATCATAATCATACACTGTTGGTTTGTTCGTTGGCCAGAGGAGAACTGAGCGACTGAGCCTGCTATCTCCCAAGGTTTCTTTCTCCGTTCTGTCACTGATGGAGTTTCGGTTCCTTGCCCTGAAGCCTTTTTCGCCTTTCTTTGCCATTGGCTTTTGACTTGCTTAGTTGGGGACATTTAATTTTATATTTAACAATATTATTACAACATTATGTTCCTGTTATCTCTGTAAAGCTGCTTTGAAACAATCTGTATTGTAAAAAGTGCTATATAAATAAAGGTGACTTGACTTGACTGAAGACTGGAGTAATGATGATGTTTTTATCTTACAAACCAAAACTTGTGTACACTAGTGTATATATGAAAGTAATTTCTGTGACAGGATGCATAAAATAAACCAAAGGTTATACCAAAAGGAATCTGAGGCTTCTGTATGACATTAATTATTAGCAAGATTTCAGAAAGACTGTCAAAATACATTCTTTCTGATGAGCATTGGGTGACGTCAACTGAAATTCATTTTAGAGGTGGAATACACTATTATATTTTAACAAAAGACTATAAAGACAAACATTTTACTTCTTTGGCACGACATGCACTGCATGAATCCTTCACAAGCAGACCAGGAACATGAGTTATGAATTAAGTAGTCCATTTTGATTTCATATTGACTTCTCACTATAGGTTAACACGAAATGAGTTATTAAAATGACACTAGGCTTTTTGCCCACACTGGATTCATGCAGCAAACATACTACAGTCCACTGTTGAATCGCTTCCATTGTGTATTCAGACAGTGTAAACTGCAGCAAAGTCTCTGCTGTTAGTGTGTACAATAAAAAAAATTGCTGCATGCACAACAATACGAACAATAGCGATGCAGGACGGCGTATGTGTTTGCTCAGCATATTAAGATGATGCTGCTTTAGAAGCAGAGCACACAATGCTTTAATCACATGTACACTTAAACAAAAGGAACGGAGGAACAAGCGAGGCTTTAATTGGGTGTTTACTGGTTCAGATTCTGGGTAGTCGCAAAATTAGTAATGAATGGCGACAGAAATAATCATGGTAAGAAAATACACTCCTCTGAGGTTAAGAGACGGCAAAGAAATTAATGAATAAACCAACCGCTTAAACAGAAACAGCTATTACAGGGGTATTTCATCCAAAAAAAGAGAATAATTGACTCACCTTGATGCAGTTGCAAAATCTGCATGACTTTCTTTATTCTGTGAAACACGAGAGAAGATATTTTGAGAAATGTATCAGTGATTGTTGTTTTGTCCATATAGTGAAAGTCAAGTGTTTGGTTACCAATGTGCTTCAACATACCTTGTGTTTCACAGAGGAAAGCAAGTCATACAGTGAATAAACAATGATAGAAAGTTTCTTGCAAATGCACGAGTGCAATAAAATCAACCATCTTTACACAAAGAGGTTCTTAGTGTTCGCAAATATGAATTGAATGCATGAATGACTCGAATGGACGGCGTGTATTAACGGCATGAGCTGAGGTGTGTGTGGGGATTCTCCACGGGACGAATGCTGTCATCATGGCCCATTTTTCACTGGATCATCAAAAAAAAAGTATCAGAACCTTTGTCGGCAAAAGACAAGCTTGCACCGTCATCAGATTTGTTGCTATGCGAATGAGTCTTTGTTCACACGGGCTCCATTTTGCTTATTCTTTCAAAACATCCCGGATACACAAGAGAGAGATGGAGCGAGCGAGGAAAGAAGGCGGTTACGCTACACACCAGAAAGTGTTTGCTGGTTTGACAAGCTCCTACATACACAGAGAGCTTGTTCATATTAAGCTCCGGCTGTTTATCATTCCTCAAGCGGCGGATCATCAGAAAGCATTTACCTTCAATCTACCACATTACCATGAGTATTCTTAGTAGCGTCTTTCTGTTTACACGTGATTCCCGCAGGGAGAGCGTCTGTATTTATCAGAATAGTTATGTAACAGCATCTTGTTTATTGCAGTTGGACAGTCGACGGAGGTGCAAATGAAAACAGGCGGCCCTGAGCTACTCTGAAAATCATTTCAACCTTTTGAATCAACCCCTCAATTTAGCAAATGAAGGCTCTCAGCCAAAGCGGGCCCTGTAAATGTATTCACTGGTAATGTGCCAATGCAGCTCAGGGAATTAACTTAATCATCTCCTTCATTTACAAAGCCGAGAGGGCAATTACTGCAGTATAGACGGGTGGTTGAAGCAATAAAGCCACGGATCATTCTGCTATCACTCATTTTAAACTGTGTGGCAATTTGCAAAGCATTAATTACACTTTGGTAAGTGAGCAATGAGTCCAATGGGTCTGTTGTAGGGATGAGCTCTCCTCCTGCATTTGTCCATGTGTTTTCAGCAAGACAAATCATTTGTAGGTAGCATGTGGTTAAAGAGAGAGTGTGTAAATATACTTTCTCTTATCACTGGTCAATTTGCAAGGATATATATCAGATCATCTACCCCTAAATCGCATATAGGATTAAAACAAACCGATGCCAGATGATGCCAAATTTGGATCGACATACAAAACTGTCAAAACATTATCCTTATATTGTAATCATTGCGATCACAAGCTGTAATCGTTGCCTAATGTTGCCTTCATAACTGAATACGTGATGTTTACTGACATGTATTATTACTGCCCTATGAAAATTACTTTGATAGAATACTTCCTGATTGTAACATCGAAACATGTATTTTATGTGAAAGCAAAATCTATTGTGGAAAAGCGCAGTGAGCATTTCATGACGTTTAGTGAAAGGTCTGGCTGAAGTACCTGGAAAGAGCTGTTCCCATTCTTCTCAATTATCAATGACAGTGGTTTGACTGGAAGTATGCAAGGATGTCAGTGGAAGAATGCCATCTCTGCACTGGAAAAATCAGGGAAAAATCAAATAAAGTCAATTACACTTTTAAGAGTGAAAAGAATCAGGCACTTAATATAATATAATAAATAATCAGGCACACTATACTATATATGCAACATAACATAACATAAAAAATAATTCAATACAAAAAAATTGTTTGTTCTAAAAAAAAGAGTTGTTTCTAAGCCTGTATGTGTCACGGTGTGGGTTTTGTGTCTTGTCATGTTCAGTGGTTCCTTGTCTTTTCTATTAGTTATCCCAGGTGTTTCCCATTAACCACGCCCCCTTGTTATCTTGTCTAGTTCGTTTGTCCCATGTATTTAAGCCCTGTTTCAACCTCGTCTTTGTGAACTCTTGTTTAATGTTTGACTGTTAACGCCAGTGTTGGTTGTTCCTGTTCCTGTTCTTGTTCCTGAGTCCCGAGTCCCGTATCCAGTCTTGTGTAATCTGTTAAATAAAGCGTGCTGGACTTGGATCCTGCCTCATCTCTGCTTCAACCGCAACCCGTTACAGTATGTAACAATATTATATTATATTAAAGCATCTTCATTATTATATTATTAAAGTATTACCATTAATATGTTACATTTATATTTTAGGATTTTCTAAATTTGTCTTAGACGACCAAATCACGGCCAAAATCACAGGTCTAGTTTAAACTTAAAAAAATTGATTTTCCCTCGGTTTCACAGACGAGGCTTAAATCTAGTCCCAGATTATAATGCATGTTTAAGCTGTTTTAACTGAAAGAAACTTGCACTAATATCTTAAAATTAGTCAGTGCCATTGTTTTTTCTCGAGATTCACACCAGTATTGTTTTATTATAAGGCACGTTTATAAAAGTTACTTAAATGTCTTAATCCTGGCTTAATCTAAACCCTGTCTATGAAACCAAGCCTTAGAGTTACAATTCCAGTCATAAACTACAACATTAAATTTAAGATTATTTTTAATTATTGCCGTCTTTGCTTTAATTAAACAGCTAACACCAGTGTGGTAAATTCACTGTAAAACACAGTCTCTCATGGCTCATCATGACTGTATTGTGAGCCCAGCATCTCTAACAGCCCTGCTCTAATGAGCCCTGATAGGTAATAAAAATGGGGGCGGGGCAATGCTAATCTAGGTCATTGCATATTTAAATGCACAGCTGGCCTCTTTCTCACTGTTGTGGATGTAGAGTGTTTGCATGTCAGTGGATATTAGCTCCAGAGAGGCGGGCATGCGGGTTACGGCAGTGGCAAACTGGCCCTGTGGTCTCATCGTCCCGCTCTACAGAATTAACGGCATCACTAACGGTGTCAAAGCCAGACGCCGTCATTGAACCCCACAGTGTCAGAGACCGGCCCGCGGCACAGTTTGACTGACAGGAGGATTGCAGCTAAATCGGCTTGTGTGATTATGTCCTGACTGAATGTTCCTAAACTAATGAAATCAGCCTTACTAGACAGTGTTTTAAGACATTACTTGTCAAACAAAAAGGTTAAAGAAAATATTTGGCAAAATTAAAGTTACATTTGGCCAATAGGTTGCAAACATTCAGTCTATGTATGTGCGTTCTAGAGTTAATGTAGCAGTGACAAACCTGGTTTTGAAAAAACAGTTTTTTTATGTTGGTTATTTAAATTTCTTTTTGGGCCACAGGGACTGATAATGTCAAAAAACGTGGATGCGTTCAGAGAGAACCTATAACCACCCTCATTTACCACACAGAGCCACAGACGAGATCTCGCTTCTTCTCACACCTGCACACAGTTAAACAGAGGGGGAATGGAGATTTGGCTTCTCAGGTGTTTCTTGTGAGAAAAAGACACATGGATCTCCTCTTGGTTTTCAGCAGAGATCTCAACTGTGTCTCAAACTGTGCTCAGATCGGCCAAGACACCAAAGTCTGCAAAACAAAAGTCAATATGGACTCACTGTGAAAACAAAATCAATTTAACTGAGAAGCAAAATTGTGTACGACTTGTTTTCAGAGAAAATTAATATAGTGAATATATAAATTTAGAAATATTTTTCTTCTGCCTCAAAAAATGTTGCAAGATTTATTTCGTAAAAAGAAATAAATAAATTAGTTGTGATGATTCATTGTTTTCTAAAAAACATGATTTTTTTCTATGAATAGAAGGTTCAAAAGATCAGCATTTATTTGGAATAGAAATATTTTGTAACATTATAAATGTCTTTACTGAAACTGTACTTGAAATAAGTACATGCAATTAGAACTCATAACCATATTACAGCTATACGTTTTTATTGATTACATGATGTTATTCTCAAATGTATGCGTGTGTATATATATATACACAGACACGCACACACACATATATTTATATATATATAATATAAATATAATAACACATATACACACATTATATAAACACAAACTTTCATTTTAGAATCAATTAATCATGATTAATTGATTTGACAGCACTAGTATATATATATATATATATATATATATATATATATATATCACCTACATATTAATCACCTAACCCTACATATTTTAAAAAAATAATTATTATGTGAGTGATTGTTACAAGAAGACAAGAAAAAAAAGATTATTCATGTTATTCATATTGAGAGCTTTATACTGTCTTTATATAGAGCTTATTTTTATCTGAAATGCAAGGAGAAACATATGAGACAAAGTTGATACGTCGAATATAAATGAGATCTCGTGAGCATGACAGAGCAAGACATCGCGAGATGAGGAGCCAGTAGTGCACAGATTGTAAACTTTGATACAGTCCCATGGTGAAAGACAGAGGAAAAGAAAGAGCGACAGATGGGCGATCTCTCAGTAACTCAGCGCTGACCTTTTCCTCTGATAACACATTACAACAGTACAACCCCGCACCAACACACACACACAACACACACACACACACACACACACACACACACACACACACACACACACACACACACACACACACACACACACACACACACACACACACACACACACACACACACACACACACACACAGGAGATGTGAGCAAAGGTCAGCATCAATCACTGCGTGCGTTACGCGCTCATGTAACTGACACGCTGTCATGTAGCCACACGTGAGGCCGTGTCAGGCTCTTCTTGGTTAGTTTGTCTTTTCTTATTCTCTGAAAGCCATTTCCATATACGGACTATCAGCGACTGTCACCCTGTGTGTCGCACGAGGACGCCGGGATTTTGGAGAAAGAGCATTCAGACTGCGGGTGGAAACGTGACATTCAAAAATACAAGCGAAACTGTCCGTGTTACCGTGTAGAGAGACAGACACGCGTTTGAGAGACGCATACGGACGAACACTGTACGATGATAGCGTTTCGCAGAAGAATGTCAAAGAGTGAAAGGAGACGGGATGCAGGAAAAAGAGAGCGAGAGCAGAGGAGGAGAGTATGTCAGTGTCAGGCCCTTGATGCTTCTGCCTGCTCTGTTCCTCTTTAATAACTTGTCAAATCAATAGCTTCCCGTCTGCTGCCCATCATGTCTGCGTGTGTGTGAGAAAGACAGGAAGAACGACAGGTCTACAGGAAGCTGAGCTTTACACACTGTGACATTTCCAGCGCTCAGACTTCAGCCTTCACCTCCCGATGCCCGAACGATCCCGGCGGACAGACCGCTTGGAATATCAGCATTCTTGCTGGGAATAAATCTGCAAACAATGAGAAGATGATTTACATAAAGTCCCCCTGTGGTGAAAATCCAGCTTTTAATGTTATTTATATATGTGTATGTGGTGTTTTTAATAGGCCTATGCTTTAAGACAAACCATGTGTAAATTCATAAGTCGACAGCATTGCTGAGTATTTTCTCTTTAAAACTGCAGTGAACCAAAGACAGTCTCAAATCACTGGTGTTTCTGACATCACAAACTACCTTGTAACCAATCAGATCAACGTGTGATCGTCAACCAGTGGATCTCTGATTGAGTGAGTGAGTGAAGCCGGGGCTCATTTGCATATTCATAGAACCACATATACTAAATGAGGCAAGGATGTAGACTTACAATCAAGCTATTTTAAAGCAACAATATGTAACATTTTTTACCTTAAAAGAATGTTTCCAAAATCTTATCAGTGGTTCATCAAGTCGTAACAGGGTGAAAGGCACTTCTGCATAATAGCTTGACGTGGTCTGTATCACTTTTACTGGCACTATGTAATAACTTCGGGGTTCGGGTGACTGCTTTACGTCAAGCGCTACAATAGTCATTATTTCGTTTTTCTTCGTTTCTGATGTCGCAATACATCATCCTTTCATGAAATCATGTAACATACTCTACCTTGTCTGTGGACATCGTTCATTCTAAAGCCGGTGCTGGGTAAACAGCGAGCGTGCGTGCGATGGTAGGCTAAATTATTTACGACAGCGGCAATGGACAATTTCGTTTCCAACCAGTAGGGCGACCGAAGAGGAAAAGTTACTTGGTGTTGCTTTAAAGTAACACTATGTAGTTTTTCAACCTTTATAACATATTTCCAAGACCCTTGTGATGGTACATCGACTTAAAAAGTTAAATGACACGTCTGCCATCGCCTGACGGGGTCTGTATCGCTTTTACTGGCACTATGTAACTTCGGGTTTCGGGTAGGAACCCGTGCACAAAAAGAACAACAAAATTCGACTGCTTTACGTCAAGCGCTACAATAGTCATTATTTTGTTTTTCTTCGTTTCTGATGTCGCAATACATCATCCTTTCATGAAATCATGTAACATACTCTACCTTGTCTGTGGACATCGTTCATTCTAAAGCCGGTGCTGGGTAAACAGCAAGCGTGCGTGCGACGGTAGGCTAAATTATTTACGACAGCGGTAATGGACAATTTCGTTTCCAACCAGTAGGGCGACCGAAGAGGAAAAGTTACTTGGTGTTGCTTTAAAGGGGTCATATAATGCCATTTTTGTACAAGTTAATATGAATCTTTAGGGGTCTAAATGAAAAGTTTGTAATATACTTTTATTAAAAATTCTCATTAGTTTTTTAAGAAAACACTCATTTTACCTGCTCAAAAACAGCTCTGTGTTCAGCACTCCGTTTAAGTGCATATGCCTTTAAATGATAATGAGCTTCGCTGACTCCGCCCCTCTGTTCTGTGGGCGCTGTAACACAACGCACTTGGAGTGTTGACTTGACAGTTGAGGGTTTATTATGGCAGCGGGATTCTCTCTGAGGACGCATCTGTGCAACCGTATCAGTTTGAACCAGAGTCGGACCCGAAACAAGATGACGCCCCGAAGAAGTTCGACAATAAGGCTCGAACAGGACGTTTCTGAATGGTTGGTTAACAATGTCACTTTGATCTATTTTTGTACGTACTGGCAGGGTAACGTTAGAGTTGTGAGATACAAACGCTATGTGTTTAACGTTACTAATGAAAGTTATAGGTTAGTTCGTTGACAGATTTATGTTGAAAAACTTTTCTTTTTTTTTTGTAAATGTAGGCTTGTCAATGATGCGTGACATTATCTCAGTGTTAGGTACAACTATGGTGACTGAAGCTGACATGAGGTCATGTCAGTAATGATTCTAGCAGTAGTTGAAGGATAACTAAGAATTTGCTGTATGTTTATGTTTAGTGCAGTACGAAAATGTTTTATGTTTTAAGAAAACTTTTAAGTACATCTATAGTTTTGTAACTGCATTGATATTCCTGTTAATATTCCTGTTACGTTAACACCAACGCGTTTTTCATTATAAACGTGGGATTATGAATTATATTGAGAACGTCGTAACGTTACATAGAAGACATGCCGTAATAATGCACCCTGAGTGTAAACATTAGCCACATTCGTGAAGCGTGCAAGGGATTTGCAAAGATTCATATAAAGGTTAATAAATAAAACGTTACACTCACTTCTTCTGGAGGGCCAGCAGGAACACGAATAGTTGGTACCGATTCCTTTTTCAGTAGCAGCTTCTTAGCTAAACCTGATTTATATTGACCCTCGCCTCGTTTATAACGTGAGAAATGATTTGCGCAAACATGAGCGCATTGACGTTGCTCGTCGTGAATATTTCCTTCATAAACAAAACTCAGCCACTGCGTCTTCAGCGGTTCGGATTTAGGAACATTAAAATGACTGCTGTGTTCCTTATTACACCCAAGAACAGAACACCACAATCGCTTAGACGGCCGCCATTCTGCTCCAGTGTAAACAATGACGAACTATGATTGACATCTCACGAGCGAGCGAGGGCGGGTCTGTGTTGAAACGCTGCTGTCAATCAACAGTCGTGGGAGGGGCGTGCGAGCTTGTGACGTCACAGGCTCGAACGGCTTGATTTGAGGCAGGGGAAAACATATAAGGAGATTAAAACAAAACCACTGGATGGATTTTTATCATTATATGATGGCCGTGTACAGGCACTGCCAACACACATTTCAGTACAATCAACTTGTAAAAGTGCAAGTACCATTATATGACCCCTTTAAGGCAAGAAGAAATTTGTTTTCAAGGAAAAAACATTTAAATATATAATTTAGATGATGAATATGTCATGTATGTTTTAAGTGATACAATTATTGACTACAGGGCTACTTTTAAGTTAAGAAATAAATATTTGTAAAACAGAAATGCAATTCCATTACCAAAAAAGTCATTTGCAATATTGTATGAGTGCTATTCTACCCCAATGTGAATTAATTAATTAATGAATTAATGCATGCAAGAATGAATGCAAGAATGTGTGCATGAGCATGAATAAATTAATGAATGAATGCATACAAGAATGAATGAATGAATGCATGCATGCATAGAAGAATGAATGAATGAACGAACGAACAAACTTGTCCCCTCCTTCAGATGTTTCTCCTGAGAAAAGTCACATGTGTCTCCTCAAGGGATTCTGCAGAGATCTAAAAACCTTTTTTTAACATTGATAAGTTAAATTCACTTTAGAAGCAAAATTGTGTCTTCTGTTTTCAGATATTTTAGCAATTTTTCCCCCTTCTACTATAAATATCATAATGTAAAAACAGTTTGACGACCAGGGTAGGATAGTTAGGATAGTAATTATAAATAACTTACAGCACCTTTAAAGAGGACAGAAAAAAAACTTAAACTATAAAAAGACTTTGCCCTTGTTTCACCCGACCATCCTGATTCAATACAGACACTCGTGCCAAAATGTTGGTGGTGAGAATGATCTATGAAACTGAGAAAATCAATTTCAGCAAACCTGAAACACAATCGATTCGGTGCATCTTGGCAGACTTTGGCACTGTTATGACGAGTTCACAGGTGTGTGTGTGTGTGTGTGTGTGTGTGTGTGTGTGTGTGTGTGTTGTGTGTGTGTGTGTGTGTGTGTGTGTGGTGTTGTGTGTGTGTGTGTGTGTGTGTGTGTGTGTGTGTGTGTGTGTGTGTGTGTGTGTGTGTGTGTGTGTGTGTGTGTGTGTGTGTGTGTGTTTTGCCCTTACAACTGCAAACCTGAACCCCGATCCAGTGCACAGATTCACTTCTATCCCTATACACCTAAAAATAGCATCATCAGTAATATAAACCCAAACTTATTGCTTTTCAGATTTTAATTAGATCTTTTCTAGTCTCAGTGAGCAAACAAATTCCCCACAAACAACCATAAAGCTTTCTAAAAACAGTAAGCAGAATCCTAAAACTGCAGGAGTCAGGATTCACAGCCATTAAATAATAGATGTAAAAATATATGTAAACATTCATTTATGACTTCTATTTGCTATAGACTGTATTTAAATAACAAATACAACAGTAATGGCAAATAAAACAAATGTTCTCAATGAGACTCTTTGGCCACTATATTTTGAATGCCCTTCTAAAATAAAAATACATTATTTACTAATATAATTGATTGTTATGAAATCACATTCACTACTGACATTGAAATAAATTACCAGTTAAAGATTGTAGTTTATCTGTACATAGATCAGTGGAGACACAGACCAATTCTGAGAGCGGTTTGCAGATACCATGGTACTATTTCTGTGGAAAAAGAGTGTAAGACACTTAAAAGCAAGCACATGAAATATAATTATATACCCCATTGTTTTTCAGATTTGCATCACATAAAAAGTGACCCGTGCGTTTACTTCACATGTCGATCAGGCAGCCTCTTCCCGTTTGGATTTATGCATTTAGCACTCTTTTTTTAAAGCGACTTACAGAAATAATTGAAAATAATACTAATAATATACAGCAGGTTTATTACACAGCCGGGTTAGACAGCAAGCTAGAGACAAGGAGGAATGAACAAAAGGCTTATAGTGTGAATAAGCTGCAATGTGGGCCAGACCTCATGTTGGCACAGTCAAAAGCTTGTCTGTGTGATACCAAACTTGGTGAGCGCAGTGTTTTCACGTCCCTGTTCAAAGATCCAGCGAGTTGAGCTCCAGAGGAAGAAGAGGGATGGCCTGGGGCGTCGCCCCGAGCAGAGAGAGCCCGTGCTGGACGTCCCATGAGCTCTGAGGAAGAAAAGCCAGGGAACCACAACAATACCGTATTTGACCCTTTCTCTTATTTTTTCATGGCTAGGGTACAAAGGCATGCTTTGGTGTCAAACATCTCTTTACTTATTTATTTAGAAAATTTGGGAGTAATGCGGCCTTCTCTTGAGTTTTGGCCGAGTTTCTCAGGAGTTTTGGCCGAGTACCACAAGGCTAAATTATCCTGCTGTTTTTTTCCAGCGGAGGTGGTTTTCATTAGCACTAAACGAAGGGCTTCGTTACCAGTGTGTCCTCACTCAAACTGCCCCAACAAAAGGGCACGCCAGCAAATTTATAAACCTAAATTAACTCCACGATGAAGGTCAAGAGCTGCAGATCTGTACAGAGGTACTTCTAATGATCACATTGTATTGAAGACATATGATTTCCTTCAGTGCGTGTTGGACTTTGGTGGGATGGCCTGGTTTTACACAAACACTTCAGCCTCTAAAGTCCAGCAGATAATGATGTTACTGATGGAACAAATAGATCACATCCCATAATGATGCCAGATAAATGACAAGGTAAGGAAACTAACAAGCGCACTTGTTTGTAGCCGTTGTTCTTTTTTTGGAACACCGTATATTGCTTCTTGGTTCCTATTTGAATTTGTTAGTTTTCCTAACAAAGTACCTTGAACTGAAAAACCTTTATAGCGGAGGGTCAGAGAGCGACAGACGGGAAACAAAGGGATGAGAGTGGAAAATCTGAGCATTCACAGCTAATGCTGTTGACAAAATAATTATATTTTCAGGAACCATTTTACACGTCTGATGTAGTTACTAATAGTACTTAAATTGAAGGAAATAATCTAAAAATCTCAAATCATTAACATATTATGGTAATACACAAAAATATTAGCACATTTTTCTTTTTTAAAATACATATAAAATGAAAGATCATGTGTCACTGAAGATTCTGCTGAACATTCAGCTTTGCCATTACTAAATTATATTTTAAAATATATTACTACAGAAACCAGTTTAAATTTAAATTGTAGTAATATTTCACAGCATTAATGTTTTTACTGTATTTCTGATCAAATAAATTCAGCCTCGATGAGATTAAGAGATCTGGATATATAGATATCCAGAAACAAACATAATCATAATAAAATAAATTAAATATTTCTAAATACAATGAAATTGAAATTGAAGGGCCATTTTTACACTTCGTGTGTTTGTTTTAAGAACATTCTAGAACATCTGTGGTTAAATTCAAAAGAGGAAACGTTGCTATTTTTGAACAGAATGGCAGGTAAAGTCTCAAGAATCCTCAGACTAACAAACACACTCACAGTGTAGCAGGGCAGGTGTTGTCTGTGGCCCTGCTCCATAATGTATATGACACGAGGGAGGCTGGGCAGTCGTGTGTGTGAGCGGAGCGCAGGAACGGCTCACTGTCGGACACACATGTCAGGGCCGTCTCAACCTCGCCTCTCCACGGAGCAGTCCAACACACGCCTGACAAATCTGTACAAGCAGTCATCTGCTCACTCAGCTGCGCAGGCACACACACACACACACACACACACACACACACACACACACACACACACACACACACACACACACACACACACACACACACACACACACACACACACACACACACACACACAGACACACACACACACACACACACACACACACACACACACACACACACACACACACACAGCGAGAAAAGTCACAGTGATCAATGGCAGACTACAGAAGATATATGCCAACTTCTTTGTTACTCGATGTTTTATCAATTTGTTGATGATTGAAGATGTTTTGTTTAATATACAGCTGACAATAGCGCTGGGAAAACCTGAGTCATGAGTTCGATACCCAGAAAATGTATGAATTGATAAAATATGTATGGGCTACCTTATATGTGCAATGTAACTTTCTTTGGATAAAAGGATATGCCGAATGCATGTAATGTAAATGTGAATCTGTTTAAACAACCTCCACATTTTTCAAAACGATCAAAGTTATCATTTTGTCTGTATTGACAGAGCATATTTTTACATTTTTAATTACTGTAATGTAAAGAAAAAAACATTCATGTAACTTACATGAAGAATTTGCCCTAATTTGTTGTACTGCCTTTAATTGAAGATGATTGAAATTAAAATGAATCACTGCATCACTGTAATATTTACTGTAAGACAGTAAAGACAATCTAGAGAACTACATTACTGAGAGTAATACAAATGATCCAAATCAGTAGACAGAACAATACAGAGAGATAGGCAAAGAACGATAGACAATAGAACGACAGATAGATAGACAGAACGAAAGATAGACAGAAAGAAAGAAAGAAAGATAGATAGATAGATAGATAGATAGATAGATAGATAGATAGATAGATAGATAGATAGATAGATAGATAGATAGATAGATAGATAGATAGACCGAGGGACAAATAAACAAAGATAGACAGAACGATAGATAGATAGACAGAATGTTAGATAGACAAAGAATGAATTATAGTCAGTCAGACAGACAGAACAAAAGATATATAGACAAAAAAGACCTAGCGTTTCAGCATAGCGTGTCGGTAAAGTGTGGGGAATGAAAGCGCCAGGATCACGGGTATAAACCAGTGCTATTGTCATTGCTTGAGACTGGAGGTTGTCCATTGGGAAAAAACTGTCGTTCTGGGTTAACCAAGTTATATTATCAAGTGTTATGCAGTAAATGACTGTAAAGGCTTGGCATATTGATTCTCTATTTTTCTGTCACAGTAAAGCAGCTTGAGATTGTGGTGAGGATACATCGTGCAAACATTTGTTCTCTATTCAGGGAACGTGTCCTACTAATTTTATTTGTGTAATTTGTCTACCATAAAACTCATATGGTTCACGTATTCCCTCTGGGTCATTTAAGTTAGTCCCAGCCTTGTACAGAGAGGGAGTTGGTTCGCTTATTCCTACATCAGACCAGAGAGCTGGTCGTTCGCATTCTTACGGATGGTTTCACACCTATGGTGATCCATTCAGACCAAGGACGAAATTTTGAGGGAGAGTTACTGAAATGTCTTTGTCAGTTGTATGTGATCAAGAAGTCACATACTAGCCCTTACCATCCAGAAGGTAATGGGCAATGTGAACGGTTCAACCGGATGGTGAACGTGATTTCACCAAGTACCACATGTTCCTGGATCAGCGTCTTTGAACAACTTTCAGATCAACCAATCAGATTTGAGGGACAAGTTTACAGTTTTTGTCAAGTTTAGGCTGAGAACCAGGGTTAGGTGCTTCAACATCAGTGTTATTCACCTATAATTTCCCTCTGATTTTAGGTAAAAGTTATGGGTAGGGTTAGGTTTATGGGTAGGGTTAGGTTGATGGGTAGGGATAGGGTAATGACTACATTTTGGGACAGGAATGTTATTCCAGGATCAACAAAATATGTTGATCCAGGAACATGTCTTACTTGGCAAAATCACGGTGAGCTCAACGGGACATTGCACGATTTGTTGCGCACTCTACCCCCAGAACAGAAAAAGAGATGGCCTCAACATTTGCCTCTGTTGTTGTTTGCTTATAACACCTCAGTGCATAGCTCTACAGGATTTTCTCCGTATGAGTTGATGTTTGGGAAAAAGCCTCTTCGTCCTATAGATTCGGTTCTGGGACTAACCGAGGATGTGACATCGGGTGGGACAGCAGAAGATTGGGTTCGAGAACATCAGAGGCATTTAGCATCAAACTACCTTAAGGCACAGGCTCAATTAGAAGCTGCAGACGCTTCTCGAGGGCAACATCGTTCTGTCCATCAGCCAATTTTGGCTATTGGTTAATTTGTGTACAGGCAAAGTCATCCTCCTGGTCGTCAAAGACCAATGGGAGCCTGTTGTATACGAAGTAGTACAATGCCTGGATGAGGTTGGGGTATTATACAAGATCAAGGGTCAGTCGGGCCAGGAGCGGAATATCCAACCCGATCTCATGACCAATTCGTATGAATTTGTACGAGTGGCTAATTCGTAACATTTCATACGACCTGACTCGTACGAATTTGTAGGATTTTTGCTAAATCGTACATAGTTTATGAATTCCAAATTCGTATGAATTCATACCCCTGACCCCGCCCCTAAACCTACCCATCACGTGGGTTTAAACAAATCGTACGAATCTGTACGAGTGAGGTCGTATGAATTCGTACGAATTAGCCACCTTTTACAGTTTTTCTCAATTGCTAAAACACAATTTCTGAAACCTTGCTCCATTTTCTGAAAACATTAAACACAAAACCTCATCTTCAAGCACTATTTACAAAACCTCTGACTCCTCTTGCAAAATGAAACTTTCGCCTCAAAACAGTTTTACCTGTGTTCAAAATCAAACACTGCTCTCAAATCATAAACAAAGTGATCAAAATGCTATACACTATCAAGCAGTCAGTAAACAATACACCAAAAAATTTAAAACACATTATTCAAAACATAGTTCTCAGGGAGAACTACATTTTTTATCTCAAAAAAATTTCATATTTTTTCATTGTTCAGTCTACAGCAGTGCACTGTACTACAGTATACGATACTCAAAGGGACACAAATGAAAGGAGTAAACATGTGATCAATGTGCTTCTTGTCTTTGGCCTGGGTCAGTCCATGGACAAGAACATGGTCTATGACTGTTGCTCGAATTTCATCAGATATTTCCACTCTTTGTCTTCCTCTTCCTCCTCCTTCTCCTCTTCCTTGCCCCCCTCCTCCTCCTCCTCCTCTTCTTCTTCCTCTTCCTTGCCCCCCTCCTCCTCCTCCTCCTCCTCTTCTTCTTCCTCTTCCTTGCCCCCCTCCTCCTCCTCCTCCTCCCCCTCCTCTTCTTCTTCCTCTTTCTTGCCCTCCTCTTCCTCCTCCTCTTCCTCCTCCTCTTTCTTGCCCTCCTCCTCCTCTTCCTCTTCCTCTTTCTTGCCCTCCTCCTCCTCGTCGCCCACTTCGCATACGCACTCGTCCTCGTCCTCTCACATTGTTTCTTCTATCCATTCTCAGACTTTCTCCTCCCCACCTTCAACAGCCTGTTTGCTCTCTGAACTGGCTTATATTGGTTGTGTCACATCATTTGAAACAGGTTGAATCAGTTTTGAGTGGTTGTGTTCAATCAAATGACATGTGTTCTCTATTTGTATTTGATTTTTGCCACTTGTGTTTACCAGTATGGATGACATGTGCATTAGAGTGCAGAATGTGTTTTGAGAATGAGAATGTGTTCAGAGTTTTGCTGAAAAGTCTAAGTGAGATCTGCAAATTGTGTTTTACCATGTGAAATTGTTTACGTATTGACAACAGACTCCACAATTAGCTAAATGAGTTCAGGCAACTGAGAACTTTGTTCAGCCAATGGATTTTAGTGTTTTAGCAATTGAGAAAAACTGTAATCATTCGTACAAATTCGTACGAATTGGTCGTGAGATAGCGTTGGAATATCCATCGACAAGAATTGCACCCATTGCCAATTAATCTATTCTCCCTTCACCCGTGCGTGATTGTGGAGTTACCCAGAGAAGGGTGATGTGGCACTCAGTCCTGACCCTAGTATCGACGAGGAAATTTGACTTAGTGGTGAAGAAACCGGTGACATTTTCTTACGAGGGTGGTAAGAAATTATTTTATTTTATAAGGGCCAATTTTATTTTCTTATAAGGGGTAAGCTAGTGTAGGACATTAGGACCCAGTAGACGCCACCTCTGAGTGCTTCGTTGCTCAGACGGCTATGTGACGTCGACAAATAGCGACGTTATAGTAGATATAGTTTGTAGTTATAGTAACAAATAGTTTCAGCATAGCGTGTCGGTAAAGTGTGGGAATGAAAGCGCCAGGATCACGGGTATAAACCAGTGCTATTGTCATTGCTTGAGACTGGAGGTTGCCCATTGGGAAAATGGGTCGTTTTGGGTTAACCAAGTTATATTATGAAGTGTTATGCAGTGAATGACCATACAGGCTTGGTATATTGATTCTCTATTTTTCTATCACAGTAAAGCAGCTTGAGATTGTGGTGAGGATACATCGTAAACATTTGTTCTCTATTCAGGGAATGTGTCCAGTCACTGTTTTTCCTAATAATTTTATTTATGCAATTTGTCTACCATAACTCATAACGTTGTTTATGTCAAATGCCCTGTGAGCATGTGAGGAGAGAGGGGATTTTTGTTTTATCTTTTCGTTTCGAGTTTCTTTGATAACCTTATGTACACTCTGTGGGGTTCTTTTAATTGAAATACTTATTGGGCAACATGTAGTTTTCCAAAGAGGCAAACGCTGCAGTGGTGTGTGTGGAGTGATGAGGGGATATTGCTGTGTATCACGTGTACTGGATTTAACTGTGGTTATTTTACCTGTGGTATTCCTCTCAACTTTATTTTATTATGACGTGTGACGTGATTCAATTCTGACACGTCTCGGGAGGGAAACTCGGTACATGCTCTTAAACATTTGGTGTTTTGATTGAGGGAAGTTTCATGGGGTATTTGCATGGTTGTCTTTTTTTTTTTAGTAATTGTTTTTATTAGTAATTTTTGTGAAATAAATGTATATTGTTGATACACCAGCTTCCATCTGCGTCTTTTAATTAGGTGGCTTGCATGGAACCAGGTTTCATGGTATAATCATTGGTTTTGGATATATTTAATTAGCAGTTTGAAGGGTGTGTAGAGTAGACCCCTGGTGGCCACATAAAGATAGACTGCAATAGACAGAACGATAGATCAATAGATAAACAGAATAATAAACAAGACAGAGCGATAGACAGACAGACAGAATGATAGACAGGCAGATGTAGATCTGCAGAGAGAGAGAGAGAGAGAGAGAGAGAGAGAGAGAGAGAGAGAGAGAGAGAGAGAGAGAGAGAGAGAGAGAGAGAGAGAGAGAGAGAGAGAGAGAGCTGATGGTCTCCAGGGGCAGGATTATGTGTCTGTATGCCCCAGGCTGAGCTGTTCTGAGGGGGGATTAGACCTCAGTCTTGCTCCCCGGCTGGATTACCTCTCCAACACTCCACTGAATCTCAGACACATCTGCATCCAAGTCCTCTGCACCAATTACTCTGAGACACATGTGGAAAAACATCAGTTTATTTGATGAACTCAGCCGATGAGCTCCTCATTATTGATGGAAATATAAGTGGTACAGTATTAAAAATGGCAGTTATAAACATGCTATGTATTTATACATTCAATATTCCCCCTTGCTCTCACCTCGGCAGTTCAACCGGACAAATCCCAACATCTCAGAGCAAGGATTCTTCTTCCCCCGATCTTAAACTCAGTCCCTGGTGCTGCACTGCTTGACGAGCAGCATGAAGTGTGGCATATATTTGCCCCCGTGTCACTGATGGACCACGCTGGATATTACTCAACTGTGCAGGTAGTTAAGAGCAAATATTGTTAAAATTTTAAAGGTCAGTCCCAGAGCTGCTTGTTGCTGCTCACAGTTTCACTCGGTGAAGACGGAGTACGAAGCATCAGCTAGTCTGTTTTTACATCTGTGCATTTGAATCTTAATTTTATATTTAAAGTCGTGCAGCACTCTTCCAAATGATCTACAAGAATATATGGCTTTTTAAATTTGCCTTTTACTGTAATCAAACTAAAATCATGCACTTTTGTTACTTAAATAAAACTGAAATAAATAAAATATTACAAAAATCCTCATACTGGTTAGTTTTACTTGTAACAAAACTAAAAATTAATAAATTTATACAGACATTAAAATCAAATATTTATAAAATGACACACAAAAATAAAATTAAAAAACGATTGAAATTGAAAAAAACTATACTAATATCTTGATGATACAAAAATAACCAGAATTTGACGTTTCATATTGCTAACTAACAATGCAATAATCTATAACATAAAATGCAAATATAGGAAAGTGTCAATTCAATACAATTCTTGTTACCTTTCAGTATCAGAATGAAATATAATTAGATTTATAATCAAAATTTCAACACCTTCTTGAAAGATTTTTTAGAGCTAGAGCTCATTCAAAGCATTGCTTCTTAATTGTAATTCCAGGTTCTGCAGGTTTCAGTAAGTCAAATTTAAGACTTTAAGACATTTAAGACCATTAAGATGAAATTTAAGACCTACACGACGCATTATCCAAGTTAGATAGATAGTTAACTCGGGATCATTAGAGTAACAATCTATTACTATCTATCTATCATATCATCTATTCAACTATCTAATCTATCTATCTATCTATACATCTAACTATCTATCTATCTATCTATCAATCTCGGTGTGTGTGTTGAGAGAGAGAGAAGAGAGTAATATTTTTTTAATAGAAATTGTAACTTTGCATAATTATACTGTAAAAAACAAATTTTTGTTGATTTTAGTTGATCATAGTTGATCATAACTAAGAGAAATGATGAGATGATTAAAGTGACCAAATATCACGTTATCACAGAATCCTGTTCAAAAAGTACTAATACTACAGTCAATTCAACAAGTTTTAATGTCGAAAAAACAGCAAATAACAAATTGATTACATCAATATGCACTTTTTGTTTACAAAACATTAAAATACCATTAAAAAGAGCTAGATTTTAAAAGAGTGTCTTGCAACATGTAATCTACTAACATGTACAAGTTCAAATAAAGTTTTGACAAAAAAGGTTTTTACAAAGTTAAAACCTCATATTTCAGCCTTTAAAAATTTTTTTTTTTATAAAAGAATGAGTCATAAAAAAATTACTGACATTTACACATTAGCTTATTTTATTAGTAGTGTTTGGTGAGCCACCCTCCTTCATGTTGACGAGCTTCAATGTTGTTATGCAAAGGGGTGTATTGATTGGTTGGTTCCTGTCACAGACCTGCGGTGCGTGCATTTGCGGCATTCTGAAAAGTTCAGATTTTTTTCCATCGTCGTGTCCTGGTATAAAAAATTAACAGCGTCGCTTCAATTATGAGCACGCTTGCCGCGCGCCTACATTTGAACAAACTGTATACATTTTGAGTGCGGAAAAGACGCGATATGTGAACGGCCTCTGGCGAGCTAGCTCATGTCAAGCCGAGCTACTGGGGCACGCTAGCGACGTGTTGGAGACCCCTGCTCTAGAGCTCCGCTTTGTAGGTTACAACTCGATACTTTTTTGCTACTTTGTAATAACTTTCTGCGGCAAGCGTTTCTGGAAATGAACGAGGGTAAACACTTTTTTAGACCTGACTAAATGAAATTTAAGACCTAGGATGAAAATCTGGCCGTTTTTAAGACTTTTTAAGGCCTTAAATTTAAAGTCCAGAATTTTAGACTTTTTAAGACTTTTTAAGACCCCGCGGAAACCCTGAATTCTGCATTTGAGTTTAAGCAAACCTTACCTTATCAAGTCAGCTCAACTTTATTAATATAGCGCTTTATACAATAGAGCTTTACAGTGATAAATCAATGATGCATACAGAATTCAATTCTGCTGTAAAGCAGCTCTAAAAAGACAATAGTGTCATTGTTCAGCCAAAGTCGGTTCAGTGTTATCTTAGGTGTCCTGACTTTTTGAACACCTATGATCCCTTAAAATACTTAGGTAGGCAGCTCACTAGGATTTGTAACAAAGCTATTATGTTTAAGGGAATACACCGATATAAAAATATACATATCACACATACTTCCTGCCAGCTTATGATGTGGATCTCACAACAGCTACGCAGTTAACTCAGTAACACGCATTTAATTGGCCCTGTCTGAGAATGGAAACGTGTTTTACAGTATTGAATCTTGAAATAGAATAAATACACTTGGCACGCTCATTATTACTAATCCTGAGAGGCTAGCGAGTGAGAGAGAGAGAGAGAGAGAGAGATGAGAGGAGAGAGATGGTGTGTGTGTGTGTGTGTGTGTGTGTGTGTGTGTGTGTGTGTGTGTGTGTGTGTGTGTGTGTGTGTGTGTGTGTGTGTGTGTGTGTGTGTGTGTGTGTGTGTGTGTGTGGTGGGATGCAGACAGTTGGCAAGCCTGTGCTGCAGCTCCTTAACAAGCCTGACACACACTCGTGCACACACACACACACCACCACACACACACACACACACACACACACACACACACACACACACACACACACACACACACACACACACACACACACACACACACACACACACACACACACACACACACAGTATGCTCTAACCCCTCACACTATGGGGTCAGTGACCTGCATATATTAGGCACACCATCGAATGCAAATGAGCCGGCTTGGCTTGTCCTCTCCCCTTCCTCTCTACTCAGCTGCTCCAAACACAATCATGCTCTTAAACAAACTCTCACTTTTCCCATTCTGGGTTTAAGTTGAAGTTCAGTGTCACATAATGCCTACAGGCCTCTTTTAGCCATCTATGTGTGAGATATACATTATTACATAAAAGAGTTTTTATGTATATTTTTATTCATAAAAGCACTGAAGAAAAGTTGGCTTTGAAACAATTTTCACTTGTAAAGTGTACTCCAATAATCTTTGTTTTTATTTCCAACTTCAAAAATACGTTTTTACAGTTTGCACAGTATCATTAGTGATGTTGGCTAAGCATCTCTGTTACTGGCTCAAACGTCTGGTTAGGGATTTAAACAAAGCCATTACCCGCACACCTGTGTGTCCCGACCAGGTGCAGTAGGCCAACGACCCGCAATCTGTCTGAAAGCAAAAAAAGCTGTGATGTGGCACAATAACAGCCAATTGGAACATATTTTTTGTTTAACATACAGTTGCGTGGAGTGAGATCCCACACCAACCGACCACTCACAACAGACCTGAGACTGCATAGCAACGCCCTGGCAACCACACCCAACACCCTAGTTTTGCATGGACAAACACCACTATTTTCTTCAGAACATGTAAGAATATTGTATCATATCTTATCATAAAATTATTTAAAAAATCGACCATAGAACACAAAAATCTTCACAGTATCTTAAAAAGTTCTTCTAAATAGAAAGGAGACTGAATGGAGATGAAACTGAGACTAGAACGATAGACAGAACGATAGAAAGAATGATATATAGATGGATGGATGGATGGATGGATAGAAAGAATGATATATAGATGGATGGATGGATGGATGGATGGATGGATGGATGGATGGATGGATGGATGGATGGATGGATGGATGGATAGAGAACACGACACTCAGTCATTATCATCTCATCCAGCTTTAAAGGGGTCCTATTATGCTTTTCCACTTTTCCAACTTTAGATAGTGTTTAATGTTACTGTTTGAGCATAAACAAGATCTGCAAGGTTACAGAGCTCAAAGTCCACTCCAAAGGGAGATGTTTTCTTTAACAGAATCCACTTTTCAAAAACTACAACGAACGGCTCGTTTGGACAACAACACACTTTTCCCGGATCTTATGAAGTCATAATGTTCCTCATTTAAATAATTCCTGCACATCGAATACACCAAAAACTTGGCGAGGCCTGGTTAAGCTGAAGATAAAGAGTGTTGTCGCCGTTTTTTCCACCCCGGAAAAAGGTTGTCCTAAGGCTGACGAACTTAGAGAATGTAAGCATGTATTATTATTTGTAGTTGTGTTTTCTATTAACAGTTCAAATGATAAGCTTTATGTAGTTGCTAAGATAGATATGAAGTAAACGGAGGGCAAAGCTTTGCCTCTGCTAGCCTGCTAACTAACATTACAGTATTGATCAGTGGCGGCTTGTCCATAGGGGGCGCTGGGGCGCCGCCCCCATCAACATTTCAGAAATGAACATGTGTAAAAACATTATATTAAAATGAAATAGTAATCAAAGAAAAAATAGTTTACTCATATGCCGGCTGGTAGTAAGAGCCTCAGAATTTAATAAAAACTGTCTTTAATTGATTAACTATTTACTATGTGTTTCACTACGTTTTATGGGCGAGGGACGCCGGACACATGGGTGTCTATGCGAGTACACAAACTCTCGGGCAGCATGTGACCTGAAGCTGGTCTCTGATTGGTTTCTTAAAGATCCTCCTCGGGGCGCAAGTCGTTGCGTCCCTGGCCAATCATAATTGGATACATGTTATTTTATCCAATCTGATTGGTTCTCGTCACCTGTCATTCAACTGTACGCGGCAGGAAATAACCTTGTTTGCGTCTAGGCTGATCACTTTTTATTACGCAATGGCAGTAGTTAATCCAAATTCTGTTATTTATTTACAAAAAAACCCTTTCTCAAGACTTTCGCTTGAAGAAAAAAAAAAGATTAAGGATCTCGGACCGGAACAACCAGATTTACACATCCAGCAGCAGGCAAGTGAGAGAGGACGAAGCTACAAACGGAGCTTTACCCGCGCTTGTTACGAGAAACGGAGCTGGCTGACTGGATGTGATGTTAGCAATGCCCTGTTTTGTTTTCCCTGTCTTCTTTTAAAAAAGAAGAGCATTGTTTTATGTTCAAGTAGGAAACATGCTTTTTGTTGCTGCTTTGTTGGTCTGAAATGTAGAGACCCTTTCGTCGGAGATAACGAGAATTTAGATCTCATGTTACAGACCCTTTCCAAAACATTTGAATATAATGGAAAAGTTAATTATTTCAGGAATTCAACTTAAAATGTGAAACTAATATATTATATAGGCTCATTGCTTGCAAAGTGAGAGATTTCAAGCCTTTATTTGTTATCATTTTGATGATTATGGCTTACAGCTTATGAAACCCACAAAATCTAAATGTCATAAAGCTTTTCTGCTGAAGGAAGCATGAAGTGCTCTAAATGTCCTGGAAGTCCAGAGTCAATGCAGCCATCTACCAGGACATTTAGAGCACTTCATGCTTCCTTCAGCAGAAAAGCTTTATGAAGATGCTTTATGAAGATGATGATTTTCAGCAGGATTTTCACCTGCCCACACTGCCAAAATAACCAAAACCTGGTTCAATGACCATGGGATTACTGTGTAACTACTACAGTGTGATTTCATGTAATATTCTAATTTTTAAAAATTGATTTCTTGGGTTCAATAAGCTGTAAGCCATTATGTAAGCCATAATCATCAAAATTATAACAAATCAAGGCTTAAAATATCTCACTTTGCAAGCAATGAGCCTTTTTTATAAAATTAGTTTCACATTTTAAGTTGAATTCCTAAAATAATGTAACTTTTCCATGATATTCAAATTTTTGGAAAGGGACTGTATATAAAGGAGAGCAACATTATGTTCAAGTAGGAAATTCTACTTTGTACTCTGAAATGTAAATAAAAAGAGATCAAAATAGCTTTTTTATAAAAATAAAAAAAATAATAATAAAAAAAAAAATGTAATAAAAAAAATGCGCCCCCCCAAAAATAATTATCACCAGCCGCCACTGGTATTGATGTAGTGTTTACTGGAGCTTTTGTAAGCTCTTGCTTTTGTAAGACAGTTCACCGCCCCTTAGGAAAATTATCCATGATTTTGTAATTGATTACTGTTTGTATAACCATAGATTTCTGACAAATATGATTAAATGGTGGATAAGAAATAATGTATAAGAAAAAAACAAAAACAACTGTGCTTGCAAAGTCCGTCCTTGAAATCCGGTCTGCACGATCCTCTTGTTCGTTAACATTGTCAGGGTCTGAATCGGGCTTGAAATGGTTTGAAATTATGAAGGGGTGTGACTTTTCCCGAACAAGCGCTGCCAATCACAGCACATTTTGTATTGTGGAAGGAGGGGCTTAATCGAAAATGACGCGTTCAACCAGACTGGGGAGAGAGGAGCTGTAATAATGTAAAATATGTGAAAAATAATGTGGTTTTTGAACAATCAAGCATGAAAACATATTCTAGTAAACCCCAAAACCAACATCAAGACTTTGTAAAAGGACATAATAAAACCCCTTTTATTAGCCTAGAGACGGGTGACAACTGAATGAAGCACATTTTTCTCATCATCATTATATAAACTTGCCACAAAACAGTTTAGCACAAATATCCAAGTATAGACTAGTTAGCTTATTGTATGATTAGTTAACCCATCAAGGCCCAGATTTGTTTAAAAGATGTCTATTTGCTTCAATGTTTTTTGTTTCGACATACTGTGCAGTTCTAATGCAATATTAAGCGGTGAAGTTGCCAGGTGCGTGTATTATCCAGCAAGAAGTCAAAAGCTCGTCCTAAAGTTGTCTCCTTGTACAGCAGTCGTGTACACACCAAAAATATTCACGGATGGCAAACGAGGAGTTCCAGCTGTCTGTGTTTGTCAAAGAGACGGACATTCTAATGGAGAGTCGATTTGTTTTGCATTGCAATCGCGAGCTTCCATAAAACCATGACCAATTAACACAATAACATGTCCAGAGTCTTCAGTAAATGAACACAGCCGCGTGTTTACATGAACACACCCACGCACGAGCACACACACACACCCTCAAACCGCTCGCTGGCACACATATGTGGGCTCTCTGAATGTTGGCAGCGTGTTAGTCTTGCAGCGGAGTGGATAAGATGTGCTGTCAGGTCTTGTCTGCAGGCAGTGTGTGTGTATTCCCTGCCACAGAGACTAAATAGGAGTTTAATTCTGTTAACAGCCAGTTCACCGCGAACTCTGCGGGGCCCGGGCCCCCGGTCCACCAGGCGGTAGAAGCCCATGGAGGAGCAATAACTGCTGGGAGCCAAATAAAAAATCGATGAAGAGCTTCGCGGCTACGGGTGGAGTTTAACGGCGATTTCTGCTTTACTCTCTCCAGACCTGAGCTGGGGGAAAGCACCATTGATTTTCCCTCTCTCTGCATCTTAGCCTTGTTCTCTTTCAATAAATATCAGCCGTAGTAATGTGTGTATGGACGCGCAACGAGGGCGAAACGTGTCGACCTACACTTCAGGACTTACGCTTGCGTCTTGCGGTAGGACTGTCGGTCAGCGGAGTTTGGAAGTCGAATTTTGTACCTCTCAGACACAAGTTCAGAGGATTCCTCATTCTCGCAACTGCACCCGCCGCTTGAGCTATTCTCTGTGCATTCGCTGACAATGGACATGTGCCCATGTTTTATTCAGCTCCCTTTAGATCAATAATGCACTGTGAAGAAGAGTCCTGGAGAGAGAGAGAGAGAGAGAGAGAGAGAGAGAAAAGAGAGAGAGAGAGAGAGAGAGAGAGAGAGAGAAGAGAGAGAGAGAGAGAGAGAGAGAGAGAGAGAGAGAGAGAGAGAGAGAGAGAGGTAGAACAGTACGAACATCATTGCACACAAACTCACAGACTGAACGAATAAAGACTAAAATCTTCTTTCTACACTATCAGCTTCATTTAGCTTCAGTTGTGTCTCCCTCTTCAGGGCACAGGACACAATGAATCCCAATGAATCCAACTCTAATCCCTCTGCATGTTCTCTTCATAATTGCTCATTTCAAAGCAACTTTTTTGATACTTTTCCGAGCACCGATAGTGTGCGGGCACAGAAAATGTAAAAATAAAACAATAATTCAAAATAGGAAATGTGTTGCATGAGACACATTGTACACAAACATCTGACCTCAGAATGCAGCGATTGACCAATCAGAATCAAATATTCCAGACACATGGAATTATTTACAATTCTAAACAGTTTGTCTGTATGTGCTAATTGGAGACATTTAAATCCATATGAAAAGCCCTAAAGCAGCTCGTATCTGTGACTCGGGTCCCCAGTGTCACACGCAAGAGTGACAAAGCTTCCATCTGTCAGCGAGGACCAGAGGTCTCAGTAAAGGCCAGACCTGCACTGAGGGCCGATCCAGCCAACAGCAGGGGCCCGGGGACAGAAGACGCTCTAAAGACACAGCAGTCTGTCACACAAACACTGCTGATATCCTGATCTATTATCATCAAAGACAAGCCTTTAAAATGAGCATGTTTTATTTTACAGTCAAATTAATGCACTGTCGAGTTGAACATGGACGCAATTATGCCACTTATTTTTTTAAATATTGTGGGATTTAGTAAGATGGTGTTTAATACTTTTGTATACTGATAATAATGAGACTTATGCACAAAGATATACACTGTATAAAAGCTATTTTAATGTTTACACTGCCTTGGGTATATCTTTGCAGGTCCTGCCCTTTTTAATACAAATTGATGTACACTAGAGTATTTTCCATTTAATGTGAGTGAGTCTCCAAAGACCATTTAAAGACAGTAAATGAAATATAAAATATTCCATTTACAGGCACATGATGTGGTATTGTTGATTGCTTGCTTCCTAAGGGCAAATGTGCATTTAAAGGGTGTTTTTGAGCCTGCGCTGAAATGTTTATTTTCTCACCATCAGCCATCATCAGTATGTTCAAAGTCAAATGGATCCTTCTGTGTGGACGGCTCTTGTCCTCTCCATGTTGAGCGTGGTGGTCAATGACCCAAAGTGTACAGGGTTGATGCAAATCGATGCTCTTCTCCAACCAACCAGGAGCAATATATAAAAACACAGTTGTCACTGTAACAAATCATGAAATTAATTTTGCAACAGCTGCATAAGTATACTTACTGGCTTCATTCGATACTCAGTTGATACTCTCAATCAGAGGTGAAGAAATGAAGACAGACAGGCCGAGACGAGACCGTTCTCCGCTCTGTGGGGAGAGTGATGATGAAAGAGAAAACAACTGACCTCGTTTCAACCTGGTTTTAACATCCGTCTCAGGTGATCCGGTCACAGAGACGCATGTGACCACTTCACTTTGTAGTGTAAATGCTAATGCGCTCTGACAATCAATCAACCTGTCAATCAACAGTTGCTCTAAAACAAGGGTTTCAGATGTGCCGGTTAAAGAAAAAGTATAAATACAGTCCAAGACTTCGTGGATGCCAACTACAAGAACTTAGTATGTGATGTTGATAAGTTAAATACTCACAAGTAGGGAACTTTAAAGGGGAACTCGCAAAATGATGTTCGATAGGAAGACAAGGTATCTGAAATTAACAAACAATATTAAATCAATAACAGATTCTCTCAAATATCTGCATTGTATTAAAGCATGTAAATAAACAGCAGACTGAATATTATCATATAAATCAGGGTTCCCCAAACAAGGATTCATCAGGGTGTTTGATGAAAAGCTAATAATTAATTAAACCAAAAGACAAAAGTTCAAAATAAAGTTATAGTTATTCAAAGCCCTCCACGATTCACTGTTGTATTGGTGCAACAGGGCCTGAGAAAGTTGTGTGTGTGTGTGTGTGCAGACTAAAACAATGAGAGAAAGAGCGAGAACTGAGCAAAGAACTTTGGTCTCTGAATACACTTCCTGGAACCGTACACTGGACTATCCATGCATGGAGAAATGCAACTGACAATGAATAGAAAACAGTGGCCTTCTTCCCGGTTTTAATTAGTATGTGTGTGTGTGTGATTGTATTTTATTTGCAGATGAGGGGTGAGGTGCTGGCAGCGTCGCTCCTGTGACCCACCTTACTGCACACACACGCTCGCTCGCTCTCAGATGCCGCTCTGACACTCACAGATCAGCGTAATGAGCTATAGTCACCACAAAAGGTCAGAGGTCAAAGCTATTATACCGCATCTCCCCATTAAAACACGGCAACGTGGCCCGGGCAGCCGTCCTCACCCCTGCTCTCTACAACCACAATTAAGAGCAGCAACCACTGACCTGAAACAGCAATTAATATAAAGAAATACAGTTAGTTTAATAGCTGCAGCACAAACACAAAGTAAAGATGCATTCTTTGAAAGTGCACTAAACTGATGCAAACGTACATCAAATGTGTGATTTCTAAAGATTTGCATTGGATTATAGCCCTGATGTGATCAAACCTCTAATTGTCTTAAATGTTGTGCTCCAATGAATGATTCCTCATGTGTCTTGCTGTGATCATATGCACCATTTTCATGTAAAACAGGTGACAAAATCCCACAGATGTACATCGGTGAAACAGTCATATCTGTTCATTATAATTCATATTTAAATTTGATCCATACACACTGCAAAAAAATTAATTCTTACTCAATGTTTCTTTCTTGTTTTCCAGTACAAATATCTAAACATTCTTTAATCAAGATAACTTGATTAAGATTACTTGAGAAGCAAAATGACTATTAGGGCTCTAATGAAAAGTAGTGAGTTCATGCTTAAAACAAGAAAAATATCTGTCAATGGGATAAGAAAATCAATAATGTTGGTTTCCCTTTGAATTACTAAGTTAATTTTTCTCACCCCACAGACAGTTTTTCCTGTTTTATGCACAAACACACTTTTACAAGACTATCTCAAGTAAGTTTGCTCTCTTCAAACTGCATATTTTAATAGAAAATATGACAAAAATACAAAGTAAGAAAAACATTGTGTGTTTGTGCCATTGATGGAGGAATGTTCATAGATATTTAACTCGCACGGCTCGTGCGCACAGCCACACGCGATTAACTCCAATTAATCTGACATGGCATCGCTCGTGGAGGCCTCAGTGAGAGAATCGGCCTAATTGTACGTAATACAGTAAGATATAACAAACACATTCGATTATGGCTGACCTGTTTCCAATGCACATGGCCGATGAGTTCATTGATATCGGTACGCCTAAAATAGGAGGGTAACCCGTACAGAAGATCCTCCTCATTACCACAGCACATGACACACGTCCTTGATGAATCTCAGGATGTGTTTTCATAAAGGGCAGGATGCTTTTGAGTAATTCTGGCGCGGTCCTCATATTAATACAATAGCCATGAAGGTCTTTGTCGGGGTGTTTCTTCGAGTGTCAAGGGGCCAGAGATGATGACAAACGGTTGGAGATTTAATCAAACGCGCCGTTGGCTGAATGAACATGAAAGGAGACAGCGGAAGATAAATGCACTTTACGCAAGGGCAGAGTCACTATTAACTGTAGTCTCGAGTCTCGAGTGTCTCGGGTCTGTGTGTTGCTGGAGCACAGCGTCCTCTGATGGACAACACAATACAGTAGCTTATATATGATCATTATGCAGAAGCACAGCGTGAAACGCAAGATTTAAAGTCCCCATGGAATCAAAATTGATGTTTTTTTTTTTTAATATGTTAGTCTTACTCTTTGTTATCTATAAGCTAGTTTGCTCCAAAACAATAACAAAATTATATAAGCGTATATAAGCGATATAAGCGTTCAGAACTTAGTCTTTCACTTCCACCAATATGGATGGATCAATGATTTTGATGACATCACGCTGCACTTTAGCAAAATTCTCATCAGATTTTCTGTCCAATGAAATGCTCTCTAGAATGTGAAGCCCCGCCCCCTACATTATAAATAGACGCTGAAGTGATAATTCCATATTTTAAAGCGATATGGAGGAGATCAGGAGGAGAAACAGTTAGAGATTAGGAGGAAACTGCGGCTTTACTGAGCTCAACGGCTCTGGCCGATCTGTGATAACGAAACGCTATTGGCTATTTAAAAAAAAAAGGGGGAGGAGCTGTTCGATATATCCCGCTCTCTCTTCCTGTTTCAGTGGAAATTACGTCAACACGTTGAATAATGCTGCATGTTTCTAGGCACTTCAGTGGGGTTTTAGCTATTTACTGAACCGTTTATGCATTTTATCATATTACTGTTGCTGCTGGCTTATAAAAGCGACTAGAAAAAAAGGTATGTGGTGCTATTTTGGAGCTTTCCCAAGGTACGTGTTAATTCATGTACTTGTAATTATATGCCATTTTTAGCATAAATAGTGCGAGTTCAAAAAAAGAAAAAGTGCACTTCAAATAAGCTGCAAATTCGCATACTCTATAGCAGTTATTACATTTGATTTGAGACATTTTTGTAAAGCACTTGAAAATGTGCTATATAAATAAAGTTGCTTGCTTGCTTACTAAAATATTTGGATGAACCTTATATAATTCATACTAGTAGACAGAGTGCATATAGTGTATAGTATACTCCTGTATTTGCTATGGTGTTCTGAGTGTTGCTAGAGTGTTGAAATGCTGCTAAAGGTGTTGTGAGAGGTTGATTAATTAATAAATAAATGTCAAATTAAAAATTAATATAAAATCAGTCCACCTAAAAAAAAAAAAAAACTAAAAAAACATCCACCCTCAAATCTTGATGATATTGTTTTCTTTAGATCTTCTGGGAGCCATGTTTAATGTAAGTCTATGAAAATCTTTTGGCCATTAAAAAAAAGAGGAAAAAAAGCTGTTTCTCATCCGGCTTCAGAATACTTAAAATGGTGTTTTTATAATGCCTCATGTAACTTGTTTCCTCTTTTCAAGTCTTGACAGACACTGGTCTTGTTTTCGCTTGGACACTCTGCTATACAAAACAAAACAGCTCATCAAAAACATATTTAACCTTTCAACCTAATTAATGTGTACAGTCTTTAAATGTACATTAGAGTGTGATTATTTGCAAGGGTTTGTAAGACCTATACATGCGTGGGTTCTCTGCCATGTGTGTGTCTGTCTACTGTATATGTCAGAGAGTTCACTGACACAAAGGATCGATGGCTGGAGGAGATCTGCAGCCAATTATTTTCAGCTTAATGGTCCCTCAGGTATCAGCAAGAGGAACAACAAAACGACTGCAGGAGAGACCGAGTCCTGACAACCCCAGCGCTCTGTCACCAGTGAAACACTGCTCTGCCAGCAATTCCCAGGAGCCTCTGAGGGGAGGGGGACGACCTGATTGGCTGGCTGGCCTGAGGGGGAAACTGCCATATGAGAGATGATGCTTCGGAGCTTTCGAATATTGAGAGGTTTTAGAGAGTTTTTGGAGTTTCTGTGAAATTGTTGTCACAATGTGGAGCGACTTATAAGAACAGAATATATTGAGCATTGCTGTGAGAGCTGCACTTGAGGCATGTTTAGTGTCTTGCTGAAACAAATAAATGCTTTTTACTGTAGTAAATATATATCTGTATGTCTGCTAAAAATCCAGCATTGCATCAGAAATAAATGTAAAAATCTATTCAAATATAAAATAGTTATTTTAAATTCTAATGTTGTCACAATATTAATAATTTCACTGTAGTTTTGATCAAATAAATGCAGATCTTGGTGCACATAAGAAACTTTTCGAAAAAACACACTGACCCCAAACATTTTAGCGATATATATATGGAAATGAAAGCTTTAGCGTAAGTTCTGCCAGGAAGACTCAATGTTACGTCACTCATTACTTTCTGGTCTATCCAATCATTATCGGTACCACTTTTCAATAAGGTTCAATAGTTAACATGAGTTAACTAACACCAACTAACCATGAGCAATACACTTGTTACTGTATTTGTTAACGTTAGTTAATAAAAGACAGCTGTTTATTTTTAGTTCATGTTAGTTCACAGTGCATATTTACTAATGTTAACAGGATTATTAAATGTTGAAATGAACATTAACAAAGATTAATAAATGCTGTATAAGTGCAGTTCATTATAGGTAATGCTAACTAATGTAGTTAACTAATTAACATTATTGTAAAGTGTTACCTCATTATCTAATGTGAACTACCGGACACCATCCAATATTTCAGTTTTCATTTTCTGGTCTACTAATTAATAAATTTCATTTTGATATCATCTCGCCTTCCGAGTCTTTCTGGTAGAAATATGATTTGTGTCAACAATGAATCTGTGCAGTACATCTACTACAAATTTACCATTCTTCAATAATTTGGACATTTTGTTTGAAAGTTTCTCTTCACCTGTTGAGTTCAACACAAGCAGGGTTAATGGTGGACTGAAGTGATTGCTGATTGGACAATTACCTCTAGAAATGCATTCAGCAATGGTTATTTATGCACATTTTGAAAGAAAGCAATTCTTCATGTGCATGCATTGGTGTAGTGGTAACAGCACAGTAGAGTTCAGATGTCTGTCAATAAACCGACTTGTTTTTGCTCAGAAAGATTCTCTTTAAACTCCATCATGACAGAGCTGAAAGAACATAGATGGAGAAAGAACGAATCGATAGTCATGCAACTGAAGCTAATACAAGCAATATAGGAGTTAATCTGCAAATACGGCACAAAAGCACCTGAGGCAGGTACCACGAAAAGGTGCATTTACAGGTACTGAGGTCTAAAAAAGCATTGCAGAAATCATATTGCAGAAGAAATGTTATTGAAGTAATGCTTTAAATACAAAAATATGATAAAAAACATGCAATAATGAAATAAACATGTCTTAAAGTTGCACATTACATGTTAGAACTAACGTTAGACGAGCAGTGTTGGTCAAAGTGGGGTATTTTACTTCTATATTATGTCTCTGAGCAGGCACAGAGCCACCTCAGAGCAGCCTTAATCTCTTTGTGTAAAGACGCCTTAAGTTGCTTCTGTTGTTTTTGTGAAATAACCAGCAGGTATCAGGTAAACGCAGCACTGTGCGAGAGTTTTAGGTCTGTGTGCTGCTGGGTGGTGCAGCTCGGTGAAGAATAAATGTGGAGGATTGTGTTGGAGATGATGTGAGAGCTTTGTGTGCTTTAGTTTGCAGTCAGCAGTAAAGCTATAGCTTTCTTCTGCTTCTCTCTCGGGAGGCATTTCAACAATAAAGCGTCACACGGCGGAATACTTACAGCACAGTATCCATTCATGCTTCCAGATCAGCCTGAAATGAAATGTTTAGAATCCTTGAGGTTTAATTCTTCTGGGAATGGGCAGAGAATAAGGTGAAAGCTTGGAAAGTGAACGAGAGAGAGAGAGAGAGAAAGAGAGGAGACTAGTGTCGTCTTCCTCAGACACCACAGCAGCGGGACCTGCGGCTCTTTAAAGCGTTCCCAGAAGGCATCTGATATGCATTGAACTCTGGGGTGCCTCTAGCTACACTTTCTCAGCAGCTTAGACATCATAAAGTATTTAGGTGCACTTAACACACACAGGTAAGTAACCAAACATTCAGAGCTCAACTTAGAGGTGGATGAAACATTGAAGGTTCATGCCCTGTTATGCTCTCCTTTGATACGCTGGTTCGTTTGGAAGGAGAAACAAAACGAAACAGAAATGTGGCGGATTCAGAAAGATTTAACCATTTTAAACTGAAACGTGGAATATTTTGAGAAATCTATTTGCAATACGTTGCTTCAACGTTCTCTATGAGATGTTAGAAAGACATTCAGGAGATGGTTGTGAATTAGCTCTAATCAAGATGTTTCTACACAAGTATAAAGTAGAGAGTATGTTACTGAATAATTGTGCCATCAGGCAAGGTACTGTGCACTGTGCAAATAACTTCTTTATTGGCATCTATAGTCCCATGAAGAACCTTTAACATTAAACTTTTCCATTACATAAAAGGTTCTTAGTGGAAAAAGATTCTTTAGATGTTCTTCACACTAAGAAAAAAGTCGTTCTTGTATTGTTCACTGGAAGGTTCTTTGGGGAACTAAATGGTTCTTCTATGAAATTTTTGCAAAAACAAAAACTTTTTTTAAGAGTGTAAAGTTAATGATTTAAAGAAATAATTCCCTTAAAAATGAAACTTCTGTCATCCTTTACACACCCTCAAGTTGTTTCAAACCTGTATGAATTACTTTCTTCTACTGAACACAAAAGAAGATACTTTGAACAATGTTTGTAACCAGACAGTTGATGGACCCCATTTACTTCCATAGTAAAATACTATGGAAGTCAATGAGATCCATCAAATGTTTGATTACTGACATTCTTCAAAATATGTTCCTTTGTGTTCAGCAGAAGAAAGAAATTTCAGGTTTGAAACAACTTGAGGGTGTGTAAATGATGAATGATGAAGTGAACTATTCCTTTAATATTAACCCTTATTTCTTAAAAATGACTATTAAAATAAAACATGATGCTCGTTTCCTAGTGCTTTCTGTGAACTTCTGCTATCTGTGACTTTTTATCAGTTCTATGAAGATCCTTCCATCACCAGAACTCACTATCTTCACTAATGCCCCTATGAATTCATTCACCGGCTCGTTCTGCGCAATCATCCACCACAATCGTCTGGAAACCATGATGGATGAAAGGAGAAAGAGAAGCAGGCAGTGAGGGCAGCCTGGTCACCTGCTGGTCAGAGAGCAATGACCACACTTCCCAGCGGCTTTACTTGTACACACAATGTGTCTACGTACGGCATGTGCACGTATGCATTTGAACAAAGAGCTTCCTCAGCGCCAGCTTCCAAGAGAAATATGAACATACTTTTCCTGTTATAAATGTGTCTGTGTACCGGAGCATCTCTACTGTGTGTGTGTGTGTGTGTGTGTGTCGGTCAGAGAGCGATGACCACGGCCGCCTGCGCTCTCACAGGGGGGTTCATTACAGCGAGTGACAGGGCCTCCTCTAAAACGCCGTCTGAGGAATACACACTCTGCGTGGGACAAAATAAACACCCGGCTTCGAGTGGGGGCACCATAAATTATTTATATCACCGGCAGAACAGCAGAGACGCTCTTAATATCGCTACCTGCTCGTCTGGACGCGTAAAAGATGATTTATGTCTTATGGCCACATTAAATTTCACTGCAATTGGGCCTTGTGCCTTCTGGGGTCTGGGGAGACACAAAATGGTGGTTATAAACTGCTGCAGTTGTTCTCTGGAAACACGGAACGAAGTTGAAGCGGCCCAACGGACTCCTCTGGCTTTTGTTTGTTTCTGCACAACATGCCTTGGTCAAGATCTTTCAGTTCTGTCAGTCCTTCGTGATCTGTAGATGATGCAGAGATGGCGTTATATTTTTGTTTAAATGTAAAGATGCATTGTAAAAAATCACGTGGCGATGTGGATCAACACCAACCAAACTAATCATGAAACCAGCTGATGTTGATCGGCCTGCTTGTCATTTCAGCTCTGAGCATGAAAAACATTTGGAAATGTACGAATAAATGAGAACTGAATATATCAGGACAGCAGAACAGAAACGTTTGCTTTCGGGAAGAGAAAGACACCAAACATCATGCCAGAATACTCAAACTATCTTAATATTTCATATCCCCATTAAAAATGTCTGATTTTGTGAACCCTAGAGGCATGTTGAGTGGAAAAGATACAGAATTAATCCCATGTTTATTTACATTTTGAGTGGAGGATGATGTTTATGGATGTATCTGAAATCTGCTTGCTTGTTTGAGCTTAGTATACACAATTTACACATTTACACAGAGACAGTGTGATATGCATCTTCAGTAACCAGTTGTTCAACTTCATTAACCCATATAATGGCCAGATTTTTACATTGAGTTATTGGCACAATATTTGGGATCTTCTTAGTTTTGGTTACTTGAACTTTCAATGGAGTCACAGAAACCTCTCAGGTTTCATTCAAAATATCTTAACTTGAGTTACGAAGATTAATCACAGTCATGGGTAAATGATAACAGATTTTTTTGGGGTGTGAACTATCTCTTTAAGTGTGTTTTCCACATGAAGATGATTTAATATACAGCAATGTTAGTGAACAATGGACACATCTTGCTATGTTGAGACTAACAATAATAAGGGATTTTGCCCACCAGCCAATAAAGTTGCAATGTGCATTTCAGGTGTAATTACCCAGAAATGGCAGCATGAATTAAACTTCACATTGGACATTGTGCAGCAAAATGTCAAAAGCTCAAAAACAAGAAAGATTGGCAGAGACATGGCATTTTTAGTTGCCTTCATGTTTAAATGGATTATTATGATTATGCTTCATGCATTAGAGAAGGGTGCCATTTTATAGCATGATTCTTGCAAAAAAAAAACAACAAAAAAAAACAAGAGGATCTGTGAACAAGTACATGGCTTTTAAATCTTCCTAAACATTTTAACTCATATTAGCTCTTCGAACTAATGAAATCGCTCTGTGCCTTTTCTAATTTCCTGAAATTTGCCCTCATTACTCATTTTTAATGGAATATAATAGCCGCGGTTGGTGGCGAAGGGACCCCGTTCTACCTCTCACGTCGACAAACAAAACTCAGAGAATAAAAAGGCTTTCCACTGAGATCAATGCTAGTGGAGGAGAGGAGAGACAGGTCTATTTCTTTTCCTCCATTGCTCGCTCTATCTCTTTCTTCTCCTCCTGTTTAAGGGAGCTCCCCAGCCGCCCCCGGTGACAAATGGGGGTGGTTGAGAAGTGGCCGTTTGGTGTCTGGCATCAGCGCAGTCACGGAAGAGCCTTCGAGTCTTTAGGGTGGGGAAGACAGGCCCTCGACCACAACCAGCGGAGAGCGGGGTCCTCAGGGGGCCTGCAGGCGAAACGGACCCCCATAAATCAGTCTGTTTGAGCTGTGCTCACCATCCATCTCAGCCCTAACGTCCCAGAGGAGGAGAGAGAGAGAGAGAGAGAGAGAGGAGAGAGAGAGAGAGAGAGAGAGAGAGAGAGAGAGGAGAGAGAGAGAGAGAGAGAGAGAGAGAGAGAGAGAGAGAGAGAGAGAGAGAGAGAGAGAGAGAGAGAGAGAGAGAGAGGGAGGTGTTTGGTGAGCAACCTAAATTCTCAACTTGCAGCATGTGTGTGTCTAAATGTGAGCATATACAGTAAGAGAGACGCTAAACACTCACCGAGGACAACAAAGAGGATCTTCATGGATGTTTATGGATTTTCTTCTGTGGTAACAGAAATCACATTCATTTTAATTCTGTACACAATGAAATAAATGCACATTATGCAGTAATTTTTTTAAGCTGCTTTATTTGCATGACAATTATTTTTGCATTCATATTGCCAAAGTATTTAAGACCAAAATGAAAATTGTGCAAAGCAACGTAACAAATTTAGAACAATATAAAACATATTAAGGAAATTTAAGATAACTTTATTGTCTTTAGTAACAATATGTTGTTTAGCCAATTTGAATCTGTTCATTTACTTAATATAATATAATGCAAAATGCCAGCAGTCGAGAAGTTCTTATCAAGCGATAATTGTCAGTTTTGCCATGTGTGCATCTAACAAAAGTACAGACATTATGTGCAATAGGTTTATAGACACACATAAACCTCACTAATAATAAAAATCAACACAAAGTAGCATCACCACGCAACACATAACTAAAATAACAGCATAAATTAAGTCGGCAAACAGCGAAACAATCCTTCAACAGTAAATGCATTTTTTTATGTTGCAAATCATGCTGAGATCTTTCAAATCATCAACATTGTTTAATGTCGGCCGACTATGCCAAAGTTGGTATCTATGTTCTCGGCATTACCCAAAGAGTCTATTAAGACCAGTTTAATTACAATAGGCTAAAAGTTATTCACAGTTTTGGAAATTTCATTATACATTTTTGACCACAAGGTGTCGCTGTGTTGAAACCTTTTGAGTATCGTCAGGGCATGTTTCCAAAGACATACCGAGTTTTGTAACGATATGCCAATGCATTAGTAAAATATAACATTTTATGACTAAATTCAAAATGGCCGATATGGGAAAATTGGATATTCTTCGACTCTGGCAACTCGCGTACTGCACCGAATCTATCTCCTGACCACTAGGTGGCACTGAACTGAAATTGTACAAGTAGCCTCAGGTCATGGTTATAATAACACACACCAAGTTTGGTCAGAATACAATAAAGTGTTGCGGAGGTATAGCCCTGCGTTCATTTTGGAGTGCTCTTCTTCAAATTGGTTCACGCGTTATTTGAGAACGGTTCGACAAATCAACTTGAATTCCATAAAATATTTTCTGCATGGTCTGAAGATGTTTTGGTTCAAATTTCATGAAAAATCTGAATACCAGCTAGAAAGTTAGTTAGAAGAAGGCTTTTTCGAAAATTCAAAATGGCAGAGAAATTTTTATGACAATTGAATTTGAGTTAATTTACAAAATACATTTTGATTCTAGCTCTTACAGTTAAAAAATGATTTACAGTTGGTGGCGCTAGAGGGTTTGAGTAAGAGACTCCAAATTGGTTATAGTGACAGTTTCATAATTTCATAACTTTCCTGCAAGCAGTTCTATGGGCTGCCATAGACTCAAGAGATGAAAAATAAGAAGAAGAACAACACTAACGATTACAACATGCACATATGCACCTTTGGTGCTTGGCCCCTGATAACTATTTTCTATATGAATACATTTTAAAATGTAATTTATTCCTGTGATGAAAGCTGAATTTTCAGCATTATTACTCCGGTCTTCAGTGTCACATGATCCTTCTGAAATCATTCTAATATGCTGATTTGCTGCTCAAGAAACATTTATGAATTTCAATGTTGAAAACATTTTTTTTATTATTTTTTCCCCACAGGTTTCTTTGATTAATAGAAAGTTCCAAAGAAATTTTTTTATTTGAAATAGAATATCTTGTAAATCAATTGAATGCACCCTTGCTGAATAAAATTATTAATGAAAAAAAAACACTTTTGAATGGTAGTGTGTACAATGTGGATGAGACTAAATTTATGTACATAAGTGTGATATAGTCATGCGAGGGACAGTGAGATGTTAGTGAGCGTGTATGTTGTGTCTCCCTGTGGCTGTGACCATATATAAGGCGACTGATGTTCAAACACATTCTCAGAAACCCTGCAGATGCCGTAGGCTTTCAATATTACCGATGGCAACACAATGTCTTCAAAAGACACCAGACGCTTGCACAGGCAAACACACACACACACACACACGCTTGCACAGGCCAACACACACACACACACACACACACACACACACACACACACACACACACACACACACACACACACACACACACACACACACACACACACACACACACACACACACACACACACGCACACGCACGCACACACACGCACGCACACACACGCACGCACACGCACACACACGCACGCACACACACACACACACACACACACACACACACACACACACACACACACACACACACACACACACACACACACACACGCACACACACAAAAGTTCCCTCATGCACCACACTCACAAATAAAAGGTTCTTTATTGCCATTCAGGGTTCCATAAAAAACATTTAACATAAACATGGAAACATTATTGCACAAAAGATACAGTGGAAAAAAGTTTTAGTGAAAGTTACAGTGTTAAAGTTACAGTGAAGAAAAAAAACATTGTTATGTTTAGAACAAAAAGGCTCTTTCATTGAAAGACTTTTTGGGGAACCAAAATGGTTCTTCTGTGGCATCAATGCAAGCAAAAGAAAAAAAAAAACTTCAGAACCTTTATTTTCTAAAGTATCCCATAACAAGATGTCTGAAGTTTTTTTTTTTTTTTGTTGTGTGAGGAATGTGAGGAAAATGCATTTGAGATTTTCAAATGCAATTTCTGCATTGGATTCAGGTGGTTATGCAAATTCACAGTGTTGACCAACAGAAAACTTGGGTCGAAAGTGATATCTGTCCAAATTGTGCTTCACACTATTGACACACACTCTCTCTCGTTCACACTATTTGTCCCCCTCAAAATTTTACTTAAATCGCTAATATCACCACACCACCAACAAAGTTTTGCATGGTGAAAAGAACCAGTTTTTCACCAGAGAGTTCACCAGACTCACACGATGATGCACATGAGCCCACTACAATAGAAATTGTGTCACGACAGACCTCAGATCTGAGATGGTGGACACAGCAACAAACAACATTCTGCAACAGTCCCAACATTAAAAAACACCAGCGAAGGAGAGCAGTGTGTGCATGAAAGAGCAAAAGAGAGAGCGCTGGAGAAAAAAAGAGGGATTTCAAGAAGTTGCCATTACATCCCCTGTCTCCCATGGTTGTGAATTTTGTATGCGGCGTTGAGACGCCATAGAAAAGTCGCTCCCCAGAGTCGCAAATGTGCCAAAAGCAAGCCAGTAAATAACAGTCTCCATTCTTCAAATGAATGCTAATTTCATACTGTATCTCTCTCTCCCTCGCTCTCCTCAACTTTGTTCACATATTGATGTGCTCTGAAATCAACTTCAAATGGCGCCAGCAATATCGCTGAGAAAGGGATCCCTGATTCTTCTTCGTGTCCTTTTTTTCTTCCTCGGCGATGCCCCGAATGGCGGTTTCATTAGCTTGCCGCTAATTAGCCTCCTTCTGCTGATTTGCAAGTCGATGACGGTGGCTGCAGGACAGGCATCTTTGAGGCTCTCGCCCCTCTGATCTTGGGGGTCCTCCAGTCCCCCCTCCCGTCCGCCGAGCGCCCAGCCTTCTCCACAATTAGTACTAAAGAAATTCATGTTCCTTTTCACAGATACATTATTCATATTGTCTCTGAACGTAAATAAATCATCCCGATCTAGAGGGCTGAGCTCAACCTATTCCTTTCCTTTGCTACCGCGAGCCTCTGTCGACTTTGGTCGAGTGACCTTCGCCCATTTCCTTCTCAAACGCCTTCACGGCTAGGTCAGTGGACCAATTTAGTGCCTCGAAACACCAACACAGAGCTCCTGATAGATGTCTAGCTACTTAAACCAATAATTATCTGATTACTTTTGGTAAATGGGAGCGCTAACAAAGCTGTGATTTCTCGAGGCCATCAGAGTTCAAGTAATCCAAATGAGAGCAGCGTTGCGTCTTATCTGTTTGTGATTTCTCTTCTCTGCCGTTGATCAAGCATTTCTGGGAGAAGCGCTAACTGGACAGACACGCTGCAGTCATTTCAATGATTTAGTAGCTTCACTTTGTGGTATTATTCATTGGTCTGAAGGGAGGCCAGGTTCGGCCGAGAGGCCTGCATGTTTTATAACCACTGGAGGGCAAAGCTTTCCACCACAGCCCTGCACTTCTGTTAGGGGAGACCAGACTCTTTCACACATGGAGATGTGCTGTAAACACAAACTGAGACGGTTTTATTCACAGATACACACACCAGTGTGGAGGACGTGGAGACCAAAAAGCTGTTTGGACTGACGCTTCTCGACTGTGCCTCATAGTTGATGCTGAGTCCTCTCTTTGTCCACCAGAAATAACACTATTTGTTGTGTCGGACAGTGTTTTACGGTGCACCAGGCTGGAAACCCTGCTGAAAAAGAAAACAGGTGGTTAACTGGTGTCCCAGCCTGGTTGGCCTGTTTTGTTGGGGTTTGTTTTACAGAGGAGACCAGATACCAGGCAAGGAAACTAAGAGGTTGCTCGAAATTGCTGGTGAACACACAGGAGTTCCTGGGTCATGCACAACTCACAATTGAAGAATTGGTGAACTGGCCACAATAAATATAAGGAAATGCATAATATACATTTGAAAAATGTATCTGTCTGTCACTTTCTGTTTATCTACCTATCTACTGTATATCTGTCTGTCTTTCTATCTTTCTTTCAGTCTGTCTACCTATTTATATCTTTATGTCTATCTGTCTATCCTTCTTTCTCTCTGCAGATACATCCACAGTATGTACTATTTTTTAAAATTTTCCAGACTTTCAAACAAGGCATTGTCATGTTTGTGTAAAAAAAACTTTTTTTAATGAATTTCTTTAAATTTCAATGCAGATTAAATCTGCTTCTTTGCATTCAAATTCAGAAACTGAATTGGAAATGAAAAGGCCTTCAATTCAACTTGGCACAAGCCCTATGCTGTCATGTTGACATTAGGAGTCTCAAAGCACTGTGAGAAAACTAATACATACCTTTTTTAAATGGTCTTTTTTAACCAAATGTCTTAGCCGGTTCTGGTATCTGTGAACAAGTCCCTGTCAGAAAGAATGCAAGGGTGATAACAGGTAAAGCAATTACCCCGCAGACGTACAATTTCTCCCCGCGACAATGACCGTTGAATCCTGCTCCCCCTTCAGCAGTCTGTTTGTGGAGTGTGCTATTAGAGACTTTCTATGGACTCATTTGGAGCAACAAATAAGCAAATATGAATATGTGGCTTCATTTTTCTATCCAATTAGAGCAGATATCGGGCGTTTACTATACGTTTCGACGAATTCAGCTTCCATTTCGGTTTCCATAACTGCTCTTCAGAGAGAGACCAATGGCACCATTTTGGGTGATTTGTTGCACAGATTGACTATGTCTTTGTGCAGGACGGGGGCTTTGACTCATTGAGTCAGGGGTGACGGGAATGGGGCACCCCGTGGTTTTAGCAAGCCTGCTGAATTGCTAATGAAAGAGGAGGGGGCGAAACTGACGAGGGAAACCAGAGAGCAGGACCGAGACAGGCACCTCATCTGAATCATTTAGGCCAGGCCCAATTATAGATCTGATCCGTTAGAGAGAAGGGAAACAGGCCATTTTTAAAGGCAACACAAATCAATGAGAGCTGACAGTAATCTGTTTGACAGAAAGACCTGTAAGCGGTTTGAGGGTCATTACCTCTCCGTCGCCCAATGCATTACGGCGATGAAACGCGAAATGGAAACACAAAACAGTGGGAGGCTGCGTGCCATCTGCATCGCGGCCGACGACTGCTTGTTTGTTAGCCCTAAAGCGAGCGGGTATCTCGATTTTATGAATTTCCTTCTCGTAAACTGCTGAGGTTAGCGCCCTAGCCCACCTTGACCCGCCTCTCACCCCGATATTATGTTATTGCACTTCACTCTCCCCCTTGTTTGAGTCTCCAGCTAATACGCAGCCATTGATAATCATTTGCAGGAGTTTTCAAGAGCTGTCAAAGTTCACAAAGCAGCCTGACTGCTCGGAGGGAGAGTGAGGTGGTAGGATATCGATTCCCGTTGAATCACACGCACACACACACCAGAATTCATAACGCAGCCTGTTATGGATCTCCGAGCTGCCAAAATCAGCAATTGTCAGTAAACACTATTAGCATAGATTTGGGCATCGCATTCCCTCCCGGCTCAACTGAATACTGCGGCCCATAGGCCCATCTGTAGTGGCCTGAATCCTGGATCAGGGGATGGTGGAGGTTCTTCTCAGAACCCAACCCAAGGGAGAACGGGCAGGGGGAGGCCTGGCTCGGCCAGCGCTTGGCTGGTTGTGTTCAGCAGCAGTATTATTCCCCCTCCGCTCCTGCTCGCCATCTGCCACGGCGCTGGTGTGAGGAGTGTGAGGAGTGTCAGGAGCGATGTGGGCTCGTGCGAGGCAGCTGGAGTGACGGCGGCCCGTGTATCGGCAGGGGAGTACATCGATTTCATGTCGGCACGTTTTTACATCTAATAACACAGACCTCGTTCGCACCTATACTCATTGGAAGCCTTGCGTCTATTGTGTCGATGCGCGGTTGGAGAGTATCAGTTCTGATGCTAAAACCAGCTTAAGCGATGGCACGGCGTGAGGAGAAGATCTCAGGACCCGCGGGACCTAATTAAGAAGACTTAAAAACTATCTATATTACAATTAGGCATTGATTTACATTGGAGAACTTTGACTTCTTTGGTATATTTGACCATGTTGGACCATATTCTTGTGAAAATGAACAAATATAGCAAGGAAACGTATACAACAGCGAGTAAAAAAAGGCCAATGCAAACCTGAAAAGTATGCAAAAAAAAGTCCTCACAAAAAAATAACAGATGGTTACTGGGTTAGTTTAGATAATAGACTGAGAAAGGTCATAACCTTATGAAAAAAAGACGCCTTTCATGGATCATGAAAACAAAAAAAGGGTAACACTTTTGTTAACATAAGTTAACTACGTTAGTTCACATGAACAAAGAAAAATACTTCTAAAGCATTAGTTCATGTTAATTTGATCATTTACTAATACATAATTAAAACAAAACGTTGTACGTGTTATTGTTTAATGGACCTGTGCTGATAATTAACTTTTTATTGTATTTATATACGTAAAAATTGTTGTATTCTTACAACGTTACATATTAATAAACACTATTATGTATAGCCCATAAATTATTTTAGTTAATGCATTAACTGAGGTTAACTAACAGGACATTATTGAAAAGGGTTACTGAAAACCTGTGACCAACCAGACCAATTGAGTGTCTGCATCAGAGATACAATGAGAAAATACGAAACTTGTGATTCATTAAATTTGACTCTACAATTTTATGCAAAGTAAAGCGGTTGACAACAAGGAAACCCAGAGTTTGTTTTTTTCCTGCCTGGCGCTCTTTTGAAGTGCAATAGTGCAATCTTGCATCGTTTGCTGTAAAATAGAATCCCATTTGCCCTTTGTCAGCACAAAACACTTGGATATGAAGGTTTCACTACTGAGTAAGCAGTGAATCTCAGCGCAGCCCCCTGAGACACAGGAAACACACAAAGGTCCCTTCCTCTCGCCGATCCTTTATCAGCACCCCAGTTGCCACACAATCACTTTAGGACTCATCAATTATTCAAATCCTACATGAGCGAGGGCATCGGCAGACAACAGCAAAAGTGTGTTTACAGACCAAAGACAAAACATGGCATGAGATTTTTGGCTTGGCTGTGGCCTCCTAAAATGATCCCCTGCAGAATCATAAGCCTGCGGTTAAACGCATGCATTACTACTATTATTATATCTGCCTTTCATTCATTACCAGCTGTTACATTCATCAATCTATTTCTCAGCTATTTAAGTCAATATATAACAATACACTGAGCGGATTCAAATCTATCCATTTAAAGATTATGCACTGACTTGTGACTTTGGCACAAATATTTTGCATGAATATATTACAGAATATATATTACACTATTTTACAGAAGATTTTGCATGACTGATGAATCTCCTTAGGATCTTTTGCACGATTTCTCTTCCATTTCCTATTTTGTACCCTGACTTTATTATTAATATTTTTATACTGAATTTCATATCTTTTTATAAACATCTCAAATGGTGTTAACCTTGAATAAAAAACACAGAACAAAGACTGAAAGAAAAGAAATAGCTTGAATAAACCTTATATACCACATCATGTGCACAAGTGACTTGTGGAATGACAAAGGCAACTGTTTCAGGCCTGCTCACAAAATGTGCTCCACTATTGTGTTTTTCATTGTAGCTGACACACCAGCTGAAACATCGCTTTATAACGTTTTACTTGTCCTTCTGTTAACGTTCACATTACCTTGAAAACGGTGTAAATTGATGTGACAATTAGACCAGCGTTTTGCTGTACCCAAAGGATGTCCGGCGTATATAATGAGCAGGTTTTAGGATGAGTTTCAGCAGAAGTTGTCACAGTATGCAGAATGGTCTAATTATCTCTCGTATGCCCGGCTGCAGGTGTGTGATGGCTGGTTAATAGGGTCTGTTAGTGATCTTGCTGCTGTGGGTTTTGTGGGCTTTCGGGTCACTAGTGACGCAGAAGATGCACGCCTATGTTCTGCGTAATTGCTCACCTGTCTTCAACAGCACTAGCCAAACTTCCCTCTAAAATCCATCCCTACAATTCACATGCAAAGGATGTTCAAAGTTCCAGAAGGTTATGCTAGTAAATCTAGGACTGTTGGTCATCAATCTAATGGCTATTATTTAAAGTAGTGTTGTTATGCAGTAAAACAGTTGGTCTGGCATCTACTAAACCTCGTCTCTTTACAAATATATGATGTCTGCACCTCCATCAATGTGTCGAGACAGTCATACACAGATCAACAGCGCCATCTCCTGGATAATAACAGAAGAGTTTCTGAAGACACTTCAGAGAGAGAAAAGAAAAGAGAGGATTAAATGGATGCTCAGTCTTACTCTTCAACCTGCAAAGTTTACTTGAATTATATTAATCTATATTAAACCAATACTGCATGAAATAAGGCTTGCTTTTTAATAGATTGTATTTTGAATATTAGTATATTTTGTATAACTGCACTGGCAGATTTTATCACTTGTTGTGTGTAAAGTTGTCGTGTGGGGAAAAAAAAGCCAGTGCAGTAAAACAAAATACACGTATATATTCACTTATATGTTGTAAACATAAACATCCTTAAAACAAAATACATTTAAAGCCCCATGAAATCAGACATGAATTGTTTTGGCTTCTAATATATGTCAGCCTTACTGTTATCTATAAACTGTGTTCTAAAGCAATGACAAAATTCGCATTTAGAAGATATAAGCGTTCAAAACTCACAGTCCCTCAATATGATCAATGATTTTGATGACATCACGCTGCACTTCAGCTTCTCATCAGATTTTCTATCCAATCAAATGCTCTCTAGAATTTGAAGCCCCGCCCCCTATATTATAAATATGCTGAAGCTACAGCTAAAATCGGTCACTTGTTCACACATTTACTATTTTCTAGGGCTCGCCCCTATGACGGGCTCTGACGTGGAGTGACCCCATTGGTCGCGCGTCAGAGTCGTCCTCGCCATTGGATATGCAGTTGCTGCAGCACAGCCTATGAGCGAGTAAGACGCTTACTATTTTCTACGTGAATGGCACATAGTGCACTATATAGGGGATAGGGAATGATTCAGACAGTGTAAACATGCTTTCATTGGGGCGAATAAGGTCTGGTTTCACACGAAGTCACGAACCTCCACAGATCGGGCACAGAGACACGATACATAGAGTGGATCATATAGTGAGTCAACGCAGACAACAAAACGTATCGGAACCGTTTGAATTCTGCACATACTTCTATATTTTAAATCGATATGGAAGAGATTAGGAGGAGAGAAATTGAGGAAACTGCAGCTTTACTGAGCTCAACGGCTCTGGCCGATCTGTGATATAAACTAAGTGTTATTGGCTATTTTTTTTTTTTAAAAAAGGAGCGGACCTGTTTGATATGTCCCACCCTGTCTCCCTGTTTCAGTGGAAGTTACATCAACACATTGAAAAATGCACTTCAATGGGCCTTTATGTGTTGCGCAAACTGCACAATATATATTAAAAGGGCTATATGCAGAATGCAGAAACCCTGTTATTAGCGACACCTGTGGCTGTTAAATGAACTGCAAACCGCAACTTATAGGCTTGGGAAGGTTACTTTAAAAATTATGTTGCCTCCTCAACCCGTGCTTTTTCACATCTTTTTTATTTACCTTTATTTTACCAGGGAAAAGATCACATTGAGATTATAATCTATTTTACAAGTGAGCCCTGGCCCAGAAGGCAGCACAAAAAATACACTTTAACAAACAACAAGTAACAAACAGACAGGGATGCACAAGAATATTAAAAAAAAAAAAAAAAAAAAAAAACACATTTTAAAACAATCGCAAACATGTTGATAAATTCGATTTAGGAAGGACTTGAATTCAGTATGTGAAATAAAAACCTCCCGTTTTAGCTGATTTTGAAACTCATTCCATGAAGTTGGAGCACTGTCTTCTCTCTTCTCTGGAGAAAGACAACACACGCGAAATTTGGGCATTGTGGTTGTTGCCATATTTGCTTCATGGTTGCTAAGCATGGCATCAAAGCGATTGTCAAGTGCTTCGAGGACTGCAGTGATGATGTTAGCCGTGTAAGACGGTTTGTCAGAAAGTTTTGATTTGAGGCTTAGGATTGTTGGAATGAGAAATCCAAGGTTGCATCTTTTCTCCCCCTGTAGTAGATCAATGGGAAAGGGGTTGTAAGTTAACACATCCACATTCTCTCTCAGAAAAGTCCCCTCATGTGGGTGCAGTTTGCTAACTCCAAGCTTTCCACAGATGTCAGTCAGCTGATCCTCTCTGAGACCAGTCAGTTTGGAAATGGCATCTAACACATGGAGCAGTAACTGGCATGTTCGCCACATCTTCTGCACTTACTGTTGACCGGTGTGCCTTGTTCCATATAGAAGCACATTTCCCATTGCACTCCGGTAAACTTTCCGAAAAAGGCATTTTGATGCTGCTTCATCCATCTCATTAGTGGCAATCATATTTAAGGTGTGTGCAGCACACCTTTAAAAAATGCTCTTCATCTCCCTGAATTTCAAGAACTGCATCCATGTCTAGAAATCATATTCTATCATCCAGGTCATCTGCAGCTACGTCCTCAGAGGTTTCAAATTCTCTGAAAGCTTTTACAGTCACTGCCATTATAGGTGACAGTAGCACTTACTTTGTGTTTTAGTTTGTACTCTGCATGTATTAATTTTTTGCAGCAAGGACATCAAAAGTGTGCCGCCCTTTAATTCGTGCACATGCAATAGACCTTCTCTCCAGAGTGTTTTCTTCAATCCAGTGGCATGTCATGCCTAAGAAACTCCTGTTATGTGCAGTCCACAAGTCTGCTGTTGTGCAGACAGTAGGGGTGGAACGGTACACATAAGTCACGGTTCGGTTCATACCTCGGTTCAGACGTCACGGTTCGGTACGATTTCGGTACAGTGGAGTGAAAAGCAAAACAAAAATGCAGAAGGCATTTTTATTAATGTCTTAAGCCTTGTATTTTTTAAATAAGTTTTATTAATAAAGGCATAGAACCAGTTTACTTGTAGTGCACTGACAGGAGTTTTATATAATTAGTTTATTTATTAAATTATTAAAAAGATGAAAAGACCTTGAGATATGTTTGGTAATTGTACCTGAATGAATTTAAAATTAATTTGCTCTTTCAGATCAATATATTTGTTTTCCTTCATTTTTAGTTAACCCTAACTTTATTCTCATCTGAATTATAAATAATTGATTTCCGTATAAAATAATACTACCTTTAAAAACTTTTGTTAACATTTGTAGGTTACAGTTTGACAAGAGTTTAGAGTGTGACAAAAGCACAATGTTGTGTTTTATTGCAAGTGTACACAAAAGTAAACAGTAAACACTTTGCAGTTTTAATGATGTCCTGTATGAAAAAATGACGGAGTATGTTTCCACTGTTGGATCGCGCACGAGAGATCTCTCTCGCACGCGCGCAAACACACACACACACACACACACACACAGACACACTGACTGTTCATCGCGCCTCTCTCTCTCTCTCTCTCTCTCTCTCTCTCTCTCTCTCTCTCTCTCTCTTCTCTCTCTCTCTCTCTCTCTCTCCTCTCTCTCTCTCTCCCTCTCTCTCGCGCGCGTTTTTATACCGTGTATTCTACGTGCAAATTCGTGCACCGAACCGTGACGCCCGTACCGTTTCGGTTCGATACGAATACATGTACCGTTCCACCCCTAGCAGACAGTAGTTACTACCATACAGCAACTGTCAAAATGATTGATTGACAGGTGGGCGTGGTTATCCTTTGATCTTGTCCCGTCCCTTCCGGTCCCGCCCTTTCCTGTTACCTTTGACCTAGTCCCGCCCCTTCCGGTTAAACTTTCTGTCAAAATGATGGATGGTGACAGTTAGTTTGATCGTTTGAAGTTAGTTTGATAATAGTTAATTTGAAGATAGTTTGAGATGTATTGTCTTTTAAGTTGGTGTTTTGTCACCGCCCCCGCATTCCTGAGCAGTTTATCTGTTCTGTTAAAGAATATAAAATAAAATCTTACTAAAACCTCACACACAAAAAGTTTAAATAAATGTAGAACTATTCACTGAACCAAGCATTCCAGTTTAAATAAAATAAAATCTTAATAAAACCTCACACACAAAAAGTTTAAATAAATGTAGAACTATCCACTGAACCAAGCATTTCAGTTTAAATAAAATGGAGCCACAAAAATATTCCAAACAGTTAAAAAATGTATTAGAGAGTTGAAGAAAAAAAAAAAACAATGCAATGAATGATCTCACACTGACTCAAAACATAGGGAGCGCGCGTCTATGTGTGTGTGTGTGTGTGTGTGTGTGTGTGTGTGTGTGTGTGTGTGTGTGTGTGTGTGTGTGTGTGTGTGTGTGTGTGTGTGTGTGTGTGTGTGTGTGTGTGTGTGTGTGTGTGTGTGTGTGTGTGTGTCAAAGCAGGAATTCCCCTCCCTCCCGCATTGCTGGGGACGCTGGAAGTTTATCTCACACAGAAGTTGAAAAAGCATGTTCATTGAAATGAAATGGTTATAAAATTTACATTTAGCCATTCACAAATATTTGACACTGACTCAAGTTGAAAAACCATGCTGTTCAATTAAAAGTATATAAAATAAACAAAAATAAAATCATCATACTGTTTTACCATGGTTGAAAAAAAAACCCACAAGTGTTTCCCCTGAAGTCTTTTCTCTCTGTCACACCAGCGTGTGGCTGGCCTGGTATCTGTTTTTGTGACACGTTCCTGAGCCCATTGAGAAATATCTTACAGCAGTTGAAAAGCACTGTATTCCTTTAAAAGTGTATAAATTAAAATATATCATATCTAAAATAAATAGTTTACTAATTTAACTAAAGTTGAAAAGCATGTTGTTCATTTAAAATAAATATTTTACTAATTTTACTGTACCAATTAAGTTAGATTTTAGATAAAAATAAAATCATCTTACATTTTCACCAGGGTTGAAGTAGCTCCTATCACATAGATGTCCATATTGACCATTTAAAAATGAAAAGAACCCCAGAGTATTTCTCTCTCACACACACACCAGCAGTGGCGGCGCCAGAGATTTTCTGTTGCAGGTGCTATGGGGATGCTCAACACTTAATAGACGGTGCTTTGAATTTTGGGCCGATTGTTTGGTTTTGTTGACGGGGGGGGGGGGGGGGGGGGGGGAGGAGAGCTTTTACATGCGATTCATGCACACACACTCACATTTACACACACACACACGCAAGGTCTCTCACTCTCTCTGTCTTGTGCGCGCTACACGTTTGGAGCTTTTACATGCGCTTCATGCGCACACACGCACATTTACACACACACACGCGCAAGGTCTCTCGCTCTCTCTTGCGCGCGCTACGCGTTTGGAGCTTTTACATGCGCTTCATGCGCACACACGCACATTTACACACACACACACACACACACACACACGCAAGGTCTCTCGCTCTCTCTGTCTTGCGCGCGCTACACGTTTGGAGCTTAGATTCCGGGAGATTTGAACTAATTTGCGGCCATCAGGGAGCCGCTATCTATGTACGTGAGACTTGGGATGTCTGCAAACGTTCACCGGGCGCCGCGTCCATTGGCCAAAGAAGATCGCCTGTTTGGGCCTCATGTTTTTTTAGACTAAATATATATTTTTTTAATAATTCTTTAATACCCTTTTTTAACAACATGAAAAAGACTATTCAAACATGATGACATTAAAATAAATATTAAAAAATCGCAGACATTTCTTGGGGGTGCTGGGCGGGTGCTATGGCTATTATAGGGGGAGCTACAGCACCACCTAGCTCCCCCCTGGCGCCGCCACTGCACACCAGCGTTTGACAGTCAGAGGGGTGTGTTCAGTGATCAGAATGAGACTGTGAATGTTTTGCTAAATTTATTTTCATAGTGTATAAGCATTAAAAGTTTGAAATAGATCTTTTTAAAAATATGATTTTAATTAAATTCAATGAATTCATAAAAAACAAATATGCTATATCGTAGTCTCTGGGGAAAACTTGACTATATATTTTTTATTTATCAGGGTGCATGTAAAGAACTTTGAAATCTGCTGCTCTCACAAGTTATCTCACACATTGTGTGAAATGTTTAATAATTCCTCAAGTAGGGGAGAGCCGGGACGATTGAAACGCGGGACGGATGAAACATTAAGATTTCCTTAAAAACCACTCACGTCATGTACGTCAAATTTTGTCAGCACGTGCAGCACGCAATTGCCTACCAGACTCCCGAAAACATTTCTTTTTTACGTCATGCCGTTTTAAAGTTAGAGCCGGAAAGCTGTTTTTGAGTGCGGTTAGTGAATTCTTTCGTGCAGTACTTTTTTTTTACTGACAAGTTGTATTTTTAGTTCCCTTTCGAACGGTCACTTCGTATTGCGTAGCTATACGCAGTGGGAAAACTCCTTTTCCTCGGTTTTACTGAACCTTATGTAAAACGCATTTGCAGCTGCACAGCTGACGCCCTGAGCGTCTTACTCGCTCATAGGCTGTGCTGCAGCAACTGCATATCCAATGGCGAGGACGACTCTGACGCGCGACCAATGGGGTCACTCCAGGTCAGAGCCCGTCATAGGGGCGAGCCCTAGGCTATATAAGCCCCTGAACTCGCCAAAATAGCAGATTTTACTCCTTCAGCGACAAACTTTACGTCTCTGACTGTTTTTCACTGAGCCTTCGCCGTTTGAACAAGCCCTTCAGCCTGAGCGAGCATTATCTCAGCGGATTGCGTCTTTCAGCCGTTCGTCCCCTGACGCCGTCTCACCTGTGGCTATCCGGCGAAATCCTTATTCTTCGACAACATGTCTCGCTGCACCACGTGCGCGCGCCATCTGCACGAGGCCGATCACCACGTGAGATGTTTCTCATGCCTGGGACTCGACCACGCGGAGAAGGCCTTCTCCTCCGGCGGATGTGCGGCCTGTGAGAGCATGCCCATTTCATCGCTGCGGACGCGACTGGCTCTTACCAGGGACGAAGACGCTGCTTCGCCCGCGCCTCCTCCCTCGACTCTTCCTCAACCTAGGAGGAAGAAGCGCCGCAGTCAACGGCAGCCCAAGAGCATGGAGCTAAGCGATCGCACGCCGGCCACGTCCCCGCGTGCCTCGCTTTCTCCCGCCCGGTTGTCTCCGGTCTGGTTTGAAGACCACGTGGCGGGCCTCGTCTCCTTCAGCGGGCCTAGCGATCATGACACCCTGTCCATCGATGCTTCTGAGAACGAGTGGCCGGGCTCGCTTGACCCTGTCACTGCTTCTCAATCAGCATCCAGCGCGCCTGCTACCAGGACTAACTCCGACGCGGAGATGCTTCGGATCCTGACACAGGCAGTCGCGGACCTCGAGCTCGAGTGGGCCGCGCCCGCCGAGCCTCCTCGGAGTCGGCTGGATGGATGGTTTTTGCCGGGAAACCAACAGGCCCCTCGTCATAAACCAGCGCCGTTCTTCCCTGAGGTTCACGAGGAGCTTACCAAGTCATGGCGCACTCCCTACTCCACAAGAGGCGCCGCAGTTTCCGCGACTCTCTCCTCCTCCGCAGCGCGACGGACCTGGCCCTGAGGGCTACCAAGGCTACAGCGCAGGCGATCCGGAGGAACATGGGGAGCTTGGTCGTGGCTGAACGCCATCTCTGGCTGAACCTCACCGACATCAAGGACTCTGAGAAGTCCAAGTTCCTTGACGCTCCGGTTAGCCGGTCACTCGGTCTTTCGGGCCAGCGGTGAAGGGGTTCGCGGAGCGTTACAACGAGGCGCATAAGGCGTCCCAGGCCATGCGACACTTCCTGCCTAAACGCTCTAGCTCTGCATCGAGCAAACCCAAACCCGCTTCATTTACGCCTCAGCCAGCGAAACCGAAGCAGCAGGCCTCTCAGCCCCGCCCTGCGGCTGATGCCCAGCGCCCGACAAGAGCTGCGAAGCGCTTCCCGATGCCCCGGCGCCAAGGCCCGCGGCCCAGCGCTGCGCCCGAGGCAGCACCGCCGAAGTCGTCCTAGCAGGCGGCACAAAGAGAGAGGGCGAGTGTCCCGCGCTGGCCGGACCACCCTCGAAAAAGCCAACGAGACTTCCCACAACCCCCTGTTCAGTTCAGGTGGATGGGGATTTTATTTCTGTTCACAGGCCCGCAGTAAGTGTGTCTTTACAACCAAACGCCGTTTTCACGGCGACCCAAATAAATCACAAAAAGAGTATGTTTCACAAGCACAATGCATGGGTTCACGGTCCCCCTCAGATAGGTGGCCCCTCCCCTGTGATAACACTGACTTCCCCACACGCAAATGCCTGTACAGTCAGTCAAGCACTCGATGTATGCACAAATCACATTATAAGGGTTTCAGATCCCCCTGTGTTAGGTGGCTCCCCCCTTCCAGTGTGTCAGTCCCTAGCCACACGGGTCCTAGCCTGGCAATCTATCCCCGGTGTGTCGAGTTGGGTCGTAAACATTATAAAGCGAGGCTACTCGCTCCAATTTGCTCGCAGACCCCCGAAGTTTCAGGCGGTCATCGAGACCTCGGTGAGAAGCGACGTGGGTCACGTGCTTCGCACCGAAGTGCAGAAATTATTAGCAAAAGGGGCGATAGAGTTAATCCCTCCTGCGCTGATGCAAGCGGGTTTTTACAGCCGTTATTTTCTGGTTCCGAAAAAAGACGGCGGTCTCAGACCCATACTAGATTTGAGACATTTAAACAAGGCGCTCATGCGCCGTCCCTTCAAAATGTTGACTACCAAGCAGATCCTCGCGCAAATTCGCCCGGGGGATTGGTTTGTTACAATGGATCTGAAAGACGCTTACTTTCATATTCAAATAAACCCTCGCCACAGGCCATTCTTGAGATTCGCCTTCGAGGGTCAGGCTTATCAGTACACGGTTCTGCCGTTCGGTTTGTCTCTGGCACCCCGCACGTTCACAAAGTGTGTGGATGCGGCGCTCTCTCCTCTGAGACAGAGAGGAGTGCGTGTGTTGAATTACCTCGACGACTGGCTGGTGCTAGCACAGTCGAGAAGCGAACTGATAGCTCACAGAGATCTGATTCTCGGCCATTTGGAATGCTTGGGTCTCACGATCAATGTTTCAAAGAGCAAACTATCCCCCTGTCAGAATGTGATCTTTCTGGGCATAGTTTTAGACTCCATGTCAATGAGAGCGCGGCTCACACCGGAGCGCGCGCTCTCAGTGCGAGCGCTCGCATCCTCGTTCAGAGAGCGGGAGCTCGCGCCTCTGAAGAAATTTCAGAAGCTACTGGGTCTCATGGCAGCAGCATCACCGGTGCTCCGCATGGGATTGCTGCGCATGCGTCCACTGCAGCACTGGCTGAAACGCCGGGTGTCAACATATGCATGGCAGTCAGGCAGCTTGCGCATCAGAGTGAATCACGGTTGTTTAAGGACCCTGGTTCCCTGGCGGGCGCGGGACTGGTACCAAGAGGGTGTGATAATGGGGACCATTTCCAGAAGGAAAGTGGTTTTTACAGATGCATCCAACCTGGGTTGGGGGGCATTACACGAGGGCACGCCTGCCTCCGGCCTCTGGTCGAGCACGGAGCAGAGCTTACACATCAACTGTCTGGAAATGAAAGCAGTTGGTCTGGCCCTGAATGCTTTTCTGTCAAGCCTCAAGGGTCATCACGTCTTAGTCCGTACGGACAACATGTCAGTGGTGGCCTATATAAATCGCCAAGGGGGCGTCAGGTCAGGTGGCCTGCATGCTATGGGGAGAGATCTCCTCTTGTGGGCGCAGAACAATCTGAGCTCTCTGAGGGCTGCGCATATCCCGGGCGTCCAGAATTTGTGCTCGGATATGCTCTCACGGGGCAACACTCCCCTAGGCGAGTGGGCCCTGAACCCGCAGACGGTCAGTCTGATATGGGAGGTGTTTGGCAGGGCCGAAATCGACCTGTTCGCCTCGAAAGACAACACCCATTGCAATCTGTTCTTCTCGAAGGACAGGGACGCGTTGGCCCACGTGTGGCCCAACCGTCCCCTATATGCTTTTCCCCCTGTCTCGATGATTCCACAAGTCATCAAACGGGTCAGGGAGACCGGGTGCCCGGTCCTTCTGGTGGCCCCTCTCTGGAGGTCCAAGCCGTGGTTTCCGGAGCTGGTTCAGATCTCGGACACAGCTCCATGGCCTGTCCCGATGAGGAAAGACCTCCTCACACAGGCGAAGGGGTCGTTGTGGCATCCGCGACCCGACCTGTGGGCCCTTCATGTGTGGCCCTTGAACCGGTATCCGGGGGCCTTCCTGTGAAGGTGTTGAACACTATATCTGAGGCTAGGGCCCCGTCAACTCGGCGCCTTTATGCTTCAAAGTGGGCGTTTTTTTCCGGCTGGTGCTCGAAAAACCGTCTGAATCCAGAGTCATGTGACATATCAGTGGTTCTCTCATTCCTACAGGAGCTGTTGGACGCGGGTCGCTCCCCGTCCACGCTCAAGGTGTATGTGGCCGCTGTTGCAGCTCACCATGTTCTGGTAGCCGGTCAGTCACTGGGAAGGAACGACCTGGTTGTAAAATTTTTAAAAGGTGCTAGGAGGATTAACCCCTCCAGACCTCCTTCTGTGCCATCCTGGGACCTATCTACGGTCCTAGGGGCTCTAAGGGGTCCGCCCTTCGAACCGCTACAATCGGTTGATCTTAAACTTCTCTCGCTAAAGACGGCCCTCCTGTTGGCATTGGCGTCTATCAAGCGAGTGGGAGATCTGCAGGCTCTTTCGGTGAGCCCGGCATGTCTGGAGTTTGGTCCTGGTGATTCCAGAGTCATTCTCAAGCCCAGGCATGGTTATGTACCCAAAGTGCTCTCAACGCCGTTCAGAGCGCAGGTGGTGACATTGTTAGCCCTTCCCCCTTCCTCAGAGGATGGGGAGGTTAATTTTCTCTGCCCTGTCAGGGCGCTGAGAATCTATCTGGAGCGTTCTGCGTCGTTTAGACAGTCAGAACAGCTTTTTGTCTGCTTTGGTGGTCGGTCCAAAGGGGACCCTGTCACTAAGCAGAGGCTGTCTAGATGGATAGTGGAGGCCATTTCTGTGGCTTACGCCGCAGCGGGCCAAAGTTGCCCGTTAGGTGTCAAAGCCCATTCGACCAGAGGCATGGCCTCGTCGTGGGCGTGGTCATCGGGTTTTCCCATTCATGATATCTGTGAGGCGGCCGGCTGGGCCTCGCCGTCCACATTTATGAAATTCTATAATTTGGAAGTACCCTCCCTTCAGGCAGGGGTGCTTTCGGTATGATTATGGCCCCGACAGTGTCTGGCCTTGTCATTACTTGTTACTGTGCATAATCACATTCTCTATATGTATGTATATAACCCGCTTCTTGCCGGTTACAAAATTTTCATATTATAAACCCGCTAAGGCTGGTGATGCTCATGTTCTTGACCCTGTCAGGAATTACTGATGTATTCACCTAAACCCGACGGTGTCGGGTTTAGTGTATGCATATAAATGGTTTATGGCTTGTTCTGTTTGCTCAGGGGTTCCTGAGTTGCAGTGGCAACCAGTTATTCAGTGCGGCGTTTTGCATAGCGTTCCCACTGCGTATAGCTACGCAATACGAAGTGACCGTTCGAAAGGGAACTACTTGGTTACTCACGTAACCTCAGTTCCCTGAGTTAGGGAACGAAGTATTGCGTAGCCGGCCGCACTATTTTAACTGGGGTTTGTCGCTTCAGTCGTATAAACCTGCTATTTTGGCGAGTTCAGGGGCTTATATAGCCTAGGGCTCGCCCCTATGACGGGCTCTGACGTGGAGTGACCCCATTGGTCGCGCGTCAGAGTCGTCCTCGCCATTGGATATGCAGTTGCTGCAGCACAGCCTATGAGCGAGTAAGACGCTCAGGGCGTCAGCTGTGCAGCTGCAAATGCGTTTTACATAAGGTTCAGTAAAACCGAGGAAAAGGAGTTTTCCCACTGCGTATAGCTACGCAATACTTCGTTCCCTAACTCAGGGAACTGAGGTTACGTGAGTAACCAAGTAGTTTCATGTGCCATTATAATGATACTACTGACGGTGTATTAGTACTACAACATACCCTTAGGTGTGTAATATCAGAGTCTTTTAGTTTAAGGGCAAAACAGGTTTAACTGTCAGGAGGCGCTGTCGGGACGGTTGAAAGATTATGCAAAATGCGCATATATTGCCTATTGTTTATTGGGCGACAGAAAAATGTTTTTAATATGAACCTTTAAATTAAAATAAATGACAAAATATGTTTGTAACAATATGTATATAAGTTACTTGTCAGGTATTGTTAATAAAAACAAGCATTAGATGAATAGTTACTGTAAGGTTTAAACTGTTATGTTTCATCTGTCCCACCCCTGTGTTGCAATCGTCCCGCTCAGCCGTTTCAGTCAGCCGGCTCTGAACGAAAAGGTTGGCTAGTTGAGCTAGGCTAGTGCTTTTTGTCCCTCTCTGCTATTATAGTTTTTCAAGATGGCGGAACGACATGGAGGCCTCCATGGACTTACCCGTACCATGTAAATAAAGATAAGAAATTCTTTGCTTACGAGGATAAGTCAGTTCGTTGGCAAAGGTAATTTTACACCAATGAGAAAATATTTATGAATAAAGACATTGATTTTAGCTAATAAAATACTTTATAAAAAACTGCCATAAGTTTAATTTCAGATGTGTAAATTACAAAACTCAATTTTTCAACCGAGTGAATCTACGCATGAGAGGTCTTCAGAAGTCATAACTTCAAACCAAAAGATTAAAAACCAAAGATTGAGCTAAATGACACTAGGTTCCAGCGTAGGCTACCCCACCCCAAAATCAAATACTGTTTTACACTTTTCAAAGTATAATCTAGCTTTAAAGTTAAAATCATGCATATCTACATACTTGTTGTGTTCTGACACAAGGCCATTAGCTGATTCTTTTTGTTTTATAAATTTACTTTACTTATTTCTACAAATATCAGCCTGATAAAGATGTACTTAATACACGATGAAACAAGATAATCATGCTACCAATTACATCTGACACAATGTTTTTTTAAAGAAAAGTGGTGTTTTAAAATGCAAACCAGATGATTTTTCTTTTGACAAACCTACAGAAATGCGTGTCGATTACTAAGTTTCAGGCATAGTGCAAACATGCAATGTTCGAGAAAGTGTAATCTTTGCGAGGTCTCACCCACAAACGCAAAACTTTCTGTTGGGTGATACGGGCATAGCTTTACTAAAGGAAAATATTATAGAAGTAATTCTCAAACTATATTTTATTTATTTATTTATATTATGGTTTTCATGTTGATTTAAAGTTTTTGTTATTAACTATTACCTTTACTTCAACATCCAGCACAAAATTTTGTTCAAAAATTGTTCTCTGATCCTAAATAATTAGATAATGTAATGTTCACAAGCTACAGTTAGATATTCTCCTGCATAGTATGTGTGTAAATAGTAGTGTTCAGTTCAATGCTTTATTGCCATACAACTCGGTGCAAGTTGTTAGGGATTTGCTTCAGTGTGCTCATTCAACAAAAAACATAAAACAACTGTACACAAACAATATCCCACATGGGATGACACTTGAGAAAAGATAAAGATAAAAAGAACACGCCACTCATCATGTACCTGGATGACAGTCCAGGAGACTATAGTGGCTGATGTCAGGAAGAGTTAAAAAATTGCTTTAAGATACAAAGCGCAGATCCTCAACTTTACAATGAATAAATATATAACACTAATATGATTGGCATAAAAAATATATATAAAATGATATAATAATAAAACACTACTTAAAAAGTTCAAATTATGCAGACTTATTAAAAGAACCTTTTTTTTTCATGAGGTACTGGTTCAGGGGCTGAGAACTGTTTAAAGATTTAATGGCTCTGCTGTTAAGGAAGCGGGAGGTTTTTGTCTTAATAGCTCTCAACCTTCTTCCTGATGGGAGTATGGAGAAAAGAGAGTTGGCCGGGTGAGTATCATCTTGTAAGATCTTTAGGCCTTTTTTACGAATACGGGCCTCGTAAATCTCACAGATGGGGTTGAGTTTACAGCCAATGATTTTTGAGGCTGTGTGGACTATCCTGTCTAGCTGCAACCTCTGCTGGACAGTAGAGTTGCCATACCAGACAGTAATAGAAAAAGTGAGGATACTCTCGATGGCAGCTTGGTAGAACTGCAGCATACCCTTACAGGCCACCCCAAATTTCCTCAGCTGGCGAAGGAAAAAAAAGCCGCAGTAACGCTTTATTTTACGACCCGCAAACAACTGCGTAATTAAACCGAAATTACGGTGTACGTTTCGGTAATTATAGCGTACTTCCGTGTAGGTATAAAGGAACAATATGTTAAGTTTGGGGTAATAAAGGGGTAGCAAGCAGATAGTATACAACCTGTAAATAACTTCGTAAGTAAACTGAAATTACGGTGTACGTTTCTGTAAATATATAGTGTACCTCTGTACACTAGCAAGCTATGCAAGCAAATTATTTATAATGTAATTATTTTAACAGGTACCTATTATGTTAATATATTCCAGGTAAAAATTGTACATCTGTATAGAAAAAGTTATCATCACATTTCTGGCAAAATTATGTTCTTGTGCAATTTTACATTTAATTTTGGCATCTGTGGGTTGATTTAACATTAATTAATCTGGTAAGAAAAGCCAATAAATTTATTTTTTATCATACTGTGCTTACATACAGCCATACACGTTTCATTTTCAACCCACAGATGTCAAAATTACCCTGTAAAATTGCACAAGAACATATTTTGCCAGAAATGTGATGATAACTTTTATATACAACAGACATACAATTTTTGCCTGGAATATATTAACATAATAGGTACCTGTTAGTTTTAAAATATTTACATTATAAATAATTTGCTTGTATATCTGCTTGTTACCCCTTTATTAGCCTACCCAAAACTTAACATATTGTTCCCTTATACCTACACGGAAGTACACTATAATTACAGAAACGTACACCGTAATTTCGGTTTACTTACGCAGTTGTTTGTGGGTCGTAAAATAAAGTGTTACCAAAGCCGCTGATGGGCTTTTTTCGTAATGTTGAGTATGTTATCATCCCATTTTAAAGATGATGATATCGTAGTGCCTAAAAACCTAAAACTGTCCACCCTCTCCACCACCTCCCCATTAATGTGCAGGGGCTGGGACAACTTCCCCGTTCTACGGAAGTCAACCACTAGCTCCTTAGTTTTGGAGACATTTAACTCTAAATTGTGGTTGGAACACCATTCAGTCAGTGAGAGGACCTCCTTTCTATAGGCAACATCATCATCCCCAGAAATGAGCCCCACTACTGTTGTATCATCTGCAAATTTATACAATTTAACAGAATCAGTGTGTGATGTACACTTATCTGTATACAACGAATATAAAAGAGGTGACAAAACACACCCCTGGGGTGCTCCAGTACTAATGTGCTTGACATTGGAGATGTTATTACCTATTTTGACCACTTGTGATCTCTGCACCAGAAAGTCCCAAATCCAGTAACATGTGGAATTATGAACCCCCATTTGTTGAAGTTTCAGAAAAAGTTTGCTGGGGAGGATTGTATTAAAAGCGGAGCTGTAGTCTATGAAAATAATCTTTGCATAGTTCCTTGGGGCCTCCGGGTACTGTAGAATGGAATGGAGACATAGGGATACAGCGTCCTCAACAGACCTGTTTGCCCTATAGGCAAATTGAAAGGGGTCGAGCCTGACCACACTGGACAGATATTTACATACTATTTTTTTCAAAGATTTTCATTATAACAGATGTTAGAGCTACAGGTCGGTAGTCGTTCAGGCAGCTTATATATTTTTTTTTTTGGCACAGGAATTATAACAGCGGACTTAAAACATTGAGGGACAGTGCATTCCCTCAAGGACCAGTTAAATATATCTGTGAGGACTGGGGCCAGTTCATCAGCACAGTGTTTAATAGTAGCAGATGATACGAGGTCAGGACCTGCGGCTTTCCTGCAGTTCTGTTTTCATAGTAAGACCCTAACCTCATCCTCCTCTATCACTAAAGGAAGGTTGGGGGTATTGATGTTCATCGATTGTGTGATGTCATCAACATGGTTTCTGTCGAAGTGACAGTAAAACTCATTGAGACTGTCAGGCAGTGTAAGATCATCACTGATCACTGGCGCTGTATTAGTATAGTTGGTGATCTGCCTCAGACCCTCCCATACCCCTCTATTGTCATTAGCCTCTAATTTGCTTTCCAGCTTGTGCCTATAGTCAGCCTTGGCCTTATGAACAGCTTTCTCAAAGTCATATTTAGCCGCTTTACGGTATATAGATCTCTATCCCCACTCTTATAGGCATTATGTTTATTTTTCCATAGCTGTTTTATCTCTCTGCTAAACCATGGCTTATTGTTGCTGTACACCGTCACTGACTTTGTAGGCACACATACATTTTCAGCAAAGTTAATATAAGCATTAACCACCTCAGCAAATTCATTAAGATCACAACATGACTCTTTAAAAACAGACCAGTCTGTGTTATCAAAACAATCCTTAAGTGCACCAATTGCTGAGAAGACCATTGTTTTACTACCTTAGTTTTTGTTTTTACAGTTTTTAATTTCTGACGATAGCCAGGGATCAAAAATACAATGTTATGGGCTGATTGTCCCAAGGGAGCCCAAGCTACTGCATGAAAGGCATTAGCAATAGTACAATAACACTGATCCAATACTTTATCATACCTGGTAGGCACCCGAATCTGCTGTTTAAACCTGGGCAGCGACCGCTTCAAGTTGACGTGGTTAAAGTCCCCTAGAATCAACACCGTAGAATCCGGATAAGAGTTTTCAAAGCTCATGATGTGAGCAAAAAGTTCTTGGGCTGCCTCAGACTCAGTAGCTTGAGGAGGTATATACACAGCGACCAGTATAATAGAGGTAAAATCCCTTGGTAGGTAAAACGGACTGCATTTTATGGTGAGCATCTCGAGAACTGGGGAGAAGGCCTGTGCGATCACTGTTGTGTCTGTGCACCACCTCTCGTAAACGTAAAAACATACCCCGCCGCCTTGTTGATGAAGCCGTCCTGGTTAACTGCCGAGTCAGGAATGCCAGCGCTAAGCCAGATTTCGGTAAAACACAAGATGGAGCAGTCATCTGTAGTGCTTAAATCTTTGGCTGTATTTTGTCACACCGTAGCGATGCAAAGTACCATACTCTAGCCTATGGACTAACTTTATACAGTAATGCAAAAGACCAAAATCACTAAGAAAGGAGGGTTGAAAAGCACTGTTTATAATAAATAGACAAAAGTTAGCAAATTATGGTTTTATTATTCAGATAGCTAGCCGATGTCACTGTTTCACATGTTGGACCGTTGAGAGCGTCAACATTCAGTGTTTTTAGGAATAAATGACCGTTAATAATTTAAGTGATACTTCTGTTTGAGAACTAAATTGATACTTTGTTTAGTGCAACCTTCCCCCTATCTATGTTGTGGAATCACACAAAGTATTAACATGCTGCAAGTATTACTTACTTAAGTTACTTATAAGTATTAATACGAAAAGTAAGCGCATGCTGTTTTACACTTAAACTATTACAACAGAATCACACCTGACTATTGCACTGAGAGATGCATATTCATTAAAGCTCGAGGCTGTTAAACAAAGTTCGGTAAAACCTGCAGATAACATTGCACAAAGTAAAGGCTAAAAATGGTTGCTCTACAACGGCAGTGCTGCTATAATCCATAAGATAAACTTAACTCAAAATTTTGGTTCTATATGAGTTCAGTGATTCAGGTCAAATGATTGTGATATAATGATTGTTAAAACACAACCAACATCATCAGATCACATTTTATATTTGATCATCTGGCTCTTATAACTCATGTACAACAGCCAGACAAAAAATAAAATTAATAATATGAGGGTCAAGAGCCCAACTAAAACACACACTCATCTCCATAATGGTGACCTGAAATTCCGGTTTTCTCCTTCAGTGATTCTGCTTGTTAACATCAGGTGTCTTCAATAATGCTCAATCATCATCACTCAATTATTCACTTAATTATCTCATTAACTTTAACACTGCTTCAGTGTTCATTTAACTGTTTAATTGATCAAGTTTAATTGGATGGCTTAAAATGACTTCCATGATGTCAAAGTTACATGAACAAATTATGTTTGTTTAACGAAACCTAGTTATGTGGAACCGGTGGAACCTGTTTACATAAAAAAGTAAAAGTAAAGCCAACACATCGTTTTTTTTGAGTGTACCATCAGGGGCGTAGAATTTAGTAGGGGCGCTAGGGATGTGTCCCTATATCAAGTGACACTGATATGTCTTTACCATACTTTATGAATGTCAGAGTTTTATGTGAATATACTTTAAATGAAGTGACAGAAATCTTTCAGATTTCATTTGAAGTGCAGTAACTGTGCTTTATCAAGATTGACATCACTCTGTCATTATGGCAAACAAACTCTTAGGACTAAAAATTCAACCTCATCAGAAAAAAGAATATCATAAGATTAAGAAACTCAAATAGCCTAACTCATTGTAGTAGCCTACTGATATTTGCAGGACAAAACACAGCTCTTCCGTTCCGATTACCATAACAAATAGATTCTCCTCACTCAGTGAAACACCCACTGAGAATCCTGTAGAATGTGCCCTAGCTATTGGCGATTCTATTACATGAACATGAAAATAGAGACACCAGCCACCATCCGGTTGTTAAGTCTGACGTCACACGTGACGTTTAGCCTCTTCTGGGTCCAAACGCTCCGCTCGTCCAGATCCTATGGTAACAATGGCGGAACCTGTTAACCTATTTACGATAACGTCCTACTTTAGTGAGGCACCTTTGGCGGTCAAAAAAGGTTTAAACTCTTAACTCCAACAGAGTGGTTAGTGTAGCGCATCATTCAGGTGGCACAATTAGGGGTAGAGTCCAGGCATCAATGAAAAAGAAGGTTTATGAGGTTGAGGTGAGTTAGCTGTGTAAGCTAGCTAGCTAGCTAGATGAAATAGGTGATATTCCATGTTCTGGATGAGATATTTCAAAATACTTTTTTTACAGGACTTCTATAACTGTGGATGTTACTAAACAAAGATGAAAAAGTAAATATGTGACAGACAGGGTTTATAGGGTTTAGTGAACTTAAGTCAATTTAGTATGATCTGACAGCCCGAGCTAGCTACAGAAGTATTATGATAAGCACAGTGCTGGCAGCAATGTGTTTTAGAAGTGTTTAGGGTGAGGGTTAATTTTTTTCAATACAGGTGCACGTTGAGGGTCAGACAGTCAGGTACAGCAGATGCGAGTGCCCAATCGGCAGAGACAAGTGCCATCATATGGCAGCTTTATTGATTTGGGCAGAGAAAAATGTGTCCCGCACCGACGTGTGGAAGAAGGCCAACACTCCGAAGGTGGACGAAATTGCAGCCAAGAGAGTGTCTGAGATGACACCATCCACAACACGAGGTTTGTAATATGTTTGCTGATGTTGCTTAACTACGTAATGTGGTTTAAAGCTATTGCTAATAATATTAATCGTATTTATGAAACTCTTCTAACATACACTCACGGTGTGTTGTAGTGCAGGGGTTCTCAACCTTTTGCAACTCATGGCCCACCAATGACTGTTTAAAAACATTCCGAGGACCACCTTTCCAAATATGATATTATAAACACAGAATAAAAGAAAATTCAAAAAGTACAATGATATACTCTGCTGTTAATCTGTTGTAGCGGTCAAGTCAACTATAGATGAAAACTGTCCTTGTATAAAAAAGACTTATTTACTCAGTAACCATTTATTCCTGTAACATTAACAGGGCAGGTCAGACCAATGACTGGGTCAGACACACAAGGGGAACACTCTTTTAACAAATGAATTAATAATACATCCTCACATCCAGGCTAACATACCTGTAACAACAGGTCAGACACACAAGAGGGGAACATTCTCTCTATTCATTAGCAGAAATGTTCAACAGTTCATTCACCCCAATTGACCCTTCGCAAAGACCCGCCCTCCTTAGTTACTGTCGCTATGTTCCGACAAGCTACGCCACTCTCATGCTCTCACCATGTTCTCACGCAGTGAAAAATACATCGCGGAGCAGAGAGGAGACTGACAACACGCGGACAGACAGGACAGACCAGGTTACTTTTCGGTTACTTTTGATATTAAACATATTAAACAAAGTCTCAGCTTTAAAATGTGGTCATTTTTTGAAAGAAATTTAAACAATAAATACCGTTTTGTGGCTCTTTAATGTGCCGTGACAGATCGCTGTAAAGCATCCGTTAAAGCTGCTCGTGATCCGATCATCTCTTCCTTCTAGTTCATTTATAGCATCAAATAAACATGAACGAACATAAGAAGTAATGTTGTTTTAACCGCGGAAAGGCGTCAGTATATTCATTTTACCAAGTTAAAATCCTCCTAACTCTACTGGCTGCTTTTTCGGACAAAATGGCGGATGGCGAAGTATGATTGGTTAGAACACCTGTCAATCAAGCTCCACGCGAAGGGTCAACTGTACGTGTAATTTATCAAATACAATTAGCGATATGGGCATGTTTAAAATAATCGCACATAAACAAACATTACGTAAATGTTACATGTATTATATATATTATTTTTACAATTCAACTAGAGAAAAACTGGACACGTTACTTATACTCCTTCCCACACATCCAAAAATGAGGAAGTCTAACAGGTGTGTCACATGTCAAAAACAGTTTTCATCAACAACCACTCTAGGTCTAGGACTATTAATAAATCCCAACACATTAATATACAGTATTTACATGAGCAAGTTTTTGGAGTAGTTCACATGAGAAAATAACATGTATACTGAGACACCCTGCTACAAAATGCATATTCTGCATACCCTCAGTGAGACACTTGGGCTTGCTTTTTTGGAGATAATAAGATTAAGTCTTGGTGAAATGGGTGAGAGACTGACACGGAGAGTAGCATTCAAAGTAGCTTTCAGTTTGCTATTTGCTTATGATTCTGTGATAGTCACAGTGGAGAACCCTGACTCACATAAGTATGTGGTGGTGAAAGGCAATAGAAATTTGATTGCCCGCTTTGACAGAGAGGGATATTCACTTATTCACATAAGTTATTCACAGCCAGTAACCAAAATGAAGCAAGGTCAACTTGTGTGAGTTGAAGTTTTAGGCTACTGTCAGCTGATCCATTAGTTCATTTTCCAATACAGTGGAAAGAGCCATGTCTTCTGAAGCAGGATCCACAGAGAATGGGTCCAAAATCCAAAGGTTTCCATGTCGAGGGTCCTCTGGGAAGTAGTCAGCAAACTTTTGAGACAACTGAGACAAGTGGGTTATGGGTTATAACACTTGATATGTGCACATAAGAAGAGGCTTCCAAAGTTTCACTCAGATGAGGAAACATGTCAAATCGTCCCTCCTTGACTCTTCTATTCCAAAGAATGAGTTTTTTCTTGAATCCCTCAATTTTGTCTGAAACCAAAAACACTGTGCTGTTTCTGCCTTGCATTGATACATTCAGCTGATTTAACTGATCAAATGTATCAGATAAGTAGGCAAAATGTATCATCAGTGTAATGCTCGGCAAGAGGGGAGCGTTGCTCTTCCAGAAATGTGCACTTCTTTTCTCAGTTCAAAAAGACGATTAAGCACACATCCTCTTGAAAGCCACCTTATTTCACTGTGGTACAAGAGCTGCAAATGATCAGCATCAAGACGTTCACACAGTGTTTTGAAGGCTGTATAATGCACTGATTGCTATTACGGTTCTAAATCACCTTAGAGTATTAGTACACAATTAATGTCCAGTAACTAGGAGAGGAGTCAAAAAACCAGAGCCAAAGATCAAATTCACTCACTGTATTGATTGATACGTTTTCTCACAATGTCAACAAAATGTAAACATCACAATAATCAGTAGGCCTACATAAAATAATCAAACAATAAAAACAATGATTATGTTCAAAAGAAATTATATCAAGAGAGGGCAACGAAGTGGTGATAATGAGTAAGTGTACTCAGTTTCAAGAAGTCCCAAGTATTCCAGAGGAAGTTCACTTATGAAGAAGGGTGCAGAAACGTCGGTCCTCAGACGCGATGCCGTCTGGTCCTGATAGGGTTAATATGATGATGTTCAAAAAGGCCTGTATCTTCGTGTGCTGTGATGTTCAGTGTGTGATGGGTTTATGTGATATGGTCAGCTGGACAAATGTAGATAAACGTGTGTGGTTCTATAATAAAACAAACAAACTCAATTAGTTTCTCTGTTACAATTCTTACGATAAAAATGCTGCGTCATTATCACTTGACGTGATTGAACGTGAAAGACATTACAAACTTGTGGTAAGCAGCTGTACTTTTATGACTGAATAAATATCTTATTGATAAAATAAACAGAATATCAAACGATGATTATAAAACAAAATAAATGTAAGATAAGCACTTACAGTCTGCAATGACGCACGCGCGAGTATTCTCCACAGAAATCCAACAACCTCAGAAGCGATCACACAACATCATCCGCCCATCACATATGAAATACCAAACTGCTCACCAGCTATACTGTCGATCTATAACTTTATGGCCTTTTTATGCACCTTGCTGCATTTACTCACAATAGAAATCTCTTCTGCACCACATCTCTTCTTTCTTTCCTCTATTGCCGCGTATATGTGATCTCGCGTCATCTCACAGAACTCGCGAGCCTTCCGATTCAAACTCCGCCTACTCGGCAGACGCAACACTTCAAAGGAACACTGTACAACTATATTATACTATAGTAAGAACATAAATATAACAGGACCATGGCCTTTTGCACAGCCGCCCCCAAATTTGGTATGCAAATTTGCCATAAGTAGGGTCTATGAGGAACTCTCTGAGTTGGGGGGTAATATTGGCAACTCAATCAACTTAGCTACTGGTCTTGTGTACGTTTGATCTTTCACTTTGACCACTGCTGTTCCGACTCTCCCATCTGAACTTGGAATGGTAGAAGAGACAGTACCAACTCTCCAAAGCGCTCTTGGAATCTGTTCGTCAACAATGAGTACTACAGTACCAACTGCAATATTCTCTTTCTCTCTGTGCCATTTCTGCCTTGACTGCAATGTGGGCAAAAAATCATGAATAAAATGCTTCCAAAAATGATCACTCAGAACCTGACTATGCCTCCATCTTTTCCTACTGAGTAATTCTGAGTCTGAATAGACAACTTGAGGCAAGGAGGAGTCAGGCCGCCCCATCAGCAAGGAATTTGGCGTTACTGGGTCTGGATCAGAGATGTCGCTAGATACATAACCCAAGGGTCTAGAATTAAGGATGCTCTCAACCTCAATCAGAATGGTTCTTAATACCTCCTCGCTAACTGTCTGTGCGCCTAAGGTGGTTCTCAAGGCTGTCTTTACAGACCTCACTTCTCTTTCCCACGAGCCGCCGAAATGAGGTGCACTTGGTGGATTGAACCGGAATCTGATTTGTTCTTTCGCCAACTGGTCTCTGATACTGGGCTGAATCTGAGAGAAGGTGTCCTCCAACTCTTTACATCCACCTCGGAAATTTGTTCCCTGATCCGAGAGAAGCTCATAGGGTTTCCCTCTTCGGGCAATGAAACGCCTGAGTGACAGCAGGAATGAATCTCCATCCATGTGATCCAATAGGTCAAGATGTACGGCTCGAGTAGTGAGGCACTTGTATACGACACCCCACCTTTTCTCAGTGCGCCGGCCCACCTTCACCATCAGTGGTCCAAAACAATCTACTCCGGTGGAGTAAAAAGGAGGTTTACACAATCGCAGACTTGAGGGGGGTAAGTCTGACATTCTAGGAATCTTTGGTTTGGCTCTCCACTTGTTACACTCAAGACAGTGGTGCTGATGTCTTCGAATAGCTTCTCTTCCCCGCAAAATCCAAAACTTGCGCCGCAGTTCGGCATACACTCTGCCAGCTCCTGGGTGGTGCAATTGTTCATCGTAATGCTTGATTAGGAGCTTCACTGCGGGATGATTCTGTGAAAGAACAATAGGGTGTAGAACTGCATCACTCAATCCATGACACCTACGAAGTCTTCCTCCTACTCTAATCAAGCCTAGCTCTTTGTCATACTCAGGAGCAAGCTTAAGAAGTCGGCTATGTACAGAAATGTCTTTCCCTCCCTTGAGTAAAGCAAATTCGTCAGGAAAGTCTTGCATCTGACATTGTCTAAGGATAGACAATTCTGCCTTCTGGAACGCATCTGCACTCAGTGAATCTGTGTTGTCAGCCGCCCCATGAAGGACTCGCGCGGTAGCTTCTAGTAACTCAGTGTAGCTACTAAATTGACTAGGATCAGGTTCAACTTGCAATTGATGTTCAGTCAACGAGCCGAAAAACACAGATTTCTTAAGTTCCTGAACTTCTTCGGGGGCCTTTCCTTCTGGGGCCTTAGGCCAACAGCTGCTAGACTGCATCAAGAAAGCTGGTCCTTGTTTCCATCGTGTTTCTTCAGCTAGCTGAGCCATTGACAACCCTCGCGTAATATCATCCGCAGGATTAGCTGCAGAATCGACATAGCGCCAAGCTCCAGGGTCAGACAACTCCTGAATCTCTGTGACTCTAACTCCCACGAACACTCGATATCTGCACGAATCAGACTGTAGCCAAGCAAGAACTGTAGTCGAGTCAGACCAATAGACGAATTCAGAGATATCTAGAGTTAGCTCTTTCTTCAAGACGTCTCCTAGCTGCGCTCCTGTCAATGCAGCACAAAGCTCTAAACGAGCAATGGAGATCTGTTTCCTTGGAGTGACTCGTGACCTTGCCACCATGAAGGAAACCTGCGTATTGCCCTGGTCATCTTCAGAACACAAGTATGCTACAGAGCCGTACGCCTTTTCAGACGCATCACAAAACACATGCACACTGCGGCTCTTGACAGGATACTGAAGACTGGAACTGTAGCATCTTGGCAGGTGGATCTGAGACAATTGTGGAAGCTCGCTCTCCCACTGATGCCAAATGTCTAGTAAGCCGGATGGTAGATTAGGATCATCCCATTCTCGTTTCTTCTCCCACAACATCTGCACGACAATCTTGGCTCTTGTGGTATACGGAATGAGATATCCAAGGGGTCGTACAGCTTGGCTAAAGTGCGATAGATGCTCCGCATCGTAACTTCACCATCCTCCCTCTGGTAAGGTTTGTAAACCAATGTGTCTGGTCTACACTGCCATATCAATCCAAGGGCATTCTCCTGCGGATTGGCCATTTCTTGACCGAGCTGAATCTCACCACTCTTCGATTTCAACTCAGCAGAAAGGTGGTGAATAACCTTGGGGATGTTACTGGCCCATTGCCTCAATTCGAATCCACCGTCCATAAGATGACTCTGCAAGCGGTTTACCAGCTGTAGAGCTTGAGCTTCAGTAGAGACACTCTTGAGACAATTATCAACATAGAAGCTACGCTCCACCGTTTGACGTACTTCATCAGTAGCTTCGAGATCCACCTTTGCATGGGACTGAAGTGCGTAGGTAGCACAACAAGGGCTACATGCAGTGCCAAATGGCAGAACTTCCCACTGATACACGATGGCCGGTTCAGATGGTTTTCCATGACGCCACAAAAAACGGAGGAAAGGTTTATCTTCATCGAGGAGACGGATCTGATGGAACATACCTTTCACGTCACTGCAGATGGCCACGGAATGTTCTCGAAAGCGGAGGAGAACGCCCAACAAGCTGGCACTTAAAGTCGGACCGGGGAAAAGATGGTGATTGAGAGACTGACCCTGATACTCAAAAGAACAATTGAAGACAATACGGTTCTTCCCATTGTGATGAACCATATGATGTGGTATGTACCACGCCTTGGAACTCGGGTCACATTCTGCAGATGTCAATGGGGTGACATAACCCGCTTGCAACAGTTTCTGAATCTCTGATTCGTAAGACTCAGCCATACTAGGCTCTCTAACTAGTTTCCGCTCTGTGCTGCGTAACAGGGCCATGACTGCCTCTTTGGGTGCATTCAGAGGTGGAGGCGACTCTTTCCAGAGTAGAGGAGTGGCGTACCTTTTGACACCATTCACATCGATCCTGATGGTTTTCTCTTCTAGAAGGCGGATAGCTTCTGCATCCTGTCGTGATCGACTGACTACTTTCTCAGATAGATAAGGAAGGGTATCCAGCTGCCAAAGTTTTTCAACTTGACGGAATAGCTCAGCTTCAGGAGAAACACAAGAAATGAATAAGCATTCTAGAGGCTGCAAGTGAGGCTTAATAAAACTTGAGGGACCTTGCAATGTCCAGCCAAGCATCGTATGAACCGCCGCTGGACCTCCAGGAGGACCCAATCTCACTGGCTCCACAGGGGTTATCAAGTGAGGATAATCCGAGCCGATAAGTACCAAGGGCTGCGCTTCGTGGATGTCATGCAAAGGTAAATCACGGAGATGGCGATATCTTCTTTGTAAGTCAGAGATGGGGTAAGTATGTTGAACCAGGGCTAGCTCTTTTGCGGTAAAAGCACCCTTGACCGGGTAGGATTTGTCAGGGTGTGAAACAGGTGCTATGGAGAAAGATACAGATCTACCATGAATGGTATGAACATCCTGTCTCACTGTGCGCAGAGCCAAATCTTCAATCTCACCTTGAAGGTCTAGACGTCGAGCAGCTTCATTCAACAAAATAGTACGCTCAGATCCGTCGTCTAGCACAGCATAGGTTTCTAGTGACTTATCACCATTCCGAATGATTACTCGACTTAACTTCAGTAGCACTTGCTTGCCACTCGTAGGCCGATCCAAGTACAGGGTCTGAGAAGCAGGGCTTACTAGGCTTTTCTCCGATGTCTGGTTATTACCTTTACTCATCCCATCAGCGTTGGCATTGACTTCATGAAGAACATCAAGATGCCTCCGTTCACACCGCTTGCACTTCGCCTTTAACGTGCATTTAGATGAAGAATGCCCTCGTCCACAACGCCAACATCTACGTCCCGTTCTAATCCAACTCTCAATCTGCTCCTTAGTTAAGAGTTTGAAGTTGGAGCACTGATTCATGTAGTGCTGAATGGTATCACAGAACGGACAATACTTTTTCGACTTCTCCTGTGGTCTTTCTGAATCCATGTATTCAGTCTTTGGGAGCTCTACCAATCCTTCTTTTTGCTCTCTTCCATGTAAAACAGTAGTGAGCTTACGGGGCACAAAACCAGTTCGCTTGTCTTTGTGAACACTATGCTTCACTTGCTCAGAATAGAACCCATACTGCATTCCTTCTACCTGCACACGAACCTCATACTCCAGCCAGTCTGCGAAATCAATCAGCGTAGGAATAGGGGTCTGAATGGGGTTGATGAATCTCTTGAAGTTAGCTCTTAGGTCGTACGGCAACTTGGCTAAGAGACGAGAAACATGAGAGCCACATTTCAGTTCTGTCCAACCTGTGCTACCTAGCTGGTTTAACATTCCAACCAGTGCTCGGACACGAAGGGCAAATGCCTTGAAAGGCTTCACATCCCCGCTCCTAATATTGGGCCCATCCATCAAATTAGTGATCCTTTGCAGTGCCAATTGATGTGGCTGCCCATACATATCAGTGAGCGCTCTCATAGTGTCACTGAATGGAGTGCGACTGTGACTATACGAGTCGGCGACAAGTAAAGCATCTTCCAGCTTTAGGTGGTCCATAAGTATTTGGAACTTAAAAGACTCAGAAGCGTCTTCGGGAAGAACATTGTTTAACGCAAGCTTAAGACGAGCAAATTCTCGAGGATCATCCCGAACGAATTGAGGGATTGTAGGAGTTGGCCCTCGATATTGCATTGGTGATGGATGCACCGGACGATGAATCCCAGAATGTCCAAGAGAATGGTAAGATGTACGTGACTGTCCATTATCTCGACTGTGCTCTTGCCTCCAATCGATTGGATAATGATCAAAACGATCCATAGGGCCATCGTTATACAGACGCTCTCTGTCACTTAAGCGGCAATGATAAGGGTCTGTTGCTGGTTGATAAAAACCATCATGAGAACGCATACTGGACCGCAACATTGGTGGGTCATCTGCACATTGCTGACGGGTATCAGACAAACGAGGTAGGCGCCGCGGAACATTAGCATCATAATGAGGATCATCCCGTGGCAAGTCATTCTTACTACTATGTGGATCATTATATGAAGGGGTCGACATACCTGAATTAGACGGACTATCACTAAGCCTGCCTGTTCTCTTTAGACTGTCTGTAAGCTCCTCAATGAGATCTCGCTCACAACTGCGAACTGTAAGGAGGGATTCATCTCTATGTGGCACCAAAGGAGTATGTTCAGTCTGGCCAGAATTTCCATCACCCTGCAATGACTCCTGCATACTAGTAGACTTTGGTGTAGATGACACCACAGCTCCTTCATTCGTAAGCTGTTGCTCAGATAATGAAACCTGGGAAGCTAGCACAGGAGAGTTAACAATCATATCAGATATACGTTGCATGTCCTGCCTCATTCGCCTGTTTTCCTCCCTCATTTCACGCATAAAACTAAGCATATCAGACTGCTCATCTGCAAATGCTAGCTGTTTGTGAGGATAACTAACCTCATAGTCACGCAAACGTGTTGGTCGTCTTGTTTCTCTACGAGGACGTACAACCTCTGGCTCTATAGCTTCCTCACTAGTTCTGGACATCATCGCTAAGGTGGTTATAGATCCGGCTCGAAGGACCATAAAATGTTTTGAAGGCTGTATAATGCACTGATTGCTATTACGGTTCTAAATCACCTTAGAGTATTAGTACACAATTAATGTCCAGTAACTAGGAGAGGAGTCAAAAAACCAGAGCCAAAGATCAAATTCACTCACTGTATTGATTGATACGTTTTCTCACAATGTCAACAAAATGTAAACATCACAATAATCAGTAGGCCTACATAAAATAATCAAACAATAAAAACAATGATTATGTTCAAAAGAAATTATATCAAGAGAGGGCAACGAAGTGGTGATAATGAGTAAGTGTACTCAGTTTCAAGAAGTCCCAAGTATTCCAGAGGAAGTTCACTTATGAAGAAGGGTGCAGAAACGTCGGTCCTCAGACGCGATGCCGTCTGGTCCTGATAGGGTTAATATGATGATGTTCAAAAAGGCCTGTATCTTCGTGTGCTGTGATGTTCAGTGTGTGATGGGTTTATGTGATATGGTCAGCTGGACAAATGTAGATAAACGTGTGTGGTTCTATAATAAAACAAACAACTCAATTAGTTTCTCTGTTACAATTCTTACGATAAAAATGCTGCGTCATTATCACTTGACGTGATTGAACGTGAAAGACATTACAAACTTGTGGTACTGGTATAATATAGCAGCTGTACTTTTATGACTGAATAAATATCTTATTGATAAAATAAACAGAATATCAAACGATGATTATAAAACAAAATAAATGTAAGATAAGCACTTACAGTCTGCAATGACGCACGCGCGAGTATTCTCCACAGAAATCCAACAACCTCAGAAGCGATCACACAACATCATCCGCCCATCACATATGAAATACCAAACTGCTCACCAGCTATACTGTCGATCTATAACTTTATGGCCTTTTTATGCACCTTGCTGCATTTACTCACAATAGAAATCTCTTCTGCACCACATCTCTTCTTTCTTTCCTCTATTGCCGCGTATATGTGATCTCGCGTCATCTCACAGAACTCGCGAGCCTTCCGATTCAAACTCCGCCTACTCGGCAGACGCAACACTTCAAAGGAACACTGTACAACTATATTATACTATAGTAAGAACATAAATATAACAGGACCATGGCCTTTTGCACACACAGGGCTGCAAAACACCTTGAGTTGAGTGCATTTTTCTTAATATAGTTAAAGGGATACTCCACTGGTTTTTCATATTAAACTATGTTATTCCCTTAACTAAGACGAGTTGATACATACCTCTCTCGTCTCAGTGCGTGCACTATATCTCTCTGTATTGCCGCAAAACTATGTTAGCACTTAGCTAGCACAGTGCATTAAATATGGGCCAAAAAGAGAAGTGACCAAACACTTCCTCGTTTTCCCTATTTAAACACAGTTACTCAAGTAGTGTAACTCGACCTAGGCTGGTGACACAAAATAAAACGTTGCGTTTTTCTAAGCGTTTAAAATTGATGACTATATTGCCCCCTGTTATTTACATCAATTTTAAACGCTTAGAAAAGCGCAACGTTTTATTTTGCGTCACCAGCCTAGGTCGAGTTACACTACTCGAGTAACTGTGTTTAAATATGGAAAACGAGGAAGTGTTTGGTCGCTTCTCTTTTTGGCCCATATTTAATGCACTGTGCTAGCTAAGTGCTAACATAGTTTTGCGGCAATACAGAGAGATATAGTGCACGCACTGAGACGAGAGAGGTATGTATCAACTCGTCTTAGTTAAGGGAATAACATAGTTTAATATGAAAACTATGTTATGGTTAATTCATAACGATGAATTAACGGTGGAGTATCCCTTTAACAGTTTTCACAGCAATGTTCATTACCTCATGCAGTTCTGGTGACATCTGCTTTGTTGCAAGACTTTCTCTGTGCAAGAAACAGTGCGTCCACTTTGCTTCTGGCGCTCGCTCTTGGATTTGTTTAACAACACCGCGGTGTTTTCCCGTCATAGCAGCCGCGCCGTCTGTGCAAATACCTGAGCAGTATTTCCAATCAAGACCTTTTTCAGTGAAGTACTCAAGGCAGTGCATGACATTATCTGCAGCTGTTCTCGTTGGAAGTTCTTTGCAAAATAGCAGATCTTCACAAAGATTACTGTCCATGCAGTATTTGACAAAAACTAACAGTAACGCGGTGTTGCTTATGTCCGTCGACTCGTCCAGCTGTATGGCAAAATAAGGGCTTGCCTTTATTCGTTCCTCGAGTTGGCACTCAATGTCATCGCTCATGTCAACAATTTGTCTAGCCACGTCATCGGAAAGTGGTATTGACTGAATTTTGGTTGCAGCTGCATCACCCAGTAACTCTCTACACATATCCACAGCTCTTGGCAAAATAAGTTCCTCGGCGATAGTAAATGATTTCTTACTACGAGCAACACGAGCGGCAACCATATAGCTAGCTTTCAATGTGACTTTTGATTGAGTTGATAACGATGTTATGACTTTTTGTTGAGCCTGAAGCCCATCTTTTTTCCTTAGAAAATATTCTTTTGGCTTCCCAACACAGCCCGGGTGTTTTGAGTTCAAATGTCTCTGCAGCTTTGATGGTTTTAGCGCCTCATTTGACAAAATTTCTCCACATTCGACACACTGCGCCTTCGGCTTAGTCTCAGTACCTGCACTTATAAAACGAAATTTTATGTATTCAGCGTCGTACTTTCTCACTGCACACTTCAAAGCCTTTGCTTGCACAGGTCTGTCTTCCGCATCTGTTTTTCTTTTCAAAAAACGATCCATATGTAAGGTGTTACTGCATCTGTTGGAACGAACTTTCAATCTGACGTTGTGACGTGCTTGGTGTTGCGACATTTAAACATGAATTAGCTTTTACATAATGCATCTTGACTTGAGTGTTTTTGAGTGTCTCTTTTTGAGTGTCTGTAAAACATTTTTTTTTTTAAATATTACTTTTTATTATTTTTTAGAATCAAATTACATTCATTCACCAAAGGGATTTTTTTTATTATTCAAAGGTTGTAGCATGTTCCTATTGACCAGACTGACTTATTTCAGGTGAAATTCTGACAATACCTCTCTTACTGTACATACAACAATCAAATATGTTTATGAAATTAAAATTACTGTATTTTACCTAAAGTACTTTTTCATGTTCCAAAGGTTGTAGTACTTTCCTAGTGACCTGACCGACTTACTACAGGTGAAATTTTGATAATACCTAATTTTAATACCTTTTTGTCTTGCTAGCTAGTTAGCCTTAGCTAGCTAACTTAGTTTCATCTTAACTAGGCGGCACAGAAATAGGCCTGACAACCGAAACATGATGCAAGATTTGGTTTTATAGCAACAAACAACATATAAAACCCATAGACTACATAAACCCTTTTCTAAAAGGGCTTTTTTCGCTTCAGCGCCAGTGGGTGTTAGGGATTAAGGAATAGCACCCACTGGCGCCAACGTTTCTTCATTCGTTTAAGATTTGTAACTTACCTAATCAACTGCAGCCATTTTCTCTTATCTTTCTCGTCACAGGGAAAGCGGTAGAATGACAGTTGAATGTCACTTGTTTTTTTTTTAACTTTGATCTATTTAAACAACACGGGACACAGCACTGCGGCATGTTAAAACTCGGGCAAAAGCGGTAGGTAGGGACCCGGCCTTTGGACCCTGAAACAGTATTATCGGAGAGTGGTTACGTCACGACTTAAACAACCGGATAGTCACATGTTTGCCGGTAGCCAGAACGCCTGACATCAAAGCAAATTTAAAAGTGCTGGCTAATGCTAATTGTAAATTCTCTAAGATTATTATTCACGTCGGCACTAATGGTGTTTGACTTCGCCAGTCGGACATCACTAAAATTAACATTAAAGAGGTGTGTGAACTCGTAGGCTAAGATGTCAGGCACTGTAATTTGCTCTGGCCCCCTTCCTTTTCGCAGGAGTGATAAGATACAGTAGACTGTCCTCACTCACGCTGACTGTCTAAGTGGTGTCTGCAAAATAATATAGAATTCATAGACAATTGGATAAGTTTTTGGGGCAGACCTGAGGTCTCATTTATAAAATTGTGCATATGATCCTTACTAAAAGTGTACATGCGCCCGAAAGCCAAAAATAGCGTAGGCTACGCAAAAAATATTCAAACTTAAAAAACCATGTGTACGCCCCAGAACCTGCACAGAATTCACTTTATAAATCCAGTCAGCGGAAGATTGTGCGCACTGATTAAATATTCTATTTTGATGAGAGAAAAAAGTGCTGATTAAAATGTAACCTCTGACATGCTTGGCAAAAGATCTACTAGCCTACCCCAAGACCATTTAAGAACTCAAGTAAACAAGCATTTTGGTGTGTGGGACTGGCCCCCTATGGCCCGCCCATAGCGACGGGTATGCATCCACGTATAACATGTACAAGACATTAGGAAAATATATGAAATACGGATGTGCCGTCACATCACATAGTACAAATCATTTAGTAGCTTATACTTGCCTTGTTTTTGAATAAATAAATCAAATAGTGTAAAATACACTACCGTTCAAAAGTTTGGGGTCGGTGAGATTTGTAATGCTTTTAAAAGAAGTCTCTCTGCTCACCAAGGCTGCATTTATTTGATTAAAAATACAAAACAAACCCAGTAATATTGTGAAATATTATTTCAATGTAAAACAGCTGTTTTCTATGTGAATATATAGTAAAGTGTAATTTATTCCTGTGATCAAAGCTGAATTTTCAGCATCATTACTCCAGTCTTCAGTGTCACATGATCCTTCAGAAATCACTATAATATGATGATTTGATGCTCAAGAAACATTTATGATTATTATCACAGCTGAAAACAGTTTTGATGCTTCATATTTTTGTGCAAACTGTGATTCCTTTTTTTCAGGATTCTTTGGAAGTTCAAGAGAAAAACATTTAATTTAAAAATAAATATTTTGCATTATTATAAATGTCTTTACTGTCATGTTTGATCAATTTAATGCATCCTTTCTGAAGAAAAGTATTAATTTCTTTAAAAAAAGAAATAAATCATATTGACCCCAAACTTTTGAACGGTAGTGTACAATTTCAGAGAATGTTTTTCTCCATCTTTTCCACTGGCCAAATTGTATTTTTAAATGATTTATATTTTTAATGGAAACAGATAGACCTTGTTGTGCATTATTTGCACGAAACTATTTTCTCAGACAATCTGCTATTATCATGATAAGCCATTATCTCTGTAGTTAAAACATTAAAACACAGCATGCCAGAGGAAAATTGTTCAAAAGAATTGCATCCACAACAAATATTTCTATTTATTGAATATAAAAAATGTTGTAACTTGTCAACAGTGATTTCATGTAGTTTAAGTGTTTAACTTCATTAATGAGATTTGCATATTTAATCTAAATGTTTATATCAGAAGTAAAATATAGTTTAAATCATTCTTTTATTTATTTAAACTGTTATTGTGAACATGCACTGTACATTATGATTAGAACTCATAATGAAGATTTACTGTTTTACTTCATCTGCCGATAGATAGGCTATACAGTATGCGTCAGTTTCACTAAACGGTCCAACGCGCTTGCTGGCGCGGACATTTAAGAAGGAATGGATACTATTCAATGTTCATATTAAAACTAGTGTATTAAATGGCAAATGTAAATTATATAATTAAATTATCATTTTCATTTTGCACTAAACGTTGCACAAATTTAATGGAAAATGTAAATTAAATACAGAATCATGCAATTGCCCATTTTACATATTGCATTGTCATTTTACAATATTTCAAATTGAATATTGCTTCCCAAATGCTTCCATAATTTGTTTCAAGTGATAGGCTTGGTGAGTGCAATTTTATTTGAATTATCTTTCTGTGTATGTATAATTTTCTTTAGATGTTCTGTCTAAAAGTGACCAAAAATACATTTAACTCCAGCTCACCATCGGTGTGACCAAACTGCTCCATCTCCAAAACGTTCGTACACATGGGTCAGTGTTTGCGTGCAGGTGCGCAAATTTTCTCGTAAAGTTTGTTTTTATTAATCACAACTTATGCGTCGGAAGTGGCGTACACCTCTTTCAGTGCCCGTTATGTGCGTACGCAACGGTTATAAATGAGGCCCCCGACCTGTTGAAAAGAGATAGTATTCATCCATCTTGGGATGGTGCTGCTCTTCTCTAGTAGCACATAGTCTCAGAGCTCAAACATGAATCATAAAAGTATCATCCGATTGTGGTTGTATCTCTATATTAGTGTTACTCGATCATAGTGCTGCATTTGACACTATCGACCACAACATTCTTTTAAATAGACTCGGAAATTAAGTGGTATTGCACTAGCATGGTTTAAATCATACTTATCTGACCATTGTCAGTTTTTAGCAGTAAATGAAGAGATGTATTATCAATCAAAAGTTCAGCATGGAGTACCACAAGGCTCAGTACTAGGTTCAGTACTGTTCATCATGTACATGCTACCCTTAGGAGATCAGACAGAATCAGTCAAAATCTTTCCGCACTTGTTTTGGCCAACAAAAAATGGTGAGACAGAGAAGGAAACCATAAGACATACAAACCCATTTCCAGAAAAGTTGGGAGTCTTGGGACACTTTTAAAAATGCAATAAACCAAGAATCTGATTTGTTCTCTGACTCTTGACCTTTATTTAGCTGACAAAAATACAAAGAGAAACTTCCAACGTTTCCAGTGGCCAACTGAAATGTATTTTGTAAATATAAACTAATTTTGATGGTGCAACACACTGTGAAGGTGTAAAGGTGCAGGTGAAGGTTGAGACAGAGGCAAAATAAAAGTGAAAAGATTACAGAATATTTTGAAATGGTCCACAATAAGCAGGTGAATTGGTAATAGGTAAGGGCATCCACTAAAGACTCAGTCTTTGCAAGTACAAGCTCTGTTATGCAAGCTCTTAAGCTAGGCTATACATCATATGCAAAGATGCCCGCGAGTTCTCTGGGCCTGATCACATCTCAGATCATCCAAAACACAGTGAAAATGTGTGCTGTGGTTAGTTATGGCACTTTCAAAACACTGCTTCATGAAGCTTTGAAACCTTTACGAATCTTTTGTTCCGAATCAATGGTTGGAGCATGTATCAAACTGCCAGAGTCACGTGATTTCAGTAAACGAGGCTCATTACTGTACGTCATAACTGTTTCGAAACACTTCCAAAGTTCAATAGTTCATCGATGGAGCGTTGATCTCTGTCAACCCATGAATCATGAGGATTGACTGAGAACCATAAACAAGTGTCTGTGGGTTTTACCTGATCTCTGATCAGTTTTATACATTAGTAGACGTTTTAATTAGAGTAATTTAATTTAATTAGTATAATTAAAATGAATAATGGTAGTTAATTGCATCTTGTTGGCCTGTTCATTCGTAGAACAAACAAAACAAACCCTGACAATTGATAAAATAACATAAGTAGCCACTTAAGTATTTTATTAGATGATTAGATAATTGCATTTGAAAGATTTTACTTTAAAAAAAAAGTGCAATAGATTTGTAAAAGGTGTTTTTATGCATGATTGCCCCTGGTTTTAGTTGCATTTACACTGTTCTGACCACTAGGGGTTGTGGGATTTTTTCGAAGCCTCTACGACATTTGCTTCAACTGTTTCAGTGTTTCAGCCTCGATCTGCCCACCACTAGCTTTGGTCAGTTAAATCCACGTTTCAGCATGTTTTTGGGAAAAATGTGCATTGTGTCCTTCAAAAGACAAAAAGGACCATCCAGGCTTTCATCAGCGACAGGTGCAAAAGCAAACATCTGTCACGGAGGTGCATCAGTGCAAACAGCAGGGGTGACTTGCATGTGTGTGAAGGTACCATTGATGTTGATGATTGTACAGTGACATTTACTATCATCAAGATGACATCTTTCCAGGGAGGCAAGACAATGCCAGGCCTCATTTAGGCCTCAAAAGTGTAATTAAAAGGAAAGTTGAGGTGACAGTGGTAAACATACATGCCTCTGTCCCAACTTTTTTGTTGCAGCCATCAGAATCTAAATTTGTTTATATTTACAAAATACATTCAAGTTGTTCAGTGAAAACATTGAAAGTATATTGTTTGTAGTTTAAAGGTTAAAGAGAAATTGGAAACAGGAAATCGGGGAAACAAATTCTGCTCATTGTTCTACTGTGACAAATTAAAAATTGCACTGAAGATAACAACACTGCAGGCCTTTAGGCATTAAAAATAGCCACATCTGATAAATGTAAAGACAAAAAAAAAAAAAAAACTAATAACTTTCGTTTGAAAACAAAACAGTCAGTTGGAACAAATGTATTGACTCACTTCCTGCTCTCCTGTTGGTCGCTGCATTGCTTCACTGCTCCTTTGCATAAAGTGTAACACTTTGTCACTCTTCCAACCTTCACTTTTGCCCCTGGAAACCAGAAGCTTTCAATGTAAAATTATTGATATGCAGTCTGACTTGCCAGATGTTCTGCCAGACAAATCTCAAACAATGAACAAACTGCTTTTTTAGCACATGTCAGATCTAGTTAATCAAGGTCAGCAGGTTTACCTGACAGTGACGTGTAGCCTGCATGTTACTGGGATGAAAATGTGGCTAAAAAACAAACAAATGTAACAAGGTCTGTGAAATCACCGAACTTGTGCATTTATCTTTGACTCATTCTAAAAAGAGATGAGTGGTGAGAAAATTAGAAATTTATATGCACCGGTTATGCCAAGTGCAAGAGATGAGTGAAGGAAGGAGCCATGTGCATGAGAACTTTATTAAGATAATAACAACCAAAGTGAAACAGAGAACTGAGAACCTTAACAAAACAGGACTCATGACAGCACCTTACATAAATACAGAACAATAAACCAACACAAAAAGATTTTTTTTTTCTTCATAATTTATCCAGATTATAAAATCATCTGAACAGCACTGTAAAAAATTATTTTATGGCAAAGTAGATAAAACCGGAAAAATCATGTATCTTTGCTAAGAATAATTTTTGTAAAAATTAAAACTTTAGAATATTAAGTAAATCCAAATTATATACTCAATTTTTACTTGTAAATATTATACATCCAAAAGACAAGTAAATTTGACTTCTGACTCCCTGGCATATTTACACGCATTAATTAAGTACTTGAAGCAAATTTTAAAAAAATCAAGTAAAATTTACATCATTGAAGAAAGGAATCTGCGCATGCGCGGAAAGAAGAAAACCCGCGATCATTAGCCGCGTTTCCACTGCCGGGCCGCGAATTTTTTTTTTTGCAGGGTGGTAGAGGAAGACTCATTATTCATTGGGGAACTCATCCCTGATTGGTCTTAACCCCAGTGACGGGTAGGTTTAGGGCGGGGTTAGGGGTAGGTCATCAGACCCCCAGTGACGGGTAGGTTTAGGGCGGGGTTAGGGGTAGGTCATCAGACCAATCAGGGATGAGTTCCCCAATGAATATTAAATGAGTCCCAATGAGTCTTCCCCTACCACCCTGCAAAAAAAAAATTCACTGCCGGGCCAGGGCCGGGCCAGAGCTAACGGCGAGCCGAGCCGAGCCAGTGGCCTCGGGCCTCAAGCACCGGGCTCGCGTTTCCACTGCCGGGCCAGTAGCCCTGCAGCGCTGCCCTAAACCCGCCCCAACACGCCTTTCTGGATCAAACGTCATACAATACAACCCAACAACCCAACCTATTTCAGCGGGTATTATGAATTTATTTATAATAGGAAGATAGCATGTATATTAACTCACCGGCCGTGGCTGCAATAGTGTCCCGATTGTCTCGCAAGACGGTGACCCAGCACACCGTACATCAAAGCATGGAAAGTCCCTTCTCTGAGCTTCGCTTTGTCCATTGTGCGTTTTAATCGCCTTGTACAATATACTGCGCCCGTGACTTTTTTATTTTTTCCATCAATGCATTTTATAACGTCCTCGTTTCTTCACACGCCGTCATTCTTCTGCCCAAATGCACAGAAGAGCTTTGGTATCTTCGACAGACCAGTACAGGCGATTCTCCATTTCAAACAGCGATTATTTTTCGCGATATAAAACAGTGAAATGTGCATCTTGCTTCAGATCATAACGTTCCATAACACCGATAAACTCCGCCTTTTACCTTAAGCACGCCTCTAGCCCGAGCTGGCCCACTTTGGCCCAAGGTTTTCGACGGGCCAGAAATCCTGGCCGTTGGCCCCGAGGAAGCCCTGCTCAAGCCCCGGAAGTGACAATGGAAACGCGACTGGCCCTGGCACGCACTAGCACGGCTCGGCCCTGGCCCGGCAGTGGAAACACGGCTATTGAGGTATTTGGATTTCCAATCTCCACTCCATCTGCTCTCAGGTAAGCAACAGTAAAACTGCAGTATATTAGGGATTTTTACATGTAATTTATTCAGTAAATGTAACTACGATCAACCATTGTGTTTTCATCACTTAATTCTATACATTTGAAAAGTTTAATGTTCTTAATGACAAGTTAGCTTTGTTAGCTTTCGACGCGTTAGCAATAGGCCTATTTTTTCTCAGTTTTAAACTACTTTACGTTTTACACAAGTAAATTACGCCTAAAAACCATAAATAATTAGTTAAATCTTGATCTTTTCATTTAATATTTGTTATTTTGTGTGCAATTTTCTTTATAGATGACACATATCATAGCTACGAACTAACAATAGGCCTAATGAGCAGGTTTTCGTTCCATCATCCTGCACAATATAATTAATTCCCTCATTCATTTAGTAAATCGTGCATACTATCTATTAAATGATCCCTGCTTTTACTAAATCGTGACCACATAGTAAATGACAATAATTCATTGCCTTTAAATCAAGACGAGTGAAAAATTAGTAGGCATAAATTACTCTCAAATTCCGACTTCGTAGCCATGATATATTTATCTGCATGCTCTGTGTGCATTAATGTGAGGAAATGGCTACGAGAGTAAAGGTCATGCAGGTTGTTTTTAATGTTTTTGATATGATTTGGCGTGAGTGAAATGAATAATGTGAATGCAAATTAATTAACTTTTAATTTAAAAGTATAAGCTGTTCACTGATTATTGTTTATTTTTTCTCTTTTCTTAATTTCAGGATATTATTCAAATGCAATCAGTCCTTTGTGCCTTCGTTGCTGTAAACCGGTTGAGAGGGACCAAGAGAGAGACCGAACACACTGAATTGTCTGCCCAAAGTGATCTTTTCTGTAGATGCTTATTTCTTAATACATTTAACTGCACATTGTCACTGTATTATTTTGTCCCATCATAAGAGTAACATTTAATTTAATTTAAAATAATTACCAGCACTGCATAAAACAAGTAAAATGTATTTAAAATATCAAATGGTTTTACTTAATTATATTAATTACATCAGATTTGTAAGTAAAAATGACTCAATATTATTTAACAGGCCAAGTTATATGTACTTTTTCACTTTGTTAATTTTACTTTGCTTAGGTAGATTTATTAATTTCCATACATGTGAAATTTACTTGGAAAAATATCAGTGCAAAAACTTGCCTTATAAAAATTGAGTATATTCTACTTATTGTTTTTCTCAGTGTACAACCATCTTCTCTTAATTACCGTCATCCAATCAGTATTGATTGATCATCAAAATACTTCAATTTGTTACAAACTCTAGTATCAGATGAAACAAGATATTCTATTCCATAAACTTCCATATAGTACATAGTACCCTGATCCTGTAACAAAATCTCTTTAATTGAAATACCACTCATAAATATCATGGGCTTCTTTATATTCTCTGTGTCGTGCTATATGGTCACATGCAGTGCAAATAGCCAGAACAAACTCTTGGGTTTGTTGTATTAAATGAGGAGTTGGAGAGAGATATTTCCTCCAGTTAAAGAACCTGCGATATGCTTCTTCGTCCTTGTCCAGCTGAAGCAGATATTCTGCTAGTGACTTTGCATCTGGGAAGTCGTTCACATGAATGAAGGCATCGCCGGGAACAAAGTTTTCATAGTTTTTTCTGGGAGGACCCAGAACCACAGGGACGGTTCCTGCAGCAAGCGGCCCGTTTATCTTCTCAGTGATGTAGTCCTTGTGGATGGAGTTCTCAAAGGAAAGGTAAAACTTGCAGCTAGCTAGGGTAGGATAGTATTTGTCATAATCCAGAAATGTTGCATATGCCTTTCCGAACATATGCACTTGGATGTGTTTGCTGAGTTCTCGGTAAAACTGGTTCCTTGTGCCGACACCTGTAAAGTCAAGATTGTTACTCACAATCCAACACACTAGTTTGTCCTTTTTGGGAATTACAAACTCCTCATCTGGTTTCTTCCTGGTGATCAATTTCATCCGTACAGGAATATCAGCATCATGTCTGTAGCTGAGAGTGAGATTGAACAGGTTTTCCAGTCCTGGTATTTTCTGAGTGTTGGTCGGTGATTCCAAATGTAACCAAATCCACTTCTGAAACGGAGGACGAGGAGATGGAGGAAGATTGGTCAAGTCCCAACTGATGCCCCTGTGATAAACTATGACAGCGTCTGCATTGCTGTAGAGAGATCTATCATCCGTCAACTGACAATTATCAATATTGTAAAACTTTTTGCAGTCACTGAAATCAAACCTGTAATTTTCAGGCCAGACCCATAGTAGAAGAATAGGTTTGTCTTCTATTGCAATAGTAAGAGAGCTCATGCTCTTGGCAGACATGTTTTGTTCAGGTCTAGGAAGTGGGCAGTTGGATGGAAACCAGAAAAACATTATTATCAGATAGATGACACCCAACGTCACTATCAGACCCAGACGATTCAGCGTTGAGGCCGTTGTGTTTGGCATTTTCTGATCTGAAGAGAATTATTGTAAAAAAAGTTATTTGCTTTCACAGACATGAACAAACATAAATTCCTCAATAAAATGACTACAATGTTCACAGCTCTGTGGGAGAAAATAGCTACAGCTATTTGAAAATGAGTGATTACCTTAATAAAAAATTTATAAAACTGAAACTTCAGTTTTATTGGGTTTAAATAAGCCATGTAGTCTTTTTAAAATAATTTGTTTTAAATGAATGCAGTTAATTCAGTTCCTCACCTGATTAAAGGAGAAATAAAATGTGCAGTTTGGCGTCGCATAAAACAGCCAGCGTCTCAAGATTACACTAGATGACTAGAAGGAAATAAGGAAGAGAGATGACTTCTGTGAAAATAATGGGGGGAAAAGGGTTGTTGTATGGGCATGTAACACAGATATGACTTACCAGTTCTTGCGAAGAGATATATACAGAATACATATGACACTGACCAATCACAATTCACTATGCAAATATCACTATGACACCATCCCTCCAGGTATTTAATAATCTAACCGAACCGGATAATCAAGATTTTCCCGGAAAAATAGGATGCAAGCAGCAAGTCTCATGTTTAAATCCCTCTAATACACACGTTAATTTAAACATGAGTGCTGAATCGTGTGTATTGCTGTGAGGCCTGGCCAGGGAGGAGAAAGAAAAGCTGAGTAACATATGCAGTTGCTTAAGTCCAGAGTGATTTATTTTCACAAACTGTTTCTCAAAACACCGACACAGCATATAAGAGATGAGATGACTGACAAAACCAGGAGTAGGCTACGCGCTCCACAAAAAAACAAAACAAACAAAAAACACTGGTGAATGCGCACCATCACACATGAAGAAACACTGCTGGTGACGGCGCACCATAACACATTGTTACTCACTGCTACTACACACAAATAGGCCTAGTTCCAAACATAAATAAGATGCTCACTTACATTATAGCATTTTCCGGGCTTTCCTCTTTGAGAATATGCATGTTCTCCCAATTCGAAACAAATTACACCAAAATCCATCATTGTTTGTTTCGCACATGTATTCAATCATCAGTCAAATATATTGTTGTCATTATTTATTCAAATAAATTCACGATGAAGTAAAATGCGATCAAACTAAAAGTAGTAAAATGCGAACAATCGTAGTAAAAGTAGTAAAATGTAAACAATAGGCTCGTTTTAGATTAGTAAAATCTGCGCAGAGCGAGTGTGGTCAGACTTGCTCTGATGTCATGCTGACTTAGGCTATGTCAAAAAACTATCGCGACGAGGCGGTCGTGTCGGATTCTGCAGTTGCTCTCCACCGAACATGTTGATCAAAAGCACAATGGGAAATGACTGGCTGACGACACCGCTTAATGCTCATTGGTTTAAACAACCGTGATGTATTGATCTCTCTAAAATTTCCAAAACTCTGGTATCATGTTTTTATGTGTATAAATTGTGTGAAATTCCAAACTCTCTATTTAAATCTACTTATATTTTACCCATTGTAGTGGAAATTTTAATATTGATTGATACATTGCATTGAAATATCATATGGTCTCTTTATCTGTATTCCAAACCACGAGAAATACGGGAGGCGTTCCATACCTCCTGCTGAGGGAAGCATGAGGGGATTTAGGTCGTAAAATGAAGACTTTTTGCTTCTCAGAAACAAAGAACCATTTGACCTGCCTAGGGGGGTAGAAAACCAGTCCAAACCAGTTAAATATAAGGAAAGTTACAGAAACTGGGAAGGAGGGGTTTTACGATGCCAAAGAACTGTATAATGCTACGTACGTTCACACCGGACGCGAATAGCGCATCAAATTCGCGCCTATCGCGTCTAGTTATACGCTTGACCACTTTGAATCCATTCGCGCGTCAAGAGCGAAATTGACGCGCGTAAAAAAACAAAAGTTAAAAACGCGCGTCAGATTCGAAACCCTTTGGCGGCCATGTTGATCGAGCATTCATCGAGAGTCACCGCTCTGTATTTGCTCTAAATACAGCATATATTCTGAATACGAGAGCAGAACGGCGGTGTAGGGGTAATCGTCGCCGTATTTGTGTCCACCAGACCCTTCAAAGGCGAACCCAGTGTGGCGAGTTTCACCATTTGCTCGCTCCAGGAGCTGCGCCTGGATGACGGCCGCTGTCAGCGGTACTTTCGCCTGTCCCGCGCCCAGCTTGATGACCTGTTGTCCCGCATCGGAGCGAGGATCACCCTCGCCCTCATCCACCTAATCTGTCATTTATATTTGTTTTGATGATAAATGGAGCCAGCATGCAAAAGTGATTAATCTGTCCTGTGATTTTTTTCTCTCTCTCTCACACATTACTGTCCAGACCCTATGGTCCAGACACGAACTTATATGTTGGTTGTCTTTACATTATAATAATATTTCATATAATCTAGATATGGAATAAATAGCATTCAATATAAAATGAATATATCTAATAGGCCTATATTGAAATCAAGTTTTATGTGATAAAATTTGCTTTGTTGTGCATTAGAACTACATTAGAACCACTGTCATATTACAAAATAATTTATTGAGGCATCCAGATACTTAACCACGTGACAGCAGCAAGCAGCTAGGCTCCTGATTGGTTAACGCGGCGCGAATTGACGCAGAAGTTCAGATTTTTCAACTCGGGCGGCAGACACGAATTCGCGTCAAACGCGTGAATGCACAAAATGCACCATACGCGCGTCACGCGCGTAACGCGCCAGACGCTCAATTCACGCGAACTTGACGCGCGAATGAGGCGTATTCGCGTCTACCGCGCCGCGCTCTACGCCTCATTCGCGCCGCAGTAATTTTTTACGCGCGTAACGCGTCTTTGCATTGACTTAACATTGAAATCACTCGCGCCTGACGCGCTATTCGCGTCCGGTGTGAACGTAGCATTAAATGTCATGTTTTGTGGAAATCAAACAGGTATTCCTTTTCCAAAGCTGGGTGGCTGCGGCTTTTGAAAAGGGTCCTCAGAAGAATAAACCTTTTCTCTTTATTACAATTTGACTCTTGAAAGTTTCTTGACCTTTTGATGCTGTTTTTGTTTAACCTCTGAAAATTGCTATTACACCATTCATATAAGGAAGCTAAAGCTATGTCGCTCAGAGGTCCTCACGCCTTGTTTAACGTGGGTCTCACAATCACAATCTCGCCAGCTTCTGTCACTAAACAGAGGTAATTGCTATATACCTGAGATCGGTCACATTCACGTTTACACGATCAAAGATACTTTGGTATAGCCCCCATGGAATTGCATACACTTGAATTTAACTTGACGTTTATTTCAGTAGAGGTATGGCCACTACTACAGATAAGTCAACCAACTTTACTTCTCTTATAATAGCTTTGAATTGGAGCAAGAATTCACTTCTTGTCTTTGCAAACCAATTACACTTGAATTAGTGTCAAATATTAGTCGTCACTAATCTGAAGCAAAACTTGCGATAACATATGAACTTCAGCATCTCCCTAAATACTCAGACCAGGCAGAAACCTGTTTTCAAATTTAAACATTTGCTAACAATGGGAATATGAATTCAGAGTTTACACCTTATTGGAAGCAGAATACCATTTGCCTGGAGAACCCACCCCTCCTCTATGTGTAAGTTATCTCTAATCCCTTAATAACTTTATTACCTTTTGGTTTACTTCTTTGGGGAATGAGACATTTGTACCAGTCGCACTGAGACCTTTCAAATGATACCAAACATGTATAATACTGTATGATAATTTTTCACACTAAACCATACAGATTTTTTGGTGAATATCTGGTGATTTCAGTGTGAGAGAGAGACAACATGGGGGAGGTGATTGACTTGGGGATGCTAGTTTCTCAAGAGAGAGTCAAATGTTAATTTCCAGGAAGGTCCTTTGTCTTCTCGGGAGTGGTCGTTCCTCAACCAGACTGCCCAGCATTTCTCAATTGTTACATAGTCTAATAGTTAAAGGCACACTGTGGAACTTTTCAACCTTTATAATATATTACCAAAACCCATTGAGATGGTACATCGACTTACAATAGGTTGAATGACACGTCTGCCGTAGCCTGAAGGTGTCTGTATCGCTTTTCCTAGCACTATGTAACTTCGGGTTTCGGGTAGGAACCCGAGCACAAAAAGAACTACAAAATTTGACCGCTTTACGGCATACGTCACTTCCCCCACCACCCACAACTTCCTCAGATTCTGACGTGAGAGCTCAACTCGCGTTTGATTGCCGTCTGTATGTTTTAGTCATGGCTGAACCAACAGCTACAAGGAAGAAGGCAAAGGTTTTGTCAGAGGACACTAAAAAAAATGTATAGTGACAAATGAAAAGCCAGGACGAGGATCAACATTGGTCCAGTGTTCGCTCGCTGGCGTGAGCTAGAGGAGGAGGAGGAGGGGTGCCCGACCGATGACGCTTGCCTGCACACAAATGCCGTTTCCAAGGTGACCCAGATAAATCATATAAGTAGTGTAGTATTTTCTGGTATTCCGGCCACAGCCGATGGTGTTATGAGTGTAATAATATGCCCACAGCCCATTGTTCATTTCTACACACAAACACAGCCCGCCACAGTGCAGGGCTCGCACAAATAAAATCGACTCATGTCAAATGTACATTAAATGTAGTGAACGTGCCCACGAGTCACGACTCAGTGCCCACAAACACTAACGTTACACACAACATGTCCCACGGTTTCTGTGAAACGAAACCAACTCACATAAGTTACAGTCATCTCCGGTCGACATTCAGTCAGCGTCCCGCGGCCACATTCACTCACAGACATGTTAAGCCGGGCTCACCCCACTCGCTCTCTCTCAGAAGACTGCTATAAGGGAATCGAGCGAGTCAAGGCTGCCCACCTCAAACACTGCAAGCACACACAATCTAAAGACATGGGAAGCAGACCGGTTGACTGTTTGATGACTTTTGCGACAGTGCTGCGGAGCTAGTGACCTCTAGGGACGCTAGACGTGAAAGTTACAGGTCGAGCGCCACTAGTGGCCAAAAGTTCCGCGGTGTGCCTTTAAAGAACTGTTTTGTGAGACTTCACTTCGCACACCGCAGGTGAAAAACAATCGCTGGGTAGATCTGTGGATCGAGCAGAGAAACTCCCCTAGCTTGCAAGGGTTGTAAGCACTATGCTGAGTCATGCTCTCTTGGATACCCCGTCTCTGAGATCTGGGCCGAGTGGTTGACTGTCAGCTTCACAGTCCCTCGGGTTGGATGCCTTATCTAAAGGCAAGAGTCCAGAGGCTCTGTCTTCGGACAGACAGCAATTTGCCCTGACTGAAAGGCCTTCCTGATGGCATTTCGGGTGAGTATGTTCCCCTGAATAGTGATTGGCTGGGGTTCCTTCGGTTCCCTAGCCACATTCCCTAGAAGGGACCCCTTCAAATTTTAAGCTGTGGTCCTTGGCCCTTGAGCAGGCCCAGGTGGGCCTTTCATTAAACAGGGTTTATGAAGGTTTTCCTGTGAAGCGTATAGCTTGGGCTATGACCGTAGGAAATGCTGTCACTGACAACCCAGTGTGACCTGAGGGTGAGTGGTTCTGGCATTTGAATTGAATTTGCTGGTTCTGTCAGTTGTCACTGCCAATGGGCATGCACTCTCCTTAGCATGGCGGAGTGGGTATATCGTTCCCCAATGCATCATTCGACGCAGTGCAAGTTCCCTTTTCGAAAGGGAACATCTCAAGTTATGACTGTAACCTCTGTTACCTGAGAACAGGGAACGAGACACTGCGCCTTTTCTACCAAACAGTCCCTTCACTGCCAATGGGCATGCACTCTCCTTAGCATGGCGGAGTGGGTATATCGTTCCCCAAAGCATCATTCGACGCAGTGCAAGTTCCTTTTCGAAAGGGAACGTCTCAAGTTATGACTGTAACCTCTGTTACCTGAGAACAGGGAACGAGACACTGCGCCTTTTCTACCAAACAGTCCCTTCATATCAGCAGTGGTGGAATGTAACGAAGTAAAAATACTTCGTTACTTTACTTAAGTACATTTTTCACATATCTGTACTTTACTTAAGTAGAATCAATAGTGCATACTTTTTACTTTTACTTAGTTACATTTTGCAGAAATTATTTTACTTTCTACTCCATTACATTTCTACAATATTCTGTTACATTTTCGTTACATTTTCTGAACAGTTTTTCCTGCCAAAACGTCATCCTGACCGTCCGTTCGTCGCACGTTTGTCTCACCAGTCAGTGAAGTTTGGTTGCCATATCAACCCGGTCCCACTAAATGCGTCTCTATAGCACGCAGTGTTTATCGTGCAATTTATACGCGAAAATTATTTTTTTTACGTGCATATGGTGGGTAGGTTTAGTAGTGGTGTGGGGTGCGTGTGTATTATACGTTTGGTTAGGATTAGTATGGCAGAATTACACCATATATTAATCGCGTTTACAGCCAAACGCCGTCAAATACTAGTATTTATAGTAAGGATATAGTAAGCTTGATGTGGGTATTGCCTAATTGCAAGCTTGTTCAGAAATGGTGACAAAAACTTAAAAAATAAATCCATCATTATTGAACATCATTACAGGAGTAGGCTATTAGGTTGAATGAGTTAGAATTAACTGTTTTATTAATCATTAGAATATACATTAAGAGAAAAAATGTTATGCAAGTACTTTTACTTTTAATACTTAAAGTACATTTAAAATCAGGTACTTTTTACTTTTTACTTAAGTAGGATTGTCATTGTGGTACTTCTACTTTTACTAAAGTAAATATGTCTCTGGTTATTTGTACTTTTACTTAAGTACTGAGATTCAGTACTTCTTTCACCACTGCATATCAGACGAAAAGGTGATTATAATGTTTGCAAGGCGCCCTTATATACTTCCAGGTCACACGATAATGATTCATGGGCTGTCGCCAATCAATAGGATTGCGTGATGTGTAGCGATATCAGACACCTGTCACGCCTGAGGCGTTCCCCAAAGCATAATTCTTCTCAAGGAACGGAGACGTTTTCTGCCATCAAGTAATATATTTATCTGTATATGTCATGATCCTGGCATCTTTCTCTTTTCTCTGTCTCCCCTTTTTGGTCACACACCCACTCACCGCTCTTTACGCGCACACTCTTTCCTCGTGCCCTTTCATTACTCTCAGCTGTTCCCACTCTCTCCCTGCAATTGCACTAATTTCTCCCACACCTGTTCCCCCTTTCCTCCTAATTGTGTTTGCTTTTTCTTACCCTCTTTTCGAGATGGTCCTCACTGCAGAACATGAAATCCACGGGGAGGAGTCGGATCTAGATCCGACTCCTCCCACCTTACATACCTAAACCTACCCAGCTCCACCCCTTATCCCTAAACCCACCCCTAAACCTACCCAGCTCCACCCCTTATCCCTAAACCCACCCCTAAACCTACCCAACCCCACCCCTTAATCTGGATCCGACTCCGCCCCCCGGATCTCGTGTACTGCAATGAGGTGCTACTGCTCTTTTCCCCTGTCTTGTTGCCAGATTATTCGATGTTATCTACATGAAGGATCACAGCACTCTTACCTCTCGTTTCTGTCCTGTCCTGTCCTGTCTTAGTCTGTGTTTCTGCTGAATGAATATCTGCTACAGGCTCTTTGTGTGAGCCCCCCACCTAAAAATGTATTTAGTGCCATATATGGTCCATTCACAACTACGGTGAACTGGCATACACACACATTAGCCGCGTTTCCACTGCCGGGCCAGGGCCGAGCCGTGATAGTGCGTGCCAGGGCCAGTCGCGTTTCCACTGTCACTTCCGGGGCTTACTCGGGGCCAACGGCCAGGATTTCTGGCCCGTCGAATACCTTGGGCCAAAGCGGGCCAGCTCGGGCTAGAGGCGTGCTCAAGGTAAAAGGCGGAGTTTATCGGTGTTATGGAACGTTATGATCTGAAGCAAGATGAACATTTCACTTTTTTATATCGCGCAAAATAATCGCTGCTCGAAATGGAGAATCGCCTGTACTGGTCTGTCGAAGATACCAAAGCTCTTCTGAGCATTTGGGCAGAAGAAAGGGTACATGACGGCATGTGAAGAAACGAGGACGTTACAAAATACATCGATGCTGAACTTTCTAAGCTAAGCATTCAGCGAGCAACGCTTCAAGTTCAGGAAAAAATAAAAAAGTCGCGGGCGCAGTATTGTACAAGGCGATTAAAACGCATAATGGACAAAGCGGAGCTCAGAGAAGGAACTTTCGATGGTTCGACTTGATGGACGGTGTGCTGGGTCACAGTCCCTCTGTTAGTGGCGACTCGCGAGACAATCGGGACACTATTGCAGCCACGGCCGGTGAGTTAACATACATGCTATCTTCCTAACTTAAAAAATAAATTCATAATACCCGCTGAAATGGGTTTGGTTGTATGACGTTTGATCCAGTAAGGCGTGTTCGCTGTTAGCTCTGGCCCGGCCCTAGCCCCGCAGTGGAAACGCGGCTATTGAGACAGCTAACACTACAGTGTTTTCTTTACATTCCTTCAAGTGGTGGACCACAACAGTAAGACAATTGCCACCACACCATGTAGGTAAAATGAAAAATTGAACATTACAAACAAACCCCAAATACAAACAAGGTCCAGTGTTTAGAATCAACCATTTAATTATGATCAAGAAACACTGGCAGTACAGCCAAAACTAACATAAACAGAGGTGTAAGTGGAAAGAATATCAGATATTATTATCTGCCACCACAGCCCCAAAACAAATGTAATAAACATCAAAGCAACAAAATACCTTCACATTTCAACTCTCATCACTTGATGTTGTCTCTCTCTCTCAGCATTTGCTGTTGTCTCTCTTTCATCACTTACTGTTGTCTCTCCCTCTCAGCACAGATTATATTTCAGGAGCATATATGCGACCAAAATGGCTTTGATTTCGAGCATTAATGTTGATTTATTTCTTGATTTTGGTGTCTGCGTTTTTTAAAGCTATCTCCCACGGACGTAGTGACGTTTTTAAGCACAAACCCGAATCGCCGTTGTTAGGAGGGCGCCAGCGCGTCTGCCTCTCAGCGCCTCTGCCTTGCGAGTGGATGATGATAGCCCTAAAGACGCCTAGCACCCGAATTGTTCCGCGAGCTGTTCATTTAATAGTTGACTCGGAAGAAAGCGAACATTTTGATAAAAATAAAAAGCGAGGCGGAAGAAATTTTGCCATTGCGCACTGCCATAATAAAATAAATATAGAGGAAACACTGTGGAATAACTCCTCAAATTCCGGGGAGCTGCAGGCGTTTCAGCTTGCTCCGTTCCGGCAGTCTGCGGTGGATCTAGTCTTCGACTGGATGAAGATTCAGCAGCTTTGAAATATCCAGTCAATTTAGGAATTTTTTTCAATATATCTTGGTCCCGTTGTTCTCTTAACTTTAGTAATTTACGTTTTTGTGCTCCACTTTCATGCTTTCTTTCAGCCATTCTGCCACTATGTCGTCCAGCAATATAGCAGTGACATAAATGAAAATGATTGACATGATTTGAAGAGCAGCAGCAGCTGATTGGATAACCAATTCACATCTACCCAGCCCTGAAGACGCCTAGCAATGGTTTAACCTTTAGTTAAGTTATACCTTAAGAATCTTCGTAGCACGCTAAGAGACAACATTATCGGGAAACGCAGCCCAGGAATGATGCTTATGATGCATAATGGAGATTCCAAAGCGCTCTTCTTTGATCAGAACCACAGAGAGCGATCGCGGATAGGTCTGTCCTATGCACCGAAACCTTTTTACAATGCAACAAAATATTTAAAGAGCATCAAGCTATTAAAATCTATATTATGTATAGTCACAGATAATTTAACAGTATATTAGTCAGTAATTTTTAATAGGTTAAACAGTGATTAGATAACGTTTTTAATTTAACGTTCACAATTGGTCTGGCCTGGTTCGCGTTTGAATGAATGAATGAATGAATGAATGAATGAATGAATGAATGAATGAATGAATGAATGAATGAATGAATGAATGAATGAAAAGTTTTTATTTCGAACATGTGAAAAAACAGAAAACTACAAACATCAACAAAACTTATACATGTCCGAAAAGGAGTAGGAAGAAGCATAAGCTTATTCAATCACACCCCATCTCCACTACTTTTTAATAATTAAGTAACTAATTAACATCTAATTGCGTTTAAGTAAAAATAAATAAAAAATATAGCTGCAAGCAGCGATGACGGGCCCAAGCCGGTGGCACCGCAACCCCGGTGCCTTTAGTTACGTAAAGGCACCGGGGTGGCGGTGCCGCCGGCTATGGCACTTTCATCGCTGCTCGCAGCTATATATATATATATATATATATACATATATATTTATATTGCAATATATTATATATATATAATATATTATATATATATCAGAGAATATTACTTGACTTACCTGATTAGAACAATACGGAGCCCTAAAGGGACCTTTGCAAAAATATATAGCGCGATAGTTTCTCGTGCGCACGCGATACGTTTCTCGTGCGCACGTGATAGTTTCTCGTGTGCACGCGATACGTTTCTCGTGCACACGCATTACAATTTCCGGTTTGCATACAATTTGCCTCACTGTCATTACTATGAGGAAAACAAGAGCATGGATGTCAAAGTTTAAACTTATCCTCTAGATAAAAAAAGACCAAAGTGTAATTAAACTGTTGGTTACAACGGGACCAATAAATCCTTAGTTTTAAGGAATTGGTTTAACAGGGATATTAATCATCTTATGAACATGTTTGATAATTATAGAAATATTTTAACATAAAAACAATTTATGCGAATCCATAGTTTTCCTGTGCATTTTAAAGAATTTAATTCTGTCATTAAAGCTATTTCCCCTACTCTGATTCATCTTATCAAAGTCATATTCTATTTAACTCCACATTAATGATAAATCCAAAATTACTTTTAAATGGCATTGAATTTATTGATAAAAAAATGCAATAAACATATTTGTACAATATTTCAAATACAAAATAAAATAGCACCTAGAGGATTTTTTTTGGAACTCTATTATTGATAATATTAATTGGAAGACTGCTTGGTTAATCCCCTTTAAATATTGCATTAATAATAAAACCAAAGAAATACATTTTAAAATGTTGCATATCATTTATCCTGTTAAATCATTAATTGCAAGATACTCTGATATTGACAATTTATGTTCCTTTTGAAAAAGTGGGAAAGAGGTGTTGACTCGTTTGTTTTTTTAATGCAAAATTATCCAACATTTCTGGAAGGAATTGGCAGAATTTATCTTTAATTTAGTAAAAATTAAATACTATTTTACTTTAAAGGATATTATAGTTAGGATTATATATATATATATATATATATATATATATATATATATATATATATATATATATATATATATATAGAGTATAGGATATATATATTATGATATAAATTGACAATTTATGTTCCTTTTGTAAAAGTGTATACAGCTTATGGAAACCCCTGATTCAAATTTAGAATATTGTGTATAGGTAGCTGTATAAGCCATAATCATACAAATTATAACAAATAAAGGCTTGAAATATCTCACTTTGCAATTAATGAGTCTATATTATTAGTTTCACCTTTTAAGTTGGGGATGAATTTAAATATTTTTGCTTAGATATTTTGATTATATTTTGATTATATTTTTGCCAACAGTATGAATAAATTAACAATATATTCAAGATTTTTGTTAACATTGTTTTCATAATATACAATAATATCCTTTAAAGTAAAATAGTATTTAATTTTTACTAAATTAAAGATAAATTCTGTCAATTCCTTCCAGAAATGTTGGATAATTTTGCATTCAAAAAACAAATGAGTCAACACCTCTTTCCCACTTTTACAAAAGGAACATAAATCGTCAATATCTTGCAATTAATGATTTAACAGGATAAATGATATGCAACATTTTAAAATGTATTTCTTTGGTTTTATTATTAATGCAATATTTAAAGGGGATTAACTAAGCAGTCTTCCAATTAATATTATCAATATTAGAGTTTCAAAAAAATCCTCTAGGTGCTATTTTATTTTGTATTTGAAATATTGTACAAATATGTTTATTATTGCATTTTTTTATCAATCAATTCAATGCCATTTAAAAGTAATTTTGGATTTATCATTAATGACTTTGATAAGATGAATCAAAGAATTTAATTCTGTCATTAAAGCTATTTCCCCTACTCTAAAATGCACAGGAAAACTATGGATTCGCATAAATTGTTTGTAGGCCTATGTTAAAATATTTCCATAATTATCTGTTAAACCAATTCCTTAAAAATAAGGATTTATTGGTTGCGTTGTAACCAACAGTTTAATAACACTTTGGTCTTTTTTTTATCTAGAGGATAAGTTTAAACTTTGACATCCATGCTCTTGTTTTCCTCATAGTAATGACAATGATGCAAATTGCACGCAAACCGGAAATTTTAATGCGTGCGCACGAGAAACGTATCGTGTGTGCGCGAGAAACGTATCGCGTGCGCGCCAGAAACGTATCGCGTGCGCGCGAGAAACTATGGCGTGCGCACGAGATACTATGGCGTGCGCACGAGATACGTTTCGCGTGCGCACGCGATAGTCTTTATTTTTTTTATTTTTGCCAAGGTCCCTTTAGGGCTCTGTAGGGGCTCCGTAGAACAATGAGAAAATTGAAATAAAAAAATAACTAGGGAATCACTAAAATGAGAGATTTATTCTGCTTTTATGATACACTCAAAATATTTCACAAGCAATAATTTAAATTTAATTATATTCAGAACAGAACAAGAATAAAAAACTATAAACAATAAATAACTGAAATAATTTAAAGCGAAAGTGAAAGTAAGCTGTGTTGGGCTCACATTACTCTCTCATTCGAATCAAACTGTTTTAACATTTGTGATGTATTTGGATGCTAAACTATTCATTATTATAGGCTTTGTACTTCACTCACGTTCCAATATCGACAGAAAAAACATCCACATTCAGACCAAAATAGATGACTTCCTGTTGGGCTGGCTTAAAACTTAGAGCACGAAAGTTGTTTGGCCCGATGAGGTGTATATGTGTACCGAGTTTCATATTATTACATGCAAGTGTGTTTGATTTATGGACCAAATATTCAGACCAAGTGTATGGACCAAGTTAATTTAATTAATAAACTAATTATATAAAGCTATTGTCTATGCACTACAATTAAACTGGTTAAATGCCTTTACTTTATTAATAAAACGTATTTAAAAAATACAAGGCTTAAGACATTTATTTTCTTTTTAAAGGGCCTATATGCGTTTTTCTGAAATTTAAACTCGCGACTGACACCTGTGGCCAAAAAACAGAACTGCTCTTCCTTTCTGCTCGCTCTCGCAGCCAGGGTTGCCAGGTCTGCACAACAAAACCAGCCCAATTGCTCCTCAAAACTAACCCAATCACAGCCAAAAATAGTCAAATAGGGTTCCCGGGTGTTTTCCCGATAACAATCATGTTCCCAGTGAGTAAAACAATCGCGTCAACCCGTGCACTACACAAACAACCCGCGGAAACAGTGCAGGCATACGGACCTGGCAACACTGCTCGCAGCGCTCGTACGTGCGTGCACACTTCACAAGTCATCTGCTGCCTGCAAGGAGGTCAACATTATGTTTACAGAGGTAAGAACACCCAAAAACATATATTGTTTGAGATAAGTTTGCGAGTGTAGGCTACTTGCTGACTAGCGGTGGTGGCAGACAGATCTGAAACGTTTAACATGAACGCGCTTGACGTCACATCCGCAGACAGCGCGGGAAAAATCCGACCCGACAGAAAATAGAAAAATAGGATACAGGCTTATAGGTGCACCCACTGTGAGCAGACAAGGTGTCAGTTTGCTCAACAGGAGATGTTTGAGTCATAAATGGTCAAATAAAAGGCTATTGTTACGTTTATTTTGGGGAAAAAGTTCCATATAGTCCCTTTAATGCAGGCCAAACCACACAGCAGTGAAATGGTTAATCTAGCCCCCCTCCCCCTCCCCCTACACACACACACACACAAGCACACACACACACACACAGCACAGACACAGAGGTATGGCAAGCCATTTTGACATTTAACGGCTAGACTGGATATGTGTTGCAGATATCTGTAATTACGTTTTGCCTAGTCAAAAAGAACATTTCAGATATCCACAAAGACATTCTTCCTAGGACAAATGACATCACTTTTGCCATTCATTTGTTTGGGGTTTATCATTACAGATATCTACAATTCAGTTGGAGATATCCACTATGTGATATTAAAGCATCTTTATTAAAGTAAATTAGTGTGAATCTCTCTCATGCGTAAATCCTACATCAACAATAACCTACGGTCATTTTAAGCATGATCATAAACATAGAAATGCATGGCAAACATTGCATGTTGCCAATATTTTTGAGAAACCCGCAGGCTAATGCTAATGAATAAAATTTGTGTCATGCTGGAAACATTTTTCGATTACAGCCAATGCCATGACTACTGCTTTCTTCTTCCATTCATAGAAATAAGGAAATTAACCCACTTCTTCTTTGATTATGGCGGGGAGGGGAAATTACGTATTCATGGCTATCTAAAATAGAGCAACCTCATGCAAAATAATTTGCTCTAGTCATAATGACGTTTGAGATATCTTTAACTTTCATTCTGCCTAGTCAAAACTGAATTATAGATATATCTGCAATTGCCATTTAAGATGTGTGACGAGTTGAATGTCGTTTTCAATGACGTCATTGCAGATATCTGTAATTCAGTTTTTTCTAGTCAAAACTGAATTACAGATATCTCTATCTGTGGTTTCGACTAGTCACAATTACGTTACAGATATCTTGAATGATAATACAAACTATTCAAAATGTAATTACGACTAGTCAGAAAGATGTTGTTGATATCTACAATGTTAAAAAGCAACATGCAGGTTGGACACCCCTATATAGCATAGTGTATGTTGATGATAAAACAACTAGATTTTCTGAACTGGAGTAATATATATTTAGCCATTAACGATATTTTGAGATAAATTGTGATAAAATAACTTCCGCGTCTATAAAGCACTAACCGGAAGTGACGATGGGCGAGGGAGTCTGGTCAAGTTCAAGCTCAGGTTACAATTGATGTGAATGAAGAAACCGAGTTCTCCGATGTTGACGAGCATGCCTATTATAGCCCACAGGTAGGGATGGGGCCAATCCGATCCAGTATCGGTATCGGGACAGATACCAGTGTAATTCATGTAACGGATTTTCCCGATGCAACCTGCGGAGCGGAGATATCCGATATCCTGGTGAAATGACTCCAAAAGTGATTCCCGCCGGCCAGTCTGCTAGCTGGCTGCAAACTGTGGAATGGATTTCCTGAACGGAGGCGCGGCTCAATGAGACACAGAGACCCCCCCCTCAGGAAATCCATTCCGCAGTTTGCAGCCAGCAAGCAGGATAGCATTGAGCTGTGTGTAAATACTTCACACTGGAAACACCGCAGAGCAAGACAGCAAAATGCAATGTTTGCAAAGCCGTATTAATTAAACCATCTGTCTGTGATGCAAAAAATCTTCAGGTCTATAATTCTCCGGAGTGAAATGTGCGTTACAAACGACCGAGTGTGTGGTGAAAGACGTGGCAGTGAAGTCTACTCTCTTCACCTGCACAAAACACACCCAAGAACGAAAAGCCTTGTTTTTCTTAGAAGGAAATTGGTGGACACGATGTCCTGACAGGCTGGAATTCGTGCAACAAGCACAAACACAACAATTTACCATTATGGCATCTCTAAAACTCGATCTAAAAATGTCTCTGTCTCTTACTACCGCTCTAACTACAGCTGAACGCGAGCTCTTATTTGCCTCGGCCTACGTCATATGATGCGTTGCTAGCGGGAAAGGCGTATTCCAGAGCCTAGCACATTTTCATCAAAATCTCTACATCAAATGAAATTTCATTAGTAATTTCTACATATGTGTTTTTAAAAGACCTCTTCAGACAATATCAAGTATTAATTCAGTTATAAATTCAACCTGCACATTGCTCTTTAATTCCAGATAGTAAAACTTAGTTTTTAAATGTTAAAAGGGCTTGCCATACAGAGACGTAGGCTCAGAGAGAGCCTCACCATATTCAAACCAAAATATCTGACTTTCTGTTGGTCGGAGCTAATGACTGTAAATTAGAAAGTTATCGGCTCGATGAGTACAATATATGTACTGAGTTTTGTTACTGTAGATAAAACTAATCCCCCCACTTTTGACAAAGGGTGGTGCTACTGAGCCCTCACCATGCCCGTTTCTGAAACTTTGCACATGTCTACTGGCTAATAAGTGTAATGTGTCTGTCGAGTTTCATGCAATTTCAAGCATGTTGAGTCTCAAAAGCATCATACAAGAATATTAAAGTTTGATGCGTTGCTATGGCAACAGTATCTAAGATATCAATAATCTATTCACAGGTCTACATCTGCCATGTGTTTACATTATACACATAAAGTTTGAAGCAAATCGGGTAAAAATAAGAGGGTGATTTCAAAGCATTTTGAAAGTGACACACTTCCTGCTGCCAGTTGGTGGCGCTATAACTTTGAGTCACAATATTCACATCCATGTGATCGGCCTCTTACAACGAACACACTGCTGAAGTTTCACCAAGATCAGTTACTGTATAAAGAAGTTATAACACACTTCCTGTTTCTCTTTTCGCGCCATAATTTCGTTTCCTCGCCACGGCCAAACCGTTCGAGATATCAAAAATCCGCTGGCAATTTTTCATCCTCAATGTCTTGACTTCATGCTGACCGAGTTTCGTGGCATTTGTTTGAATTCTCTAGGAGGAGTATTTCAAATTCCATTGCATGCGTTTTCCAAAAAACCCTAAATAGCCGACTTCCTGTTTGGCTGGGGTAAAAAGTAAGAGTATGAAGGATATATGAACCGATGAGATGTATATGTGTACCGAGTTTCATATTACATGCAAACGTTTTTGATTTATGGACCAAGTTTTTGGACCCTGTTCCAGGGGGCGCTGTCGAGCCCCCCTGCCACGCCCGGGTACCAGCTTCAGCTTGGCCCTGATGGCGGCAGGTTCTGACCCGTGTGCAAAGTTTCAAGAGTTTTTGAGCACGTTAAGGGCCCCAAAAGTGCCCGAATAGTCGTTACAAATTTTTTTTTTTAATTATCCTAAGGAAAACAATAGGGCCTTCGCCCTCTCAGGGCTTGGGCCCTAAAAAATTTGTCTGGCCAATCCGAGGCCCCCTGAACACGTGGGGCCCCTAGGCTGCAGCCTATGTAAGCCTGTGCATTAATCCACGCCTGGCTACAGGTATTTCTCTGTGTATGCTGTTTCTCGCTCTCTAAACTATATCCAGCTAAACCTCTTGCAGAGATCCAGACCAGCGCCAGTATCCAGCCAACCTCTATCTTCTGATCTTTCGAGAACCGAAGCCCGCAGTTCTCTTCCCGGGACCTCCGGCCGCTCCTGCATTACGCTGTCCTAGAGGAGGATTTATGTTGTGTTTTCACTAGTCCAGTCTCCTAACAGTTTTTGTTCAACATTTTGTATTTACTGAAGATTTCTGTTCATTACTGATTTGCCTGTGGACAGCTTCCTCATTTCATTAAAGACTGTTAATTGCTGCAAGTTGCTTTTGGGTCCTTTCTCTCCCACACCCTGACAGTGTAGCACTTTTTATAGTACACACAGCTTTACAGAAAGAAAGACAGCTATGGTAAAGTATTTGAATTGTATATGTAAGTAAGCTAACTGAAAATACACTAAGAATGAGAAATGTTTAATTTCACAATCTATAGCTTCGGTTACAGACTAGTATATAAAACATATAAGTAAAAAGACAATAATGTTTGTTATAACATAGGTCAAACGGCTTATATAATAATGTAATTTTGTCTGATTTGTAACCAGGCGCTAAAGCGATTACCCATAATCCATTGCTTGGGGTCTAAGGTGGGACTCATCTCTAAGGTTGGATTCATCTCTCTCTTCACCACACTGGCTTTGGCTGCACTTTCTTCACTCCTCCACTCACTGCAGCCTCCTGCTCTCGCCTATATTTCAGGCGAAACGAGGCGCATCTCAAACGAGCCTATTAACTTTTTTTTCATTTTATATTTTTATTGCAAATAAAAGTATACAGGCATTAACAATAAGAAAACAAAACACAGGGTGGGGGGGGGTGTTTACGGACATCAAAAGAGATTGAATTATGCTACACAAATCAATACAATATTACATTTTGTCAATAGGAAAAATTAAAGGGTCCTGACAATAGACTCAAGGATATTATATGCTTTAGAAACCTTTGAGTTCAACAGTTTTGACATTTTCTTAAAGGTGCCCTAGAATGTGAAATTGAATTTATGTTGGCATAGTTAAATAACAAGAGTTCAGTACATGGACATGACATATAGTGAGTCTCAAACACCATTGTTTTCTCCTTCTTTAAATCTCGTTTTTAAAAAACACCCCTGAAAAACCGGCGAATCTCCACATAATACCGACTGTGACGCAACAGTCGGGGATCACGCCTCCAAAGATTTGCATATCCCAGCTCTCAATGACAAGCACTGCACAGCCGAACCATCGGAACAAGCGAGGATCAGAGAGAAAATGGCAGATCATGGAAATAAATGCTATGTTCCAGGCTGTGCAGGGAATGTGAGGTCTTTTCATACCCTTCCCACAGAAAAGAAATGTCAACAGGCGTGGATGATGTTTATATATAATCGGATACCGCAACAGTTTAATTCGAAGTTGTTAGTTTGCTCTGCCCATTTCCCCACGGACTTATTTTCGAACCACGGACAATATCAAGCTTCTCTCAGCGTCTCAAACTGAAGAAGGGGGTAATTCCAACTATATTCCCGCAACCGGTAAGTAGTGATTTTATTAAAGATAATTTACACTGTGTTAGATCCAGCGCAAGATCCTAGTACAGTAACAAAAGCAAACTCCAAGTAACGAGCATAGCTGCTACATAACTAACGTTAAATAGGCTAATTCTCAGTGAATAAACTGTACAGAAAGCGGTCAAAGAACAATCTACACAGCGCGAGTTTATCTCTCTTGCCAAACTCGCTATGAAATCAATGACGCTGTTAAACTGCACAACGAAGCTCTTACTGTATACATCGTTTGCATTGGTGAAAGCATGAGAGAGAGAAACTACGTTGTCTCGCGATCAACAAACTGTCTTCTGCTTGCTCAATGCTCATCACAGCAACATTTTATGTGGGAAATAGATTTGAATACTTCAAAAACATCTCACGATTCGTTAATCTCGATAGCTGTAATAGTTAAAACGTATATAACAGCTGTAGTGAAAGTATTCGAGAGAGTTTCGCATGTCATTCATATGCAAGCATATCAGCCAATCACAGCAGTGGCCGGTTCTCACAGCAGACACGCCCCTTCAAACAGAGTGTTCAAATCAGAGACTAAAATCAGGCTAGGAAAAATGCCTTTTATTTCTAAATTATGACTATTTTTGATCTAAAAAACATACTAACATTATAAGGGCAACCCAGGAAACATTATAAAATAATAAAAAAAAACATTCTAGGGCACCTTTAAAGGAAGTAAAAAGGGACTGGCTCTGTGAAGATGAAACTTGCCCAGAAGACAAAGTAATATTACTGTATATTCAAGATTACCATCAATAGAATGAAAAACTGACAACAAATAAATAAAAAAAATTATAGATTCTGTCATTTGTAGTCTTCCAATTTGTTACAACAGCAGAAAACTAAAAAACTTCTGACCAGAAAGATTTAAGAGAATGTGCACTGATAACACAAATATAGGGTTGATTCTTCTTAAATATTGCTAAAGGAGCATAAAGAAAATACGTGCTCAGAAAGCCTGCTCAAAAATAAATTACAAGGGTAGTATCTATGAACAATTTTGAAATGGAGCCAATTAACTTGAATAGGGGATCTTCCCGCCAAACCCTAGCAGAACATACCATTTCATGGGGGTAGCTTAACACTTTAATAAAACATCACAATTCCATCCCCTTAATATAAATACACATTCAAACACATAATAACATACTCAAATATCATCATCAATAAAATATTCATAATGCAATTGTATACCGTATACCAACTGTACAATTGCACTTACGTTTATCTCTGTCCTAATATGATAAAGCCCACTCATTAAAGGAGAAGTTCAGGACATACCTACCAAAACCCATCCCTCAAAACAGGACCAGACAGGTAAGCTCTACTCTGAGTCTGAAATGTGTTACAAAATAAATATACCCAAATAAAAAGAAAATATGAAACCATCAAAGACTCTGTTCCTTTCTTGTATTCAATTAAAAACACACTATTAATTACGGTGACCGGGAGGGGACATGTTCGGTTCACTTATTTTTTCATGGCCACAACATATAAACTCGTGGGAACGTGATAATATCTCGTGGGAACATCATATTAAGTCGTGGCCACGAGATCATTTTGTTGAGGTAACGAAATAATTATGTCGTGGCCACGTGATGCAAAGTCGTAGCCTCAAGATCATATGTTGAGGGAACGATAGCCTATATTTTTCTCGTGGCCACGACTTCATATTTTGAAGAAACGACATCTATTTGTCGTGGCCACAAGTTATGTTGAGGAGCCACAGCAGCCAATACTGTAACCGTACCATAGCATAGACTGGGATACAGCAGAGATGGAGATGACAGAAGAAATAACATTTTACTTTAAATTAGGAATGTCATATAAATATATAGTGCGGTCTTTGGCATTAAGACATGGGGACGTTATAAATAAGAGAAAGACACCTGAGTTCGATATTCGCATTTTAGATCAAAAAGATCCTAGACATCATAAGAATATAAACACTTCTCATTAAAATCAACCTACCAGAGCTTGTTCTTCCAGCGACCATGCCAAACAATTCAGGTACTGCAACCATTCCTCTAACAGGAAGTGGCATATTAAAAAGGGAAATTACACCCTCTATACATACCCTCAGCAGCGCCCTCTATTGACTTGGCTACATACACCCCTGTCTTAATCTTAACCTGAAGGAAATCACTACTGCCAAGGCCTAAAGGGGATAGTGAGAGAGCGAACTTCTGCTATACCATTGACCACATTCTGTGCAACAGACTGGGGAAGACGAAAAGGATTTTGGTGTTGGCCTGCTGTCCTACGTGTGGAACGTCTCAGGGACGGACTAGTCTCTTCTGGCTGACCGACTGATTGGTCTACAGGGCACTCTACAGGAATATCTACATCAATTACTAGATCCGACGCCTGCTCTGGTGTAACTGCATGCAACTGTACTCCCGTGGGTTCTCTTATACTACTGGGGAACAGTCTCTTGTTGGTCTTGCCAAACTAACACAATGATCTAATAACTGAGGGCTAGAATCAACCTGGGCACCCACTCTAGTATGAACCACAACTACTTGTGGCTGACTTTCCACTTCTGGTTCCTCAGGACTCACTTTACTACCAAGACTAGAAGGGGAAGCTGAAACACTCCTAGTGGGTTGAAAAGGCCTATCTGTGCCATGGGGCACCAACTTAAGCTCTGAACGATGCATGACCTTGATAGGGCCATCTTTTCCCTGTGGTCTTATTTTATACAAAGTCCCTACTTCATCAGTGCAAGTTACGATTTCAAACACAACAGAACTCCAGACATCCTGGATCTTGTGGCGGCCATGAAAGTGATTTCTGCAGTATACTAAAGTGCCAGAAGTCAGTATGAATATGGACTCGGGGAATGCAGCCCTACGGCGCTCAGCTGCAGTCTCCAAGTGCCTACGGGCACTGGTATAAACAGAAGACAAATACTCTTGATGCTGAGCAACCCAATCTGAGGGGGTACGATCTTCTTACGAAGTTCATCACTACGGCCAAGCAGATGGTCAACAGGCAATTTAGGCTTCTGCCCAAACACCAGCTCATAAGGGGAATGTTGAGTCGATTGGTGCACAGTTGTATTATATGCAAAGAGGAGCTGGGGCAGCAATTGGGGCCACTTTCGTTTCTGCTCAGATGACAAAGTACGAAGCAAATCCTGCAATGTCCGATTAAATCTTTCGCATTGGCCATTACCCCTCAGGATGGTATGGGGTTGTTCTACATTTAGAAACGCCATACAGGTTACACAAGCGCCTCAGCAATTCCCCCTCGAAACTACGCCCCTGGTCGGAGTGAATCCTCTTTGGCACCCCATAGACATAAAACCATTTCTCCGTCAAGATCTTAGCTACAGTACTTGCCCTTTGATCAGGTGTGGGGTAAGCTTGAGTAAATTTGGAAAAAACGTCTGTTACAACAAGGACATTTTTCCTGCCCATTACTAGCTCTGTCCAAAACTGTAAAATCAATTGCAATGACAACAAGCTCCCCAGATATGTTCTCCACCTTAGGTTGTGAGGCCTTGGCAACAGAACATCGTTCACACTCAGTGCACCACTTCTTTACTATCTTGCCACATATTAGGCCAATAACACTTTTGACGTATAAGATCAGTGGTCCGCTCTATCCCTTGATGACCATGATTATCGTGGAGGCTAGTAAGCACCTCTGCTTGGAGCCTCTTAGGCAGTAACAATTGCCAAACCAACTCTTGAAGGCGGCACCTGAACGGTTCTATACAAAACCCCATCTACTTCTCGCATCCTTGGCCACTGTTTTACCAACTGTTGGACATCCCTTGGCATATTCTTCAACTCAGCAACTATTGGGCGCCGCCCCTGCACCCAAAATGGTAGAAAGGTCTTTATACACGGATCTGCAGCTTGCAATGCTCTCAAATCAGCCTTACTTCGGGCAGGAACTGCATCCACTGCTGATAATTCCACCACCTGGGGGTTCAATCCAGGTGGTTTCTCCTGCATTAAAATGGACTTGGGGACAGTGATACCTGGTAATACAATTTCAGATTGAACAGCAGGGGGTAACCTGGAGAGCGCATCTGCATTGCGGTTTGCAGTGCCGGGTCGATATTTAATCTCATAGTTAAATAATGCAAGCTGTGAAACCCAGCGCTGTTCAACAGCCCCCAATTTTGATGACTCAATGTAACGCAAAGGATTGTTATCAGTGTAGACCGTCACCTTACTGCCAAGAAGATATTCTCTAAACTTTTCTGTCATTGCTTATTTAAGAGCCAGGAGCTCCAGCTTCATTGCACTATAGTTAGTCATGTTCCTCTCACTTGGCCGGAGCCCACGACTAGCAAAAGCGATAGGTCTTCGTAGCCCCCCTTGGTCTTGTGACAACACTGCGCCCAATCCTAAATGACTTGCATTGGTCTCCAAGATAAAAGGAAGAGGGAAATCAGCGTACCCTAGCACAGGAGCTTCGGCGAGTCTTTCCTTTAAATCCCTAAATGACCATTCACATATGTCATTCCAGTATTGTTCAAAGGAACCCTGCTTAATGGATACGGTCCGCTTCCGGGTACCCTGTAGAGTACCAACTAATTTATGCAAGGGGGCCGCTAATCCAGCAAACCCTTCCACAAACTGACGATAATATGATGCAAACCAGAGAAATGACCGCAGCTCTCTAACAGAGTTAGGGCGGCTCCATTCAGAAACAGCCTGGATCTTGTCTGGGTCAGTTGACACCCCTGCCGCCGATATCACATGACCCAGATATCCAACCTCCGTTTGAAAGAAATGGCACTTCTTTACTTTTGCTTTTAAATTCTGGGTTTGAAGCCGACTCAATACCATCTCAAAGCGCTCAAGATGTTGGTCAAAAGTACTGGAGAAAATTACAATATCCTCCAAATATAACAAGAGAGCATGGAGGCTCTGATTACCAAAAATGCGCTCCATGAGCCGTTGGAAAGGGCTCGGCGCATTGCACAACCCAAAGGGCATACGGTTGAACTCAAATAGCCCAAAGGGGGTGCAGAACGCTGTCTTTTCTCTATCCTGAGGGGCTACCGGAACCTGATTAAAACCACTTGCCAGATCCAATGTACTAAACAACTTAGCCCCACTAAGCGCGTCTAATGTCTCCTCTATTCGAGGCAAAGGAAAGGCATCCTTACCGGTTTTGTCATTAAGTTGACGATAGTCTACACATAAATGAATAGAACCGTCCTTTTTTTGGACCACAACTATAGGCGATGCGTATGGACTACAACTGGGGTAACTATGTCCTGTTCAACCAGCTCTCGAATGTGAGTCTTAACCAGATCGTACTGAGAAGGTGGCAAACGGCGGTATCTCTGGCGCACTGGTACATCATCTAATAGCGGGATGGTATGCTGAAGTAAGTCAGTCAAGCCCAAGTCTCTGTCACCATTACTGAATACATTGGCATATTTCTCAAGCAATGATTGAGCTTGTTGATGTTCTTGACAAGACAACGTATGCCAAGTGAGCTGAGAAAGATCAAGATTTGGGCTACCCTCTACCTCAACCGACTGGATAAATGCTACTGCCTCTGAATCATCGTCCTGTAAAAGGAACTGGAGAGAAGATGTTAAAACAGGTGACTGAACAATATGCAATTCTCCGAGGACTGTCTTTGGCCAAAGCCAACGATCCTGATTCCCCACATTAATAACTGGCACCTTCACTACCCCACAAGCAACAGACAAGCAGGCCGATGGAACAAGGAGGTCCCCAGGCAACCGTCCCTCTAAGTTGCCGGAACCAATTTCATGGCGCCTGCTGGCACTCTCACGGCTGGGCCCTTCTGAACTCGAGCTAGACCCACATACCCACTTTCTAATGCATGTTCCCAAAGTTGGCACTCAGAAAAAGCCCTCTGCCATACGTTCCCTGCATGTTTGATAGGTGGTGCGTTGCATAGCCTAGTCCCATGTTCCAAAAACAGTTCCTGATAACAACTGCTAATAACATTCATTCCTAGCAGGCCAGGAACCTGTTCTCGTTTCAACTGGATAGCAGGATCAGCAGAATTTTTCACTACTAGAATTCCCATTTTGGGCAAAGTTTTTCCAAGTATATATATGGTAGTTTCTAAATACCCCAAATAAGGGATATTGAGGCCATTGGCTGCTTTAAGCTTAAGCCATTGGCAAGGTTGCAACTGAAACTGGAAACGTGGTTGCAAATACTGCTCAAAAAATTGTTGGGTGACCGTAGTCACCATAGATCCTGTATCCAGCAAACATGGCACAGTGACCCCACCAATAGAAATATCTACTACTGGACATCTACCTAGGAGTTGAAGCTCCACCACAGGAGAAATGTCCAAGGATTCCCCACCCGACGCATGGGCAGTGCCGTCGGGGGGCATTAGTTTCCCGATGACTGATTAGCGGATCTAGGCCCTGCAGCTGCCCTCTGCTCTGTACCAAGTCCAGCTTTGCAAAATCTTGCAATATGACCAGGTTGATTACAGAGCAAGCATATAGGTCTACCATCTGGATGGGAACGATACTGGGTGCTACGAGTACCACCCCTCAGGGTAGCAGGAGCTGGTGGCAAAAACAATCCGGAAGCGGCCTGGGGAACAGAAGACTCTAAACACTTCAGAATAGTATCTAGCTGCATTTGCTGTTTACGAAGGCTTTCTTTAACTTCCCTCAATTCATCTGGGTCTTTACCAAGAACAGCATTAGACTGGGCTGAGAGTTCTGTAATATTAGCAACATTAAAGGAATGGGCACGAGGTCACTGTACACCAGTGATATCCCCCTCTTCTACCCAACGCAAAGCTTCCTGTCGGGCATCTAGAAAACTCAGGGTAGGATCCAGCCTAACATGACGACGTAGTTCATGGCGAAGCATGCTATCTCTCACAAATTCTATAAATTGATCTCGTAAGACAGTATCTGGATTAGCAAAACATGCTGGGTCTTTACGTTTAATCACGTCCATGAGGGACATAAGAGCATGAGAATACTCTCTCAATGATTCACTATTGAATTGGCGTCGCTGGAAGAACTGCTTCTGAAGACTAATGTAAGAATGAGAACACCCATAAACACTGGTTAATATATCAAATATTTTTTCAGGGTCATCTCTTTCCGAGACTGGACGGAACCTAACCTCTGTCCTAGCTTCACCATCCAGCAAATCAAAAATGGCCAAAGCCTGCTCAGAACGTAACATTGGACGCATAGACAGATGACGTTGGGCCTCCTCAACCCAATCCTCTACAGTTATTGAGTCTTGGGATATTCTCCCAGAAAACCTAGGGCACTTGCGTTCTCGTGGTACATAAACATAATGTTCTATGGCTCCCACAGGACTTGGTATCGTAGAACCACTCATGACACTAGCACCAGCAGAAGGAGGTTGTTGTTCCCTAACAGGGAGAACACCCATGGGGACAGAGGATGAGCTCTGACTTGCCTCTGATCTAAGCTGTGCATTTTCTACCTGGAGCTGTTGTACCAACTCAGTAAGTGTCCTAAGCTGAGCTGTCAAATCCTCATCTGCCATCCTAAAAAAACAGATAATAATAAATAAAACAAAACAAAAGCAATCAACCAAAAATTAAACTATAGTAGGCGCCGTTGTCTTCAGACTTGACCACGATGACCGCTGACTGGAATCGTTGACCACTGTTTTCCCACCTTTCAAATCTCAAGAAATAAACATAGGCCCAGACAGTCATAAACAAAATCAAGAAAAAAACAAATAATAACAATAAAGCCTTTTACCCTGCCGACTGCGCCAAATGTAATGAGGTGTGTTATGTAACTGCACTTGACTACGCCACTCCAATTTAGTTTGGGTAGGAGATCCCAAATCACTAGAGGGTTTCCCTAAAGGCCTCATTATGCTTCTGCGTCAACTCCACGGCGTAGCTACGTCGTCACTCCCCCCCCCCCCCCCCCCCCCCCCCCCCCCCGGTTACTATGCTCAAAGCTACAGATAATGACTTGCTTATAGTTCACGGAGTACACCATAATAAAAAAGTACAACTGATTTGTCATGGGCCAAACAAACAAAATTAATGAAAAATCACGAAAAACAAAAATAAGGTAGGGAAAACAGTGGTCAGTTGCACAGGACAAATCGAATTCTACAAAAGGAAAAACAACAGTAAGTAAAACAAAAATACACAAAATCAACCCATACAAATACCACAGTCTCATTAAAACAACTGTAATAATTAGATCTACACATAACATTGAATACTAGCACCACATAACATCAGTTCCAACTAGGAACCACACTGTAAAAAATAATTCTGTGGCTTAGTAAATATTACAGAAATATTTAACTTTATTAACTTAATAAAATCTCTGAATATCATTAACTTGATTGTTTGAGTTAAACATACCAAAATAATTTAGTAAAAATCCAACAGTTCATTTTATCTAGAATTTACAGATATATTTAAGTTTTTTTCAATAAAATTATTTAGTATTTGACTAACCAATTATTTCTTTATAATACACTTAATATATTTGTGAAATTTCTATCAAAAAATATGAGAATGTTTAATTAAACTGATCTGTTTCAAGAAACAAAAAAATATTACTTAATTCAAATCAATATTATTAATATATTTCACACTCTTAAGAAATTTAGTAAGTTTACTCAATTAAAACAATGCACCCCTCCCCCACCCTCTGATGTGACGAGACAACTCGACGGTTGGTTGAGTGAGCGCGGGCTGTTTGAACTCTCCGGTCTCCAGTACATCATCTCTCTTCTCAGCGTCGCAGATTTGGTGCATTTCCTCTGTGAAATTCAGGTTTGTGTATATATTATCTTATCTATACAATCATTACTGTGCTTTAAATCATTTTATTTAATGCAAAACAACATACAGAGGCGTAATTCGACACCTAAACAGAGTCGCGCCTGTCTTTACAGTAACGTTATGGTCTTTTCGCGTGATTGAAACACCTTGCATAAACACACGACTTTATTCCTTTCTAATGATAATGAATATAATTCATTTGGATGATAAAATGTCCTCAGCACTGTCACTGTTTGTTTATTGGTAGGTTATGGAGTCAGTCGCTCGCAGTATCTTTCGGCTATGAGTGGGACGGTATTCAGGACAGCGGTCTAAAGTTCGAAGTTCACCCGCAGAGCGCGAGTCCGTCTCCGGGACGAAAACCAGCGCTGATCCGGTGGACATTGGATAACAGACTGGTTGATTACACTTGAATTAGGCTACCTGAATGTTTAAATGTTTCATTTTTACTTCAAAAATGTTTGTTAATTGAGTTTAAATGTAGGCAATATATTGTATACATGTTAAAAACAATGTAAAATGTGCTGTATTGCTGTAGGCTACTCAATGACAATAAAGGCCAATGCCATTTAACGTATACTGGTTGTTGTATGAAATAGGCTACTATTTTACAAAGGTTTAGAGGAAATAAAAGAGATTAATATTACTTATAAATAAAAACAGTTAATATTACTCATAAATATTGTTTTTTTAAATGTTAAATTATACTCAATTTTATTTCTTAATGTACCAGATGCAGTTACTTCGATTTACTTATTTTTTTTACTTGCATTTACTCAATTGGCTCAGTATATTTCATTGATTTCACAGCTTTAAAATTTACTCAATTTTTTTGAGTGTAAAAATGTTTCACCAAAAAAATTGAGTAAATAATAGTTAAACTTTTTACAGTGCACTTGTCCATATATTTATTTCGATCAACATGGGTAAAATATGCTAGCTATTCCAACGTTGCATCAACATAAATACCTTGGTCGCCTTTTGGCTAACTTCAGAAGCCACAGGAAATACAGCAGCGGTTAATATCCATCGCTCATCCAGCTCCACATGACCAACGTGAAAGCCTTTAAAGCAACTTTTCTACAAAAGGAAGTCATTTGCCCCAATAATACAACACAGGGTTGTCAATGATCATTTCAACAAAACATAACTTGCTTTGACAGTGTCAACACTCACGTGCTGTGATGGTAATTCAATGTCCACCACTCATCCAGCCAAACTTTATCAGCATAGGGAATGCGGAGGTACGTCACGCCGTGTTGCATTATGGGACGTGGCCGCCATCTTTACAGGCACGATCTCTGTTTACCTTCGGTATAATAGTGGGTGTTTGGCTAAATCGAGGTAAAATTGAAGAAGAACGGAAGAAATAGAGATGTTTAAAGAAAAGGAGAAGGGACCATACTGGGATAAACTAAATGCCACTGTCAAAAAACTATTTGGACAAACTATCCGCGATAAAAAAAACGTTGATACATCTGATTTAGTGTTGGAGTTCAAAGCCTATGCTAAGTTGATTACTATTGTTCATAAAGTTCAAGCTATTTTACCTGAAAAGCAGCTCTCGTAGTTAATGTTAGCTTGCTATTTTCAGCATATGTTAAGTTTTCATAGGTTGTGCAAGAAAAAAAATTTGTACGTTACTTTATAATGCCACAAGATGTGGTAACTTGTTAAATACAACTGTGCCTTGTTGTCATCATTTAATGTTGACACGTGTAAAAATGAGAGTATTTGGTCGTTTATTTTAAAAGTTTAATGTATCTTTGCCCATTATTATGTGTACTTAAAGGGTCTTTGTGGATGCAATCAGTACAGAAACAGAGAAGTCACTTAATGTATTTATTATATAAAATCATGATTCACAGACATTTTAAAAAAGGCATGTAAAAAGATGTACAGAATTTTAAAGCAAATTGTTATTGAAAATAAATAGAATTTGATTCATGCAATGTGTCCTGGCTTTATCATCTGCTGCTAACATTAACCGCAAATTCAACATCATTCATCAACTATCCTCCTAAATGTTAGTCATCGAGGAATATACAATACACAACCTCTTGCTTTGTACAACTTTAAACAAACGTAGTATGCAGTGGAGGACAGTAAGTAAGTTTTTCCTCATGATTGCGGCGATCCGGCGTCTTCTCGTCAGTTCCTCGACCTGCTTCCCTTGTTGTTTTTCCGAGAAAGAAAGGTGAAAAAACATACTCCGTTGTTCAGTTTCCTCCCTGAACGATCGTGTGACCTGCTATGGCAGTTGAACTGAACAACCATATCGACGTTTATTAAAATCTTGACAGAAAATCCAAACACAGCCTCCAACACATGCATTTAAATACAGCGGTATTGGGCGCGATCCTGTAAATATGGCGGCGGACCCATAATGCAACACGGCGTGACGTCATCTCCACATTCCCTATTGGGGCATTTAGGCCTCGCTTCTAAAACAAACCAACTACATCGAGACAATGAACAGATTAAGTAGAGCTGGCCCATTTCAATTAACATTTTCACTAAAAATCACTGGCTCTTGGCCAACACATCAAAAATATCCTAGACATCATAAGAATAAAAACACTTCTCATTAAAATCGACCTACCAGAGCTTGTTCTTCCAGCGACCATGCCAAACAATAGGCTTTATGCCCAGCTGCACTACTTCCTGAACTTCAGCCAGCTCCTTGTTTCCTGTCTGACATTATTGGACAAACTGATTAATCCAGGTGTGCCTGACCAGTAACAATTACCAGACACACCTGGGTTAATCAGTTTGTCCAATAATGTCAGACAGGAAACAAGGAGCTGGCTGAAGTTCAGGAAGTAGTGCAGCTGGGCATAAAGCCTATTCAGGTACTGCAACCATTCCTCTAACAGGAAGTGGCATATTTAAAGGGAAATTACACCCTCTATACATACCCTCAGCAGCGCCCTCTATTGACTTGGCTACACTTGGTTTACTCTGGCTATTCTCTGCTGTCTCAGACGACGATGTTTGTCCCGTTTTAGCCACCATAGCTTCTTCGAAAGGGAGGGGTGAGCAGTGGCCTGAGCCCTTAGTGCAAATTCGCAACCGAACCGCTAGAGGTCGCCAAAAGGTACACACTGCACTATTAATATAGCTACTTAAATATATACATTTATAACATACTTAAGTTAAAAATACGAACGTTGCAAGATATTATCATAAATAAATAAATAAATACTAATAAAGTGTGTGATAGTCTTACCTTCCATAATATCGAGGCTAGGTGGCTACACGACCTTTCCAAACCAGCGATACACGAACATCCAGTAGTCTCCTCTGATCCCTGGTTACTAACAAACACCCAGGCAGAGTGGTTTGGACTGCACATTTGCTTTTAAAAAGACGAAATCACCCTCACTGTGTAAGAGTACACGACCCACTTTTCCACTATGCAAATATTGATAGGTCTCAGAACTTTTATAATTTTTCAATGACGTGGTATGGGACAATATGAGACCATCTGATCGTCGTACGAAGTTTTGCTCCCATCTGCTCCCAATTTAAAACATTTACGGTATTAACGTTATTTGTCATAAGTTTTGGCTAGTCTAGAACACGTCTAAAAGACGTAATTGTTAGACATCCAGAAGACGTCTTCACAGGAGCCAGAATGAAAGTTTTTTATACGTCTTTTCTGGACGTTGTATAGACGTAAATTAAAGACGTGCTACCGACGTAATTGTTAGACATCCAGAAGACGTCTTCACAGGAGCCAGAATGAAAGTTTTTTATACGTCTTTTCTGGACGTTGTATAGACGTAAATTAAAGACGTGCTACCGACGTAATTGTTAGACATCCAGAAGACGTCTTCACAGGAGCCAGAATGAAAGTTTTTTATACGTCTTTTCTGGACGTTGTATAGACGTAAATTAAAGACGTACTACTGACGTAATTGTTAGACATCCAGAAGACGTCTTCACAGGAGCCAGAATGAAAGTTTTTTATACGTCTTTTCTGGACGTTGTATAGACGTAAATTAAAGACGTGCTACCGACGTAATTGTTAGACATCCAGAAGACGTCTTCACAGGAGCCAGAATGAAAGTTTTTTATACGTCTTTTCTGGACATTGTATAGACGTAAATTAAAGACGTGCTACCGGCGTAATTGTTAGACATCCAGAAGACGTCTTCACAGGAGCCAGAATGAAAGTTTTTTATACGTCTTTTCTGGACGTTGTATAGACGTAAATTAAAGACCTGCTACCGACGTAATTGTTAGACATCTAAAGGCAGCCAGAATAAAAGTTGTATTAGTTACGTTTTCTGTAGTAGAAATGTCAAAGAAGACTGTTAAAGACCCATATTGAAACGGAAATCCCATATGTGCATTTTGCAAGGATCCAACTTTAAAAAAATCTTTACTTCAAAACAGTGGCAGTGAGTTAGTTCTCACTGAGAAAAACCCAGTTACTCATTGTTAATGGTTGTTGTGTCATGAAACTGCAGTCACACAGACCATAGACCTAAATAAGATTTTAAAGAATTTTGCTAATATTGAATACTCAATTGAATACGGCAACTGTGTAGTGTATATACAAGTCTTGCATTTGTATATCTTATCAATATAATTGTAATAAACTGCTTACCATTTGCCTGTAAACCAAACTGATCACTCCAAGAAATCAACTATTTAAATTTCAAAATATATATTTTATTACTATTTTGTTCTACTGGACCAAAACTTAACAGCCAGAACAGTAAAGTTATAAATTAACACAATTTCCCTTTAAATAATCTATAAAATGTTGTTAAAACAGTATTACATATCAATTAACAAAATGTGGCTGCTATAAGCTTCACAAGCTTCATTTATAGCAGCAAGCCCGGACTCTCCCGGGGGCATGTTTCAGATGATCGGCTGCAGACTTTATTTGGGCCTCTGTTGCAGCTGGGTCCCATTTCATGACAGCAGCTACAATCAAAGCAAAAAAATACACATGTAAAATAAATAAGTACAAACGCCACTGTTGTGGTTTAGCTTGCAGCAGAGAAGCATAGAAAATTTTAGTACTCGAATCAATGTAATGAAATAGTTATTAAATCACAAATCAAGTAAAATTACATCAAGCCTGATATAAAGCATTCCACACACACATATACATATATATACACACTAGGGTTGTGCCGATAGACGATATCATCGTCCATCGTGATGGCTGACAGACATGATGTTAAGCCAGCATCACGACCCACGACCCATCACGACGAACAATTATTCTAATTGTTATTATAATAATAACACAATACCACTGTTACCAGTTAAATTAAATGAATAAATAAAAATCCATCTTTGCAGTGCAAAGGAGACACAGAAGCAGCATCAGAACTGGCATTAATATTTTACACTCCATTTACAATTGCGTAAAATAAATAAAGCTATGAGAGTTTTTAAATATTTAAATATGAACTGATTTCTAATTAAAACATTTTAATTAAACAGTACTTTAAATGTGAAAGTAAAACCGCCAGTAGGTGGTGGCAAGTCACTCACTGTTTTTCATTTATCAACCGATTTGTTCAGACGGCTGATTCATTCAGGAAGAGTGATTGTTCATTGAATCGTTAAAATGATTCGTTCAAAACGCGAATTTCAGTCAAAAAAATCATCTGTTGCATTAAAACTCTGCTATGGTTTCATTTTGAAATGCTCGTCAGCGAAATAAAGGGAAAACAAATAATATTGACAATATTGTTTATAAAATGTAACTCACAATGTTCATTGTTACATAAAATAAATATCATATTTGCTATTGTGCACGGGAAAACAGCCCTCTTGCCGATGTGATATTGTATTTGTGTGATAATAACATAATATACAAAAACATAACAGGACAAAGGCTAGAACTGCACTGACACATTACGAAGTGAAGGCAAGCATGAGAGACAAATCAAATGCGATGTCAGCTCGCAGTGCGCCATGCCCTCGTACATAGTTAAAAGTAAAACAATGATTACAATATCATAATAGACAATACACCTCGCACACCACTACGCACATAAAAAATGAACTTACAATTGAACTGACATTTACCAACTTGCTTCTCCTCCTCTCCTACTGTTCCGCGCGCAGGAGACAGACGCAATGCTGCCGCGAATGTGACGCGAAATGTCACGTGAACGAGGAAATCCACAAAGAAAGCATAATAAATAAAAAAGTATGCTAATTTGTTCATTTTAATTTGGAAAACATTCAGATGTGTCCAAGTCAAATTGCCATCGAAAATTTAAGACCTTTCATAAGTAAAAATAAGACTTTTTAAGACTTTTTATGGCCTTAAATTCTTAAAATCTAATTTAAGACTTTTTAAGGATCTGCAGACACCCTGCCTAACATAAACGCACATAGCTGTTTGCTTGGAACACCCCTTTAATTGTAAATTTATTAAATCACATGTAATGTTTATAAATAGTAGCTAAAGGAGAGTAAACTGATACCCCCTTTATTTTCTCTACCTTATGCCGTCCGAAAAGGTATGTGATTTTCTTTCTTCAGATGAACACATTTTAGAAAAAATAAACTAGACTTTTAGAAAAATTATCCATCTCTTGTGTTCGTGTGTTAAATACTGCAAGTGAATAGACACCAAAATGCTGAAGGTCGGAAAAGTCCAAGAGCATTGTAAAGCTCACATGATAAATGCAGAAAACATCTTGTGTGAACAACACAGCACTGTATGAAGTTTCTGGCGCATGCACTTGCATAATATTGGCTTACAATAATGGATAATTTTTCAAAAACTCTTTGTGGAAAGAAAGTCATATATACATCTGGAATGGCACGGAAAAAAAGAGATTTTTTTTTTTACTTTGGAGTGCACTGTGCCTTTAAAATTGACAACGCTTTAGATACTGCAGTGGATACTTACTAGTGATGGACTTGTTTCTCTGTTGGTGCCTGTTCTGCTCTGTAAACATTGTTCCAATGCTTGATCTAAAAAAAAAAAAAAAAGTTAAAAAGTGTGTTAATAGGTTATTATTCTGGGTGACATATAACCATTTTGAATGTGTTCCTTAAGTGTTATATAAATCTGGAGAACCCTTACTAAAATTAACAATGTTTTGTGACACTAACCAAATGGTAATAAATTTTTGTAATCAATCCACCATAAAAAACATGGTTTCTACACCTTTACTATAATAAAAACCATGGTTAATTTAGCAAATGTCCTTAAAAGAACAGCTCATCCAAAAAAAGAAGAGTTGAAACTGTATGAGTTTCTTATGTAGAACCATAATTCAGATATCTTGAGAAATGCCTTATTTGTTTTTGTTTTTCTCATGCAATGGAACATAGGGGAGGGTGGGGTAAGATGAGCCAGTTTTTACTCATGTGGATCTCCAGGCAAGGGAAATTGAGACAAAAGTACAATGAAGACATTTACTGTTAATTTGGGATGTTGCCTATCAACTGAAATTATAAGAATGTAGCTATGACAAAGAGCCTTGAAAATATGACCTCAGAAAAAAAAGTGTTCATGTGACTCAACTTACCCCAGGCTAGGGGTAAGTTGATCCCAGTCAGTGGGTAAATTGAGCCATCTGGGGTAAATTGACCATACTATTTTTCACGTTTTAATGCAAGCATAAAAATAATAATAATAACTTGCCTCTTTAAAAAAATAATAATAATAATACACAAGGACTGCCAGCATAGTTTTCAGGAGCAAGAAATATCAAGCAGAGCAGTTCTGGCAGGTCATGGTAGTCAAGCTCGCATCAGCTGACTTTAAGCTGATCCACGTCTACCAATAAGAATACGACGCCTATCAACTGTATACATATATAAGCTCCTTCAATATTATCAGCAGCTATCACGTTTTTCATGAGCTAATAACCCTCCTCCATCCCCAGCTCCTCCCGTCAGTCAGGATTTGGCATTCTGATTCCCCTTGAATCAGAATAAATTCTCCAATTATGTTGCATTTTAAAATCTTGAATTAATAATATCTGCAATACATTCATGTTGGTTCTGTTCTGTTTACCCTAAGGGGGGTTATCGCTGCTATTATCTGCTATTATTATTAGTTGTTGCTCCCTCCTTGCAGTTCCTCCAACCTTTCGAGGTTTAGGAAGGTTCTTCAGCAAATCATTCAGTGGGACAGATCCCACATAATATTCTTTGAATGCAAAGGTGGCTTTGACTTTCCCAGTGCTCCCTCAGATTCTTCTGAGGAATCTTGCATTAACTTCATTGCCCTCAAGGCTCTCAAACAAGCCACTATAATGGTAACTGTTGCATTTGGTCACAAAATTCACAATAATAAAGTCACCAACTGACAGGTCCGAGATGTCTGGTTCACTACTTTTATCCTGGGAGCTGTCACACTCAGAAGTGTCACACTCATCACATCAGTTTGAACACCAAGTGACTACAGTGGCTCAATCTTAAGTTTATCAAGCGACAAGAATACTTTTTGTGTGCAAAAACAACAACAAAAATAACGACTTTATTCAACTATTCATTTCCTTCTCTGTTGACCTCGAGTGAGTTCGCGTAGTGTAACAGGGCATCGCTTCTGTGTTGTACGTCACACGTAGGCTCACTATTGGTCATGTGTGTGATGCGTGTGACGTACAACACAGAAGCGCTGCTACACTACGCGAACTCACTCGAGGCCAACAGAGAAGGAAATGAATAGTTGAATAAAGTCGTTATTTTTGTTGTTTTTTGCGCACAAAAAGTATTCTCGTCGCTTGATAAACTTAAGGTTGAGCCACTGTAGTCACTTGGACTATTTTAACGATGTCTTTAATAACTTTTCTGGGCCGGCAAGTTTCAATCCCTTAGAAGCCTATGGAGGAGTGATCCAGCTCTCAGATTTAATCAAAAATATCTTAATTTGAGTTGCGAAGATGAACGAAAGTCTTAGAGGGTTGGAACAACATGAGAGAGAGTAATACTGACAGAGTTTTCATTTTGGGGGGAACTATCCCTTTAAAAGTTAACTTAACTTCAGTGCCTTAAGTTAGGGGTAAGTTGAACCACTGGTTCAACAAAAGTTGAACCTTTTGTCCCAAGTGCTTCTCCTCTTCACAGCAAAATATAAATGATGGAGTCCTTCAGAATGTATGGTTACATGACACCAAATGTGCATAGTTGCCTAGAAACAGGGGGTGGGTCAACTTACCCACAGGCTCATCTTACCCCACTCTCCCCTACAGTTGTTTTATTCCCAACATTCTTGTGTTTCACAAAAGTAAGTTAGACATTTATTTTTGCTAGGCCTGTAAACTCAAGATAGAAGATAAAACATTGTCTTTGAGCAGAGTGTACATGTTCTGCCTCTATTTCACGTGTATTTTATGACAATACTCACCATCTGAAGATCGTGTGGCTGGATATATACTCCCAAAATGCCTGGATCATGAAGGAAACACACACAGCAATATTAGCTATTTGTTTTTACTTAGGCTACTAACAGAGACATTTGCAAAAGCTTGCAAAATTGACTCACCAGCTCCAAAACATATAATGAATCGTTATTTTTGACTGATCGATAACGTTTGGCCTAACGTTAACGTAATCCCGCGATCAACAATTTAAAAACCTAGTTTGCAGATTCTTCTAGACTCGTAGAGGAGTGTGGTTCGAGTTCCTCTGTCTAAAGAGACAATATTCTCAGTTCACTCATTGTAAAGCTCCAATGCTGAGTTTTATTTTATTTTTTATCATAAACTAAGTTAGCTGACAATACACATGCTAGCTCAGCACATAATTAGCCTAATACATTGGAATACCGTACTAATATCAATATTGCTCTAGCGCTAATCGCGTTTAGATTCTCAATTTAATACACTATATTTTGATGTATTAGAATTTGTATAAAATAAAAGTTATTTACGTTACCTTCCGTAGATTGCAATATGTCCGTTGTTCGTTGTCCATATTCCTTGTTTGTTCTTCATTTACATTCCGCAACTCACTCAAAATAAACATTTAGCAGTCCGATGTAAAATAATCCATGTTTTAAACAATGTAAAAGCCACAAAACCGAAGTCGAACTGTCGAAGGATTCTACCTACCCGAGCAGCAGCACACACACCCACTCACTTCAACTGACGTATATTCAAACTTGACTCGTAAAGGCGCGAATAGTTGTCATTGGCCAGATTCCTGGATGACAGTCAGAATAACCAATCATGCTCAAAACAACTCGGAGAGACAGCCAATAGTGTGAAAACAATTACAGGACAATATATGAAATGTTTTAAAAGAAAGAATAGGAAAAAAATATACACATGCTATTTCTTTAGTTGTATTTGTAGGCTGGCTGTTATATTTAATCAATTGTTTAAATGTTTTTCATTGCAGTGCATGATTAAAAATGAAAGATAAAAAATGAAAGATAAAAAATGAAAAATTAAAGATTAAAAATTAAAGATTAAACTTACAGTAACTTGTATACCATATATTTATTTATCACTGTTCTGATAAACAGCAATTTAATAGAGAAAACAGAATAATTAAAAAGAGCAAAACACTGCATATCTATTCATATACAATTCTGTATGACTATGTGAAAAACTAAGGGATTGGTATCATGGTGGTGACATTAGAGTTACATTCATGTGACCCATAATGACCCTTTTGCACTTTCACATATTCTTGACCTTTCCTTTAGAAACACTCTAATGCCTAATAAATGTCAACATGCTTTGTGGTACTGTTACACAACATATTGGTTTAGGGTTAATCCCTCTGTCCAGCGCAACACTTTGCTAACATTGGCATAATTAAGTTACAACATAATACCCTGGTTTTCACAGGCAATGCTTAAGCCAGTAGTCCAGACTAAAATGCACGTTTGAGCTGTATTACCTGAAAGCAACTTGTAGGCTACTGACATATGTCAGTAATGTCAGTGCCATTGTTTTGTCTCAAGATGCACACCAGTAATGTTTTTTTTTTCTAAGGTACATTTTTAAAAGCTATAATTGAATGCCCAAATTTAACTAAGGCCTAATCCTAAGATTTATATCTAAACCCTGTCTGTGAAACCGGGGGTTAGAAATTAAGGGGCTAACCCTAACCTTAAGCCTTGTCAACAGACTTTTATTTAACAGCATGCACTCCAAGGTGTTGACTGTAGTGGTTAGGTCTTTAGCATTGATAAGGACAAAGATCTTCTCACTGTGACAGTCTGTAATGTATTTTAGCAATGATTGTTTGTATGGATTGTCCCTAAACTAGAGCTATTGATGCATTCAAGACATGTCATAAAGATCGTATTTACGAATTGAACACACACATCGAGACGACTCAACGTTGGCGATATGTTATGCCCTAAATTAATACATGATTAACTAACTGTATTTTTCTATGTACATTTCTGAAATGCACTTTCTGTAAAGCTGCTTTGAGACAATGTGTATTGTGAAAAGTGCTATACAAATGAATTTGAATTGAATTGAATTGAACATGAATGCCACCACAATGATGAAAATAGGAAGTTATTTACTGTAAAATGAGGAATTTTTTTTTTTTTTTTTTTTTTTTTTTACAGTGCAGTATGAACATCTGTTCTGAACTAGTTCTGGCTGTCAGTGGACGTTTAGATTATGGCCAGATTGGACATATTTTATTTATTTAATTTATTGACTGTTTCTGGATGTCAACGGACGTCCAGATTATAGTCAGTATGAACGTCTTTTCTCAACTAGTTCTGGCTGTCAGTGGACGTTTAGATAATGGCCAGATTGGACATCTTTATTCACGTCATTTATGGACAGTTTCTGGATGTCAACGGACGTCCAGATTATAGACAGTATGAACGTCTTTTCTCAACTAGTTCTGGCTGTCAGTGGACGTTTAGATAATGGCCAGATTGGACATCTTTATTCACGTCATTTATGGACAGTTTCTGGATGTCAACGGACGTCCAGATTATAGACAGTATGAACGTCTTTTCTCAACTAGTTTTGGCTGTCAGTGGACGTTTAGATAATGGCCAGATTGGACATCTTTATTCACGTCATTTATGGACTGTTTCTGGATGTCAACGGACGTCCAGATTATAGACAGTATGAACGTCTTTTCTCAACTAGTTCTGGCTGTCAGTGGACGTTTAGATAATGGCCAGATTGGACATCTTTATTCACGTAATTTTTGGACTGTTTCTGGATGTCAACGGACGTCCAGATTATAGTCAGTATGATCGTCTTTTCTCAACTAGTTCTGGCTGTCAGTGGACATTTAGATAATGGCCAGATTGGACATCTTTATTCACGTAATTTTTGGACTGTTTCTGGATGTCAACGGACGTCCAGATTATAGTCAGTATGAACGTCTTTTCTCAACTAGTTCAGGCTGTCAGTGGACGTTTAGATAATGGCCAGATTGGACATCTTTATTCACGTAATTTTTTGACTGTTTTCTGGATGTCAACGGACGTCCAGATTATAGTCAGTATGATCGTCTTTTCTCAACTAGTTCTGGCTGTCAGTGGACATTTAGATAATGGCCAGATTGGACAACTTTATTCACGTCATTTTTGGACTGTTTCTGGATGTCAACGGACGTCCAGATTATAGTTAGTATGAACGTCTTTTCTCAACTAGTTCAGGATGTCAGTGGACGTTTAGATAATGGCCAGATTAGACATCTTTATTCACGTCATTTTTGGACTGTTTCTGGATGTCAACGGACGTCCAGATTATAGTCAGTATGAACGTCTTTTCTCAACTAGTTCAGGCTGTCAGTGGACGTTTAAATTATGGCCAGATTAGACATAATTTCTCAGTGTCATTAATCGACTAATTCTGGCTGTCATTGGACGTTCAGATCATGGCCTGGACGGGCGGACGGGATATCAACCTGTTTTGTATGTCCACAGACGTCGCTTCCTCAGTGGGAAACAATCAATTAGACATTCTCTGCTTCTAACTACTTAACTAGCCACCGGATGTGCCTTGTCAGTTTAGTGGAAGTCGGATCAAAATGCGGAAGAGCGAAGTATTAAAAGTGGGCGGGGCGAAATAAGATGAATAGAAAAGGGCCAGAAACAAAATTGTAATCTAGCAAATCTAGTGTGAGATTCTTTTTAAAAAAAAAATCCACTGAAACTAAATATATAGATACACTGTTTTACTAAAACTAAATATATAGATACACTGTTTTATATAAAATGTTTGGGAATAATCATAATTTCTATCCACATTTATTATAACTCATTGTAAGGCCTGCCCAATCAATCCAATGATTAACGGGTGAAGGTTTACTGCGTGTTACTGTCTTTTCAGGGTGGTAATTTAATTCCAATTAAACTTTTATCTGACTCCTCGAATTTAGGTTAGAATACGAATTGGTTTTTGTTCATTTATATAACTAGTGCAATGCCCGTGCAATTCAAAATCTGTTTTTGTGTGTGTTTTGTTGATTTGGTGTGTTTGAGTGCTCATTGTTACAGAGCAAAAGTTAAGTGACATTTTTATTTGTGCATGGTTGAAAGCAAATACTGATACTGACATAATGACATACAATAAATATCGAAAATTGAACTATACTGACAACTAACTACTTTTGAATAACTCAAATATTTAGAAGTAAACAGTGTAGCTGACTTATATTTAGCTGACAGAGTGTTTATGTCAGAATGTTTATTTTGAAACCACAACCCTCTATTGTCAGAATGTTTATTTTTAAACCACAATCCTCTCTAATGTCAGAATGTTTATTTTTGAACCACAACTTCAAAGTGTGCTTCTTTTACCAATATATTTAATGATATCTTTTGCATTTCTAATCCAAACAACGTCAAACTCTGCACTGCACTTACTCATGCCCGTAGCAAGACACCTGTCAAGGTTGAAATCCATCTGTCACGGTCGGTTGAAGCAGACAAAGGCGTTGGATCCATTTGCAGCATCTTTTATTAATACAAACTCAAACTACACAAACAAACTCAGGAACAAGGCTCAGACTCAGGAACAGGACAAACACTCAACCGACAAACATTAAGCACTGACAAAGACTGAACCAAACACACAGGCTTAAATACAAGGACAGACAAGCTAAACAAGATAACGAGGTAACAAGAGGGTGTGGCTAAATGGAAACACCTGGGTAACTAATAAACATAACGAGGAGAAGCAAAACATGAACCAAGACAGAAACACAGAACAGACTCATGACATTACCCCCCCGTTAAGGAACGTATTCCAGACGTTCCCCAGAATAGTCCAGGGTGGTGGTGACGCAAAAGCGTTCTTGGGGGAGGTGGGAGGGCCAGATCAATGGAGCCAGCTGTGCAGGCAACCATGGTGGAGCAGACAGTTCAGGGGTAGACTCGGGAACGCCCTCCACAGCATGCTCAGTGACCGAATCCAGTTCACCCTCCTGGTCAGCACTGACTTGCACAGGAACAGACTCTAGAGCGTCCTCCGTCACGATCTCAGGGAAAGCCTCCTCCGTCACGATCTCAGGGACGGCCTCCTCCGTCACGATCTCAGGGACGGCCTCCTCCGTCACGATCTCAGGGACGGCCTCCTCCGTCACGATCTCCGGGACGGCCTCCTCCGTCACGATCTCCGCTTTGACGGGGTGAACAGACGAGACTCTAGACTGACGGTGCTGGTAAGTGGTGAAAGCAGAAGGGGTTATCAACATCCTGGTGGGCATGATATAACTCAGAACAGGTTTCAGGAACATAGTGAGTCTGTGAGGCTCCTCTTTTGCAAAGTCCACAGTGAATGGTGAGCCGGTTAAGAGGAGGGCGAAGCCGACATACTGTGCCAGTGTATATTGCGGGATATCCACCGGCATGAGTGAATAGAGAAATTTGTCAATTCCCCGACCAAACATCTCCTTCAAAAAGGTCTCCTTCAGATCCACCTCCTGGCAAAACTCACAGAACTCCCGCACGTATTCATCCATTGGACGATTCTCCTGGCGGGAGCGAAAATCTGCTGGATCCATGGAATGGTCAGTGCTTCTGTCACGGTCGGTTGAAGCAGACAAAGGCGTTGGATCCATTTGCAGCATCTTTTATTAATACAAACTCAAACTACACAAACATAAACTCAGGAACAAGGCTCAGACTCAGGAACAGGACAAACACTCAACCGACAAACATTAAGCACTGACAAAGACTGAACCAAACACACAGGCTTAAATACAAGGACAGACAAGCTAAACAAGATAACGAGGTAACAAGAGGGTGTGGCTAAATGGAAACACCTGGGTAACTAATAAACATAACGAGGAGAAGCAAAACATGAACCAAGACAGAAACACAGAACAGACTCATGACACCATCGGACTAACGGTTCGAGAGATATGCGATTAACAGACACACAGACAGACGTTCCTGTTATTCATAGATAGATAGTTTAGAGACACATTTGATTGTTCTATTTAAAGTCTTTAGCTACTCTTATTATCTCCACACCGACCGTTAATTTTATGCGGGCCCACAATCACAAACTCATCAGGTTTTGGTTACTAAACAGAGGTAATTGCTAAATATTAGACGCATTCACTCTTACTAAATTTAAGATATTTTTGTATAGCCCCCCGTGGTATGTATACACTTGAATTAAAGTAACGTTTACTTCAGTCAGAGGTCATGAACACTACAGATATAAGCCGACCATTATGCTTTTCTGATGAATGGTTTGGTCATGCCTAGTGTTGCTTTCGTCAACGAAAATTATGACGAAATATCGTCGTCAACGAACCTTTTTCACGTGACGAAAACGAGACGAGACGCAACGTAAATGCTGGTCATGTGACGATGACTATAATTAAATGTATAATGTAATATCGTTGACGAATAAAAACGAGACTAAGTGTGGTTTACAAAATAAAAACTATGCTAATGTCTCTTCATTTTCGTTGACCAAAACGAGACGAGACGAAATGTTATTTAACGTTATTTCGTCTCGTTTACTTGCGTTATTACCGGTATGCAGCATTTCTTTTTCCTGTGTTTCACTTCAGGGCTGCATCAGATCGCACTGCGCAGACGCAGGCGACATCACATCCTCAAGCCCCATTCGCAGCATTATTTAGAAGATGCAGCTGCGTGAGTTACGGCTGTTTCACACATACTCCGTGTGTAGTGCGTATGCGGTGCGGTGTGTATGCAGGAGCAGCTCGTGCTATTGTGTTTTCACATGTGCTACGTTTGCAGTGCGCAGCTGATCTACGGCTGTAATACCACAATCACAACATTTATTCTCTATTTTTTATTTCAAATCAATATTTCTAGCCTACATCCATTATGTCGCGTTGTTGAGGTAGGCTACTGTGTAGATCTCTGCTCTGCTGTTATGCACGCACCGCTCCCACGTGCGGTGTGAGCGCTCTAACCTAACATGGGTGCGGGAAAAAATACACACCGCAAACGGAGTAGGCTATGTGTGAAACAGGCGTTAGCATAAACGACAACAAACGCAGTTAATCTGACACAGAGAAAGGGATTCGTCTTTGGGAGAAAAAGAATAAATGACATTTGGAAAAACTTTAATTTCATCGTGTGTAGGCAGTTTGGTTGGTAAAATAAATATGTTCTAAATTCATATCAGAGCGTCTTCTGTGTCTGGAATAGCATTCTTGAGTCTATAAGGGAACAATAATAGGCTATATGAATGATATAATAATATAATAATAAGATAAGATTTTTTTAAATGGGTTTGGCTAAAAGAAAATGTTGGTTTCGTCTACTACTAGGTATACATATTGACTGGGTTAAATAGAATTGCATTACTAAAAAGAGACTAACATAACATTTTCATTGACTAAAACTAGACTATGTCATTCGTTGACTAAAACTGGTCAACGAATGACCAGGTCAGTGGCAAAAAGTGAAAAGAATTAATCTATACGAATATAGATTAACATAAATATAAAAATGGACATGTATACAGAATTTCTGTAAGGTGGATAAAGTTAATGGAACAGAGAAAAGATAGACGTGGACGGCGCCAAAGAAAAGAAAATAACAAAACCAAATGAAGTCTAGCTGTTAAATAACCTCTAACCTTAACTAAGAAATAAAGAAGAAAATAATCATCTTCAGCGTCCAAGACGCCCTATCTAGTCTCCACTAACTAACAGAAACAGAAATACAAGGTGTGGCGCTCGCCCCTAACCTAGTGTACTAGACAGCAGCGAAAACCCCTGGGTGTGGCAGTGTATGTCACGTGACATGCTACCTGTCTATCTCCTCTCCATACTAGTAACCTCCAGCGCTCCGCAGAGCAGGTTACATAAAAATGAGACAATCGAACACAGGAGAGTTCACTAATACATAGCTTTAGCATCACACAGTGTCAACGAGAACCACAACCTCAACAGAGTAGACAAATGAGCAGCGTGACAGAGAGCAGCGTGGTTTGAGTCTCAGCGAGCCGAGAGCTGCTGTGGAGACGTCGGACGTGCACTTTTATTTCCTAGGTGGCCTGTTCCCATTGGCAATGGCGAGAAGTGGTGACGTCAGCGCTAACAATGATTGACAGGTCACTTGGCCAATCACGGGTACCTGCAAAAGTGAAAGTAACCGAGAGAGAGCGGGAAGAGAAACACAAGAGAACACACACGCAATACAGAAACGTAACAAGTATGAACGTGACTAAAACTAATAAAAACTAAAATGACAGCTTGACACAAAGACTAGACTAAAACTAAAATTAAAACAGGCCGCCAAAAACAACACTATGCCATGGTTTCCCACGTACACCTAACTAGAGTAACATTATAATAAACAGGGGTAAGACTCACCCTATTTAGGTTGGTCGAGCAACCTTTTGCTGTCCTAAATGGAAATTCCTTTTTTGTCTTTCCAACCCTACACTTATTATATTAATAAGGATATTAGCCGGAACTCTAAAATCGCAGTTGGTGTGTCCCGTGCTCCACTCAAAACTGGACTCTAGTCCGTCACTAATCTAATGCAGCTTTGCGGAAACAATGGATACAGCATAATCTACTAAAGTTAATAATTTCAGAGTAAATCAGAATAAATCCAAATGTAACAGTTTATTATAAGTCAGGTGAATGTATCATGCCAATTACATAATCATTTCAAAGATAATAAATACAAAACATCAGATGCTCTGGAAGAAAGAGAAAAGATGCAAACATGACATTATAAAAATACATAACACATACACTGAAGACATCCAGCATTACTGGCTGATCGGAACTGCAAATCCCCCCGAGCCTCTTGTAGCATTTCGTTACTCTTTCACATGGATCATGAGCTGACAATGGGAATTTCCCATTCAGAGTTTATACCTTTTGAGGGCAGGATGCCATTTGCATGAAAGACCCACCCTCCTCTGTAAGCAAGACATCTCTAAACTCTTAAAAACATTATTACCTTTTGGTTTACTTCCTTGAGGATGAGACCTTTTGTACCAGTCGCACTGAGACATTTGGCATGATACCAAACATGTAGAGACCAGTGTTGGGAGTAACGCGTTACAAAAGTAATGCATTACAGTAACATATTACTTTTTGCTGTAACGCAGTAGTGTAAGGCATTACTAATCAATTTTCAGTAATATTTTACTCGGTACATATTCAGTAAGGCTTGCGTTACAAGTTACAACAGACTTTTTAATTGTAAAAACAAAAATATATATAGCCTACACAGCAAGACCGCGAGACATTAACAAATGAAAAATGCAAGTAGGCTAAATTACCTGTTCGTGGTCAGTCAATAGCCGCGTGTGGTGTCCAAGTCTGTTAATAAAAACTATATGGCAGCGTCTGATATTTTTGTATAGCGATTTATTTTTTACAGGAGTGCCGTGAGGTATGATCTCGGCCTCTGTGCTCGCGCTGGCCAGTGGAGAAGCGGCTAATGGTGAAGATGGCATGAAGAAGACTGCCATTCGCGAGATGGACGTATGCGCATTAGGCTATTCGTTCTGTGTTTTCTTTCTAAACAGGCTATGTTTATGTGGTATTTTTCATGTTTTCATCACGCAATCATGTTTTTGATGCGGTGGTGACGCGTTCATGTAAGGGTGCTGCGCTGCCGATAAAGCATCTAAAAGCTGTCACAAAGAACCGGCAAAAGCAATGATTATGAATATGTCAAATATAGCAAGGAGACATTTTAATTGTTTATTAATAAAGTCAAGATGAAGTTGACGATGCTGACTCGCGATCTTCGCAGTAGGCTAGTGCACCAGAGAGAAATGCACATTTCATTTCATAAGCAGAGAGCAGTCTGTTTTCTTTCGTTTTGAATTGTTCTGTTTTACACGTAGACATTTCAATATAGATATATTTTTCAGGTCCGTGAATAGGCTACCTTATACGCTGAGTGTCGGTTCATTTATGAGTGAATTGTCCTCCGTGTCGTGATTATTTATAATTGTCTGCTATATTTAGCCTACTTCTTATTTATAAAATCCACGCAATTGCTGGATCAAACATTGATTAAAATTAAGATACAATTAATACAAAACGAAATTCACTTTAAAGAAAGGCTTTGTGTTTTCTGTGTAAGGTCTTTGTGAAAGTTTTAAAGCATCTTTTAGTGCTGCTTCAGAGCGCTCGCGTCCGTAACGGAGAATTGTCACGTCTGTAACATTGTTTTTTCCTCATAAATGCAAACACGAAAAATAAAATAAAATGAATATTTTATGTTCTGTGGAGAGGCAACCCTTCTTCATCCGATTTGCGCAGTGTAATTCACAAAATTACAACAACAAAAATCGCTGCCTCCTAAAAGTTAAAGATTTTTTTTTGTCACGCATGACTGTCTATTTCCCTAATATAAAATATAAAATGCATGTGTAGACTGATATTTTTCTAATGTCTGGACTCCTTTCAGGGAGGAGCCTATGGATAAACAGACGTTTCAATATTTTGGTATTAATGCATTTCCTGAGAATTTATTTTTCAAGTTTTGACAGCAAATGTCATGTCCATAACGCTGGAATTCCCAAATTTTAAATAATTTATCCTCAACTTGTTTTGTGGTGTAGGTCTACGTATTTTATAATGTTAAGTTAACTTCAAATAATACTAATAGCCTAGTAATTTAAAGATGTGGTAGCATTGGATCTGGACGGTATGGATAACTCTTGGAGTTGGAAGTGGTGTGTCAGGTAGGCTATGTGGATCTGAGTGTCGCGATTTCGGTTTCATATCGCATATTGTTAAAGCCCTAGTCATTTTAGAATGTTAAGTTCTACTTCTGTATAGTTATTTTGGTGAAAGTAACTCAAAAGTAATACAGGAGTAATGTAACGCATTACAATTCTGAGACAATAATATTGTAAGGTAATGAATTACTTTTAAATAACAGTAACATGTAATATATAATGTATTCCAGTTTGGAAGTAACTTGCACAACACTGGTAGAGACGCAGATTAAGGTGATACTGAGGTGTGACTTGCCTGATGATAGTTTCTCAAGCTCAAGAGAGAGTTTAAATATTAATGTGCCCTCTCTTCCAGTTCTTCCAGTTTATCCAAGGGCAAGGCTATATCTCTGTATCAATAAACAAAACCGTTTTTGTATAACGAATCAAGAAAGTTGATGGCATGATGGCATAATGCCAAACTGCGTCACCAAACTGTTTGTGTAATTGTCACACAACACTGCACACTATATCAATCGGGTCAAAAGTAATTATGTCACATTACAAGTGATTGTATGAAAATGGCTTTCAACCATTTTGTTTTAAATAGTGTCCAAATGTCTTTACTTATTTTTGCAGTTGGTCTGATCCTCTGATTTTTAGCTCCTCGTTCTGCCTCTGCGATGCTTAATTGCTGCTTGCAGCTGAGAGCACGATTTACCATTGATATTCTAATAATGATTTTTAAAGGTTTGAATAAAATTGTAAACTTTTTTTTGTTTTTTTACACAAAACATTTTTTAGGTTAATTACAGACAAATACAATGCAAAAGTACAAGATAAATATAAGGCATTGTGGTACACAGAGCATAAAAAAATAACAACTAAATTTGAAAATGAACATGTAAAACCATTGTAACAATAAAATAAAAACATACTGGGGATGAAGTGCTATAATATTAGGGCAGTTACATGAATTTGAAAAGCATTAATACATTTTAATAATTGTTTTGTGAGCTCATGTTTGAAAGGGTTTCAAAATATATCCTGAGATCAGAATTATAAAAGGTAATATATGGATAGTTGAGTTATGATTTTTAATGTTGATTAATAGAACGTACAAATTTGTGTCTGGGGAAAAAAATAGATTTTTGATAAAATTTTGTTTAAATAAATGCAAAAACATTAAAAAAAATCTTTCAAAAAACATTTCGAACAACCGCCAGAGAGATATAACATTTGTTAACTTTAGCCAGTATTTTATCCAAATTTACAAAAGAGCAAGGATCAAAACAATATAAAAATCAGCATATGTAACAAACTCCGCAATCAAAGGAGATCATCGATTAATTGAAATACCATTCATAGAGATCAGGCATTTCTTTATATTCCTTGTGTGTAGCTATATAATCACAAGCAGTGCATATGGGCAGATCAAACTCCTGCTGCTGCAGTAAATGAGGAGTTGGAGAGAGATATTTCCTCCAGTTAAAGAACCTGCGATATGCTTCATCATCCTTGTCCAGCTGAAGCAGATATTCTGCTAGTGACTTTGCATCTGGGAAGTCGTTCACATGAATGAAGGCATCGCCGGGATAAAAGTTTTCATAGTTTTTTCTGGGAGGACCCAGAACCACACAGGGACGGTTCCTGCAGCAAGCGGCCCGTTCATCTTCTCAGTGATGTAGTCCTTGTGGATGGAGTTCTCAAAGAAAAGGTAAAACTTGCAGCTAGCTAGGGTAGGATAGTATTCGGTATGATCTAAGAACTTTGCATAAGCCTTTCCGAACATATGCACTTCGATGTATTTGCGGAGTTCTTGGTAATACTGGACCCTTGTGCCGACACCTTTTGAGCCACCGTTACTCACAATCCAACACACCAGTTTGTCCTTTTTGGGAATTACAAACTCCTCATCTGGTTTCTTCCTGACAGTCAAATGCAACCTGGTAAAAATATCAGCATCCTGTCTGTAGCTGAGAGTGTGATTGAACAGGTGTTCTATACCTGGTTTTTTCTGAGTGTGGGTCGGTGATTCTAGATTAAACCAAATCCACTTCTGGAACGGAGGACGAGGAGAAGGAGGAAGGTTGGTCAGGTCCCAACTGATGGACTTGTGATAAATGAGGACAGCATCTGCATCGCTGTAGAGTGATCTATCAACCGTCAACAGACAACTATCGATATTGAATATAGTTTTGCAATCATTCAGGTCAAATCTGAAATCTTCAGGCCAGAACCACATCAGAAGAATAGGTTTGTCTTTTGCTGCATCAGAAAGAGAGCTCTTGCTCATGTCAGAGTTGTATTGTTTAGGAAGAAGAAGTGGAGGTGGACAGTTGTTTGAAGGTGATAACCAAAAAAACATGATCATCAGAGAGATGAATCCCACAAACGTCACTATTAGACTCAGACGACAAAGCGATGAGCCATTTGTGATGACCATTTTCAGATCTGGGGCTCGTTCTTCGTACGTCGCTAACTCGGTTAGCTGGATTTGATTGTTGGCGATTTGGCATGATCTTGGATCGTTTGGTTCTTCGAAGCTCATCCTAGACTTGCTGTCATAGCAACAGGTGCGCTAGCTTGAACCTGCTCGCGAGCAGGCTTATTTCATGTAAACAGGATTAGATCGCGGCTTTATAAGCAGAGCTGATACGGGAAGTCTTTTAACGCAGCGCGATAGTGTACTTTTTGAGATTTTTTTTTTCTCATGACTCGTGAGTATGTCGTTACATCATTAATTTGTTGGAAACGCACAAATGTTCGACTCGTCGGAGTCGGGCTTTAATAACAGCACAAATAAACAGCATATAGAGATTCTTTGCGAGTGGCTCTTTCCTTTACATTGGAGATGCGGAGAACTTGGTGATAAGTAATGTCTGTCGTGCCATTCGCAAAGTTTACCTGCCTCTTAAGCAGGTTTTAGGGCATTTCCAAGCCACTTTATACTCTGGGGGGGCTTGGGTTAAACCTGTCAACACAAGCCTTATGCAACAAAAATGACAAGGAAAAGTACAACACTGCCCACCTCTGCATCACTGCTTTGTGCAGACTCTTCTGTAGATGTGGACTCCTGCAACTCATATTGCATTCAGAAATAATAGGTAACTCAAGTGTAAATTAAGTAAAGTTATTTATGCACTTAAAGATACCTGAGAGGGTTTCTTCACTGTCCTGTGCATTGGGGGGAAAATGGGCATTATAAAGTGTTGTACTTTCTTCCCTTTTGATGTAAAGTTATGAAAAGTCTTACTGCACATGCTTCAGCCACTTGCTTGGGAACACATAAAAGTGTTGGTGTATTGTTTAAAACTGCACAAAAGAGGAAAACACAATTACATTACAATGAAGTACACTGGGGGGAAATGTGATCAATAACTCATTTCTACATTTTTTTTTACATTAACTATGTTTCACAGTCACACATGTAGACTTTCACAAGTCAAAGCAATTCATTACAAGGTTTAACAGCTGATATGACTGGACAGCCATTGGGCTTACTTAATTTAATGCAGCAACAAATTATTTTACAGTGTACTAGGATCATTTAAAGCTCATTTACCAGCAGTGAAGGTGTTGCTGCTCCTGGCTGTGGGTCTGAGGAAGAGCTGAAGGGATGCCCTCCACAATGGGTCACATTTAACCCAGGGGCCAGCTCTTCTGCCTGGGTATAATGTGGGGATGCAGGACCACCACCTGTTTGTTTTTCTTTTCTTTTTATTTCTCAGCCTTTTTCATGGTTGCTTTTATAAACAGGCAAACATTTATTAACAGTGCCTTTTTAAAAGAGATTAGTATAAGTACAAATTACTATTATGTAGAATAATAGTACTTCACTTTTACTTGTTCCTATGTTCTAGTAGTGGGTGGTGACTCTGACATTACAATGAACAAAGTTATTAATTATTTAGAAATTATTCAAATATAAAAAATATACTGTAATAAGTGATAAAAACATCTAACTACAAACTTAATTTGTCTGAGCTTTTTGCCAGCCCTCTCTCCTGGCTTTTGCACACGTTAAGGTGTTCCCTGGCGTTTTAATTAAGTTTTCAATTCAGCTTATCCTTCAAGCAATAACTCTTGCTCTTCTGTGGAGAAAAAAACTGAGCGCGCTCTTTGGCCACGGTGAGCAGCCAATAGCAGCGTAGCTGATCAATGTTTCTACTATCGATACATATCCCCTTTTAACCCAGCGCATGAACGCGCAGTTATCTCAGATAATTCAATCCAGCGATACTAATCATAAACAACAGGTGTGTTCGAAGAACCCAATTAGCCGGATCATGATTAGCCCGATGATATTATCTTGGATGTCGCATTTGATCTCGGATGTTTTAAGCAACGTACGAAGAACGAGCCCCTGAAGGGAAGGACAAAAAGAAGTGTTTGTTATTGAAGCAAATAATAAAAAGAAATGTCTCAAGAAGAAATGCACATTCAGTCTCTGAAATCTCTGAAAATAGCCCAACTCTGAGGTACACATAGGAACTTTATATACGATTAAATGACATAGGGTAGACTGGGTACAGTTGAGACACCTTAAATAACTTGCGTGCGCAGCAAGCACAAGTTGTGATTTTTGCTGTGCACATGCGTATTAGTGTCCTCTTTGATCGTGGGAAATTTGAACAATGGACGCATCTCCGATCCGAAGATATCGGCAAAAGTTTTTTTTCTAAGGTAGGACGTTCACTTCACCATGCACACTCCACAATGAATAGCTTATTATCCGTATGTAACTGTTAAACGTAACTAGTATCATCACAAACGTTATTCTGTGCTCTAAAAACTGGCATATTTCACGGTATTGTGTCATGCAAGATCATTGCAAAATCTAGAGAAATGTGCGAGGTGGCCAGTGGGGTATGGTTGAGACACAGTGTATCAACTGTACCCCCGATAGATTTATATTAAAAAACACACTGTTTAGTTGTTCAGTGTTATAATAACAGGTTTAAAGTCGTAATTAGCCAGCACGCAAATGAAAATAAAATTTGATATTTGTGATATTTAAACTGTGTATTATTAATAAATATAATAAATATATTGTTCCTGTTTTATATATTTTAACAAGTGCTAATTTAAATAAAATTAATGAATTTAAATGGATAAATAAATAAACATGTTGCCCAGTTGTTTTTTTTTCTTTATTTGTCTTTATTTATTATATTTGCAATGAACATTTAGTTACCTTTACATCATTAAAAATGGGTGTCTCAACTGTACCATGGCACTGTCTCAACTGTACCACATATGGGTACAGTTGAGACAAAGTTAAGACAAAAAGCACCTTATTTTTATGAGCTAATTGTGGAAAATATAAACTACTTATGGGTATTATTGATTGATAATATTTTAGTCTACAATCTAATGAAATATCATGTGGCATGTCATGTAGAAATTCACTTCTTTTCAGTATCTATTTTTGTGTGAAAAATCAAAACACAAAAAAGTGTCTCAACTGTACCCAGTCTACCCTACTATCTGGGTTATGGGAACACAATGCTTTAATATGTCCCCTTAATGTACAGTAAATGTCTAGGAGTTGCATTTAAAGCAACATTTTAAAGTTTAAAAATACGTATTTCAACAGATCTCCGTTACTTACTTCGTTTTACTATTGAAGTGTATTGCTAAATCAGAAAGAAAATAGGTTTTTCAATACAAATATCTTGTCCTAGATTAATAACAATAACAAAAAGAACATTATAAACTAAATGCATGTAAACACATGTAGGGTGGAACAAAATCATAACCAATCCAACTAGAAAAGCACGTTTAATTCTTCCAAGGGTTGAGATGACGAACACGATCTCATGAAAGTGCGCATCTATACAACGAATGTTATTTCTCATGCCAAATGCCATGACTACGATTTTAAGACTTCCTGCACGAATTAAGACCCTTTAAATGCCTTCATTTGTGGAAGGGACTTTTTAAGGCATGTAGAAACCCTATAATAGCTACAGCAATGAACGTTAATCATCATCGTGAACATTTTTAATTGCTACATGTTTCAAACCAACTTACAAACGAATAACAAACCATATAAAACGATAAGCTTTAAATGTTTTATATTTCGATTGATAAATATCAAAATATCTATATTTTTGGAAAGAATGCAGCTAATTTATTCCTCACGTTTGGCAAACGTTCAAAAACAAGAGATTGCTTCCTGCAGACTCTTCCTGAAAATACGAAAAAATGGTTGCCTGTTAAAACTTTCGTTTTTGTTTGTTCACTCAACATTGATGAATAAAGCGGTGTCTCGATGTCTCGTTTCCTAATTTGTTTAGTAACCGACATATAGTGCGGAAGAAAAAAAACTGGCAAGTGGCAACCTATTTTTATTGTCAGGGGCAACAATTAGGCTACTTGAAAAGTGCTAGTGTTACTGGCTCTTAGCTTTTTGATTTAAGCTTGGCACATTCAGTTAGTAGCCTATCAGTATAGCTTTTTTAGGCTATCTTCATGGCAAAAACTGAGTTTTTAAAAAAAAAAACTGAGGCAAAAAATTACATTAGTTGCATAAATATAATAAAATTAAAACCTTACGAAACAAGTCATGACATTCAATTCAATTGCATTGAAGCCTATGCCTTTTAGTGAAAAGAAATGTATTTCACACTTACCTCTGTAGCGCAGTGACTCATAAAGCTGTACCCAGCAAGCAATTTTGCGTCTAAAAGACGTCTAATAGCCGTCAAAACACAGCCCAGACGTCTAGGCTAAAATAAGGCTAAATTTGGGCTGTCAGTGAAAATTTAAAAGACGTCTAACTATAGCCCAAGAATAGACGTCTAACTATAGCCCAAGAATAGACGTCATCAATTAGACGTTTATTGAACGACTACATATATACGTCTAATAGACAGTGCATATGGGTCTAGGCTAAAACAAGGCTGAATTTGGGCTGTCAGTGAAAATCTAATAGACGTCTAAACGTAGCCCAAGAATAGACTAGTCATCAACTAGACGGCTATTAAACTACATATACATCTAATAGACAACAAAATGATATACATCTAATAGACAACAAAATGATGGCTAAAGGATTATTTTCACTCAAATATAACATGTTTTTATAAATGACAATCCATCCAAACAAATTAAATATAAAGGTTTTATTTAGAAAAAGAACATTAACAACTTACAAAAAGATCAAAACATAAAAATGACCAAATCAAATATTAAAAATACAATATAAAATTATTTTAAAAAAGGAACATCAACAACTTAAGATAATAAAATATAAAACTGTTGCTGCTGGGAATTTGGTCATCACAGCATCTGCCAAATAAGAAAAAAAAATTTGCACAAGAAAAGCATTGTTGAGTTTAACCTCAAGTGTGCATGGACTAATACATTCACCTGTGTGTGTGTGTGTGTGTGTGTGTGTGTGTGTGTGTGTGTGTGTGTGTGTGTGTGTGTGTGTGTGTGTGTGTGTGTGTGTGTGTGTGTGTGTGTGTGTGTTCTGTTTAGGTTTTAATGCACATCTAAGCTATTTGCATTATTGATATACTGCCAGATACTTTTTATAATTGCTAATTTTATATAGCCAATAAGTTGTATTTTTATGCTGTATTATAAAATGAATTTGAAAATTTCAAACTTGTATGAATGAAGACATTTTTAATGAAACTTCATCTTATGGTGCCTGTACAATGACAAATATTCTACTCTATTAGCTTATGCTCTCTCTGTATGTAACAAGCCATTGTTCAGACAAATTCAATGTTGAACTTTGTCAAAGATGAGAGCTTTAGTGAGGAAATGCTATTTTCATATCATAATGATCTAAAGAAAAGAGTAACATATATTTGGGGCTTTCATAACACTTTATAATAGGTTTGGATTCAGATCATTTGAGTTTAAGGGCACATGGAAACATTAGCCTACACGTGCATCATAATACACTGTTACCCACTAAAATGTACACGATTGCAACAACACATAACAAATAATTTAGCTAAAAATTAGCACATGTCAAAACGAAAACACAGATACTTACAAGACAAAAGTAGGAATGTCTTTTGCTTGTTCTCTTCGACCGACTGCTGAATGCAATGCTCGGAACGGCTCTGACTTGTTTACTGTTTCAAAAAATGCTGGAAATGTGTTTGTCGCGCGATCGCGACTATCAAGTCTCGTTGCCATCTAGCGGTTTAGAAATGTAATTGCATTTTTATTCAATTTAAAATAAAGAACGTCAAATAATATCATAGATTTTTTTTATGAATGTGTGGCAGCAAACATGAAGCTGTGTGGGCGAAAAACATGTAAACAATTTTAAGACTATTTTGGCTATAGCCAAGCCGTTAAACATAGACCACTATTGCCTGGATTTCACCGGGTGGGCTAAAAGCAGACTGCACGTAGCCCGTCCAATTCAGAGCTAAATCGTGACTACAGATCGACCATGTCATGAAATTACACTGGCACCTTGTAGATATCATTACCAATGCGAACATGATGGGATATCAACCATCTTGTGCGTTGCCTGTCCAACAATTAATTAAAACTACAATGAATCAGTTTCGACTATAAATGGGCTACAAATAGCCGGTTGATATTGCCTACGAGCTAGATCGTGTCTACGCACAGCCCACATAGAACTTGTCAAAGAAATGAAACCAACCACCTTGTAATCACAGTTGACTTTGCTTACATGATGGAATATCATACATTTTTCAAGTTATTTTGGAAAAAATTACATTTAACCAGATTCAATGTTATTTTGGCTAGAAGTGGGCTACACATAGCCGGACTATATCGGGTCTACATTTAACCGAGACGTTGAAATGACGGCTATTGCTTGCTGGGTATCCTGTAGAAAACACTTGGTTGGAAGGGTTGCGTTTCAAACCAAGGGGGTAATCCATCAGCCGGAAACTGAAGCCTCTCTGGGCGCCGCCATTGTAGCAGACCATAGACATAATAAATACATAGACGCCCTATTGGCCGCTTTGGAACGTTGCTGCGATCATAGACATAATATAATACATAGACGCCCTATTGGCCGCTTTGGAACGTTGCTGCGATACGTCAACGGGTCCGCCATTTTGCGGAGGGCAAGACTGCACTGTAATCAAGGGTGAGCTGCGGTTTTTTCTGGATAAAAACAAAAACTGTTTTTATATTTATCAACCGATTTCAGTGGTTTGTATGTGGTGTACAAAAAGTTCCATCTCTAGTTATTTAAAATCTCAATAGTTACACTTGTAAAATATTTGTTTTAATAAAGAATGGTCAAAGCTCAGGCTTGTCATGTATCTGGCTTTTTATTCTTGGATAAGAATGATGAAGACCCCCATACTGAGATATAATTTAAGTTTTCTTATTGTGGAAAAAGCATTTTCTGTGATTGACCAGATTTGAGCAATAACAAAGATAACTGATGGATCCTTTATGCTAATACATATGTTATGGTACAACTACTGTGCAATGCAGTAAATATAACATAAAGCAAATAATTATACAGCAATTATAAGCAAATAATTATAAATTATTATACAGCAAATAAAATAGTAATGGATTGTATAATTATATAATATCATAAGTACAATACAATCATAAAAATATTGATAATAGCATATAGTTTATTAATAATACTATAATAATAGCAATAGAATAAGAAATATAAATTACAGAATATACACAATAAAAAATAAGTTAAATATTGACTTAAATTTAATATTTAACCCTTTTTGTTAAATTTCAATTTTATTGATTAGTAATAGCCATTATAACAGAAGTAGCTTCAGTCAAACATACAGCAGGATACAACGTTAAAATAGCCTAAATATAAAGTTATGAAACACTTTGCCCTCAGACAAAACGATTTATAAAAATAATGAGACCAAAGATCGGCCGTTAGATATACACAAGACAAATTATATCTCATGTTTAACCAATAGAATAGAGACGTCAGAAGCACTGGCCGAGGTACGGCTGTTCCAGGCGGGGTAGACGAGCGCTGAGCGCCCGGTGATCGCATCTTACAACTCCGAAAACGTCAGATCAAATTTTTAAATAGGCGCTATCTTTATAAACAAACCACATATTTAAGCTTTAAACAACTACATTGTTGACTGAAAAACTATTAAAATACATTTCGTGACACAATAACAGTAGTATTTTTAAATTTATCCTCTGAACGTTACTATTACTAATTAAATCATGACCAAAATACAACCAAAAACAAATATTCAGTCTTGCTTGTGAAAGGTAATTCCTCGAAAGCTGTTTTTAATTGTGTGGCGATTTGTACAGCCCCAAGCAGCGCACAAAACAGGCATTTTTCTCAATTCCCAGTATGCAGACTGATCTCATGAAATGGCATATGTATGACACGCCAATTCGTATTTCCATTTTTGGCGTGCTATCAACACACATAATCGCTTTTCAGCGTGTTTATCAATGCCATTGACTTAACGTTACATTACTGTATATATAAATATACCTACCCCAACCCCGTCCCTAAACCTACCCGTCACTGGGGTTAATACCATTTATGAGTCTTCCCCTACCATCCTAGGAAAAAAATATCGCTCCCCAGATGTAGATGTACATTTTGCTTCGTTTCGCTCGGACATTTAACTGCGTGTACATACACGCGGAATCACTCAGACATTTAACGGCGTAGACATACACGCATACACGCGGATAGCTCAAAATGCGTATAGATAACACGCCACTTGACTTGAAAGTGGCGTGTATGTTTACGAAAAAGTCATGATGTCATGTTGCGGTATGAGAGGTATGGGAAAGTTGCCATCCCCAATATGGCGGCGTCGTTGACGTACGCTCCAGTGGCCAATAGGGCGTCTATGTATTTAGGCTTGTTTGAGATCATAGACAGTAAAAGAAATGGACACAGCGACCCCATTGATTTCAACGAAGAAGACTGAAGCCCGATTATTGCACTTCCTGTCTGATGGCTGAGCAACTGCGCAGGCTTAAACTGAGCGTGACGACAGTCTGACAGTTGTAAATCTTCTAGTTGCGGTGGCAAGACAAATCTGAATCACCTAATTCCTCAAATATGTTGTTGAAATATTTTGTCCCATTGCTTTTATGGACTCTCTATGGGCTTCTCCCTTGACTTTATGCCTCTATGTCCCCCCGATTTCCTCATAGACAGTAAAAGATTGCATGCGAGCTTCTCCTCCAGTCTATACGGTAATGTCTCTATTGTGCGACAGAAAGTCGTGTGGTTATGATGCAATTGTTAGCCTATTTTTACAAAAACGGCTTCTACGGGGCCATATACAAAGTAATGGAGCCTTTTATACATTGTCGTGTTTCTTTAGAAATAAAAAATGGACAAATGGAGTCTTTGGACGCCTCAGATGTAAAGTTATTCGCTGACAAAGTGACGCCAAAATGAATGGGAGTCAATGGAATGCTAACAGCAGGTGATGGTCTGCTACAATGGCGGCTCCCGCAAGGCTTCAACTTCCGGCTGATGGATTACCCCCTTGTTTGAGATGAGCAAAATCTGCGCAGAACCGATCACCGGTGATCAGCGCGTAATGCATGCCGCTTAGAAATGTGTCCGAGTGCGGTCCGCCTTGCTCGGATGTCATGCTGACGTGAGTCAAAAAGCTCTCGCGAGCGCAATCCGCACGTGTCGGATTCTGCAGTCGCGCGCATTGCTCTCTACCGACTGCGCTGATCAAAAGCATGATGGGAAAAGACTTGCTGACGACACAGCTTAATGTTGATTGGTTTAAACAACCGTGATGTATTGTTCTCTTTTAAAATGTTTGATTTTAAAACTCAGATATCATGTTTTATATGTTATGTGTGAATATTCCCAAACTCTCGGACAGTGCGATCTCTATGGGTTATGCAATGTCATTTTATTATATATAAAAAAACACATAGCCTAGTCTGTATTAAAGAAAAAATTATTGATGATTGATAAAAATGATTGAAATGATTGATAAAAATTTGGAATGGAATTAAATAACAAGTAGGCTACTTTGGGTGTCTTGTTCAATATATTTATTTTCATATAAAGCAACAGAACTGAAATTACATCCAGTTTATTATTAGCAACACTGTGCACGACCGTAAATCCCGTGAATCCCGCGATATCCATCATTGATCTCGCAGTTGTCAGATCCACTGCGAGAAGAGAGATCTGTCCGTCTTGCCTGCGCTTTTTTCACTCCTCCCCTCACTGCAGCTGCCTACTCTCACCTACATATAAGGCGAGGCAAGGCGCATCTCAAACAAGCTTATTATTAGGCTTGTTCGACTTCATGCAGCTCTGCGCAGACCGATCGGCGGCAGACTTGAAGCAGTGCATGCCGGTTAGAAATTTTGTCCGACTTGATACAGCGCCGACGCCACGTGACTGTGACGTATGCCAGTGCGAGAGCGATTCGAGAGTAGTCGGAGAACTCAGCCAGCGCAGCTTCTCTTTTTTTTTTTATGCTTTATTCAAACATTCAGTTTACAATGTGAAATAACAGAATCAGAACACAACAATAACAAAAATATACAAATAGTGAAAGAAAACACTAAAAATTTTAAATAAAAACAAGACAAAAAGAAAGACAAAGGGCATTACTTAAATAAAAAGATACCTAAACATTTAGTATAGTAAAAGTTTGTAACTCTTGCAAATCATACATGTTCTGAGTGCTTTTGGGTTAATGGAGGAAGAAATTGTAATCAAATAATTTTTTATCTATTGTAAGAATACCAAAAAAATTGGTTTACAATTTGAAAACTTACATTTGTGAATATAAAATCTACATAGGAAAATAATTAAGATTATATAAAGCAAGCATTTGATCCAAAAATAACAGTCTTGGGATTCACAGAGAAATTTTGCAAGATATTGCTTGAGATAAACCAACTAACATCTTTCCAAAGTTGCAGAGTAAAACTGCACGACCAAAACAAGTGAAGAACAGTTTCAGCGTCATTCTGACAGAAAGAGCAATTAGTGTCAATATCAAAATTGAATTTTTTTTAAGAAACGTTTTGACTGGGTAAATATTATGAATTAATTTAAAAGATATTTCTTTTATTTTGTTTGTGAGGAGAAACCTTTGTTGTACGGAACATATATTTTTCCAATTTAAATGATCAAAAAGACCATTCCAATATGAGATTGCAGGAGGGGCAGAAATAATGTTCTCAAGGAATAGAACTCTTACTTTATAATTTCTTCCTTTTTTTTTCAGTGAAACATATCTTACCAATAGGAGTGTTGACGGGTTCAAGAGAAGATAGTGAACCCAACGAGAGAGAGTTATTTTTGAAAAGCATGAGTATGCCAGATGGAATAGCATCCATAACTGTGGCAAACTCTTTGGGAGTTACGGTATATTATATTCTGAAAGAAATTCTGCATACCTAAAAAGCAGACCTTCGTTATTAAAAAGCTGTCTAACATGAAATATGCCATTACTAAACCAATGATTATAAAACAAAAGATTTATTTTTAAATAAAATACTCCTATTGTTTCATATGTATCATCGATGAGGAGAAAAGTCATGCTTGTAAATGAGAGTCCATGCCAAAAGAACTTGTTGATGAAAGCTTGACAGCGAGTTGATGATTATGTTAAAACACAACCAACACTATCAGATCACCTTTTCTAATTGATCATCTGGCTGTTATAACTCAGATACAGCAGCCAGACAAAATATAAAGTTCATATGGGGGTCAAGAGCCCAACTAAAATAAATACTCATCTTCATAATGGTGACTTTAAATTCCGGTTTTCATCTCAGGTGATTCTGCTTGTTAACATCAGGTGTCTTCAATAATGCTCAATCATCACTCAATTATTCACTTAATTATCTCATTAACTTTAACACTCTGCTCAGAGTTTAATTGGATCGCTTAAAATGACTTCAAGGATGTTGAAGTTACATGAACAAATTATGCTTGTTTAACAAAACCCAGTTATGTGGAACCGGTGGAACCTGTTTACAAAAAAAAAGTTAAGTAAAGCCAACACAACATTTTTTTGAGTGTAAGCCAATTTATTTTAATTGTGTTATTTAGTAAACTAAAACCAATGAAGTTTAAGCCACCCTTTTTTTGAGAATTCAGTATCACTGACTTTCAAATAATGTGATTTTTTTTCCATAAAAATTCAACTAAGATTCCATCAATAATTTCATAAGTGTGCTTATCAATGTACAGTGACTGAGCAGCATAAGCAACTCTCGCGGATCGGTTACATCCAGCCGCAGCCGATGTCGAACACACCTATAATGTCTATGTGCAGGTGTATGTCTCCCCCCATTTAACACACCTGATTCAGATCATCAGCTCATTAAGAATGAGTTATATGAACTGAACTGGGTGTGTCAGATAAAGGAGATATATAAAATGTGCAGAGCTGTGGGTCCCAAGGACCGGAATTGAGAAGCGCTACAGGTTAGGTCTGTATCCGATCCGGTATAAGATAACGAGAGGAGCAGCGCAATGCGCATGTTCAGTTCAACACTCGGAGTTGAATTACAAGACGGAAACTTCAAGAGACAAAATAAACGTGCCATTTCTGCTGCAGGTTTACTGGGAAAAATTATTCATAAACCATGTCATTTGTACACACCATGTTTCATCACAAAATAGATGAAATTTCGGTAACACTTTAGAATACTGTTTCTGCATAACTAAGAATTAATGAAGAACTAGGTAATTATTAATTAACTAGCCTACTTATAAAGGAGGTGTCGGGAAGGAGACCCAAACTTGTGACCTCTGGAAAGGACTGTACTAGGGTTGATACAAAATCCTCAATCTCCCCAGGTTGTCTGGTTAGAACAATAACGAGGACGAATTTACACTCTCATGCCACTCTTTAATAAACAGTTTGACATAGATGATGGGTATTTTGTTCATGGTTTCTAAAACAAACAAAGAAAGGACTCATGAATAATAATAATTGTTCATACAAAATGCAATTGAGTTATGAAAAGAAGATTTCTAAATCACCACAATGAATATAATATAACAATAAACATTATGTCTCAAAAGTGCGAAATAATATACAAATGGTACATATAATACTGTCTTGAATTACACAGACATGAATGATTAAACTGCCTGAATAGCTGAAAATCACCAAAAGAAAGAAACTCAGCACTGTTACACTTAACATTTGGCCGAGAAGGGGTTAAATCGCCCACATCCGAAAACATGCAGAGCGCATGCTAGTGTCGCGTGATCAAAGTTAATGCCTACAATGCGCACAGCCAGAACACGGTAAAATCACTCTAAATCGCTCTAAATTACAAACAAAACAAGTGAAACTATCATGTAGTTTAAATTTGGTTTGATAATATAGCCCCAAGAATCCATACATCAGTAAAGTGTAAGGAATAATACACATTCGGCATTAATCTAAGCAAGGAACTGTTCAGGAGATAACAATATTTTTATAAACTCACATTCTCATGGACGCATGATGAATCAGAACTGATGAATAAAGATATTTCCCTCTGGAATACCGGATCGGAGATGGAGCGAGTGTCTCCGATGAACGTTTCACGCGAAAAATAAAAACAGTCAGCGGTTATGCTTGTAGAGACTGTCTGATTGGTGGAGAAAATAAAAAGGGGGTTGCTGATTGGTCTAGCTGTTGCTGGGCATGTATAAAGTGAAAGTGACACTACCGTAAACTATATAATAACTTAAACACAAATAAATTCAGAACCTTATTAACAGCCGCCCCCAACTTTGGGCAGCAAAGTTGAACATGAATCAGTCAGGAATGTCTCGAGGAAGTGCAGGCAGCTTGATGAGCTTGGCGACAGGTCTGGTATAGGATTTGTCTTTGATCTGTATCTGAGCAATACGAATCCTGCCATCAGCTCCAGGGAAAACGTCTGTGACTTTGCCAACAAGCCACAAGGCACGTGGAAGCTGCTGGTCGACAACAAGAACAATGTCATCAATACGGATGTCCTCTTGGTCCTGTTGCCATTTGGAGCGGGTCTGGAGAGATGGTAGGTAGTTCCTGATAAAATGGATCCAAAACTGGTCCGCTAAGACCTGGCAGTGTCGCCATCTGCGGCGACTGAGGAGCTCTGCACCTGAGTAAACGACCTGCGGAGTAGATGGGTCCAGCCGCCCCATCAGCAGCACATTTGGAGTGATTGGATCCGGGTCTGCCACATCAGAAGAGGTGTATCCAAGTGGTTTGGAGTTGATAATGCTCTCCACTTCTGTAAGGATGGTTCTGAGGACCTCCTCTGTGACCGTTTGTGATCCCAGTATGACATGCAGCGCTGACTTGATGGTGCGGATTTCTCGCTCCCAGGAACCCCCAAAATGAGGGGCACTAGGTGGGTTGAAGCGGAAATGGATTTGCTGGCTAGCGAGTTGTGACTGCAGAGCGGGGGCAAGGTAGTTGAAGGCCTCTTGAAGTTCTGAGCTGCCACCTTTAAAGTTTGGACCTTGATCGGACAGCAATTCGTGAGGCTTTCCCCGTCTAGAGATGAAACGGCGTAGAGTCATTAGGAACGAGTCAGTGTCCATGCTGGCCAGCAGATCTAGATACACTGCATGTGTGGTGAGGCATTTGAAAATAATACCCCATCGCTTCTCATTGCGCCTGCCTATTTTAATGATGAAAGGATCAAAACAGTCCATACCAGTTGAGTAAAAGGCTGGATGGTGTAACCTCAGACTAGAAGGCGGGAGGTCGGCCATTTTGGGGATAATGGGTTGGCTGCGCCACTTGCGGCACTCTGGACAGTGGTGTTGATGCTTGCGGATGGCCTCTCTGCCCCGCAAAATCCAAAACCTTCTGCGTAGCTCAGCGAAGACTCTCTCAGGGCCAGGATGTGCAAGCTTGTTGTCGTAATCAGCAATGATCAACTTTGTGATGGGATGATGTGGGTCTAGGACAAAGGGATGCAAAGTGCCTGAACTGAGGGATTCACAGTGTCTTAGTCGGCCCCCGACCCGGATTAACTGAGTCTCTGGGTCATATTCTGGGGCCAAAGTGATAAGCCTACTGCTGGATGGAATGGGCTTTTGGGAGGAGATGAGAGCAAACTCCTCTGGGAAACAGTCATTTTGCACTTGTCTGAAGAGAGAGAGTTCAGTTTGTTTGAAAGACTCAGCAGTGGGTTTAGAGTCTGTGGCCGCCCCGTGGCATGATCGAACTGTAGCTTCCAGTAGCTCTTGGAAGTTGTTAAACTGGCTAGCATCAGGTAAAGGTGGATGAAGGGAAGTAGAGATGACACCACAAAACTTGGCTTTGCGTAGCTCTGCTGAATCATCAGGGCATGCAATGTCTGAACCGGAAGACCAGGTCGACTCACTTTCATGAAGGAAGGCAGGTCCAGATCTCCAGCGGCTGTGACTCTGGATCTGTGAGAGGGTCAGTCCGCGAGTTATATCGTCAGCAGGATTCACACTGGAGTGGACATAGCGCCATGAGTGGCTCTCAGTTAATTCCTGGATATCCGCAACCCTAGCACCAACGAACACCTTGTAGCGGCAGGAAGGAGACAACAACCAAGCCAATACGGTGGTGGAGTCGGTCCAGTAGGTGACAGAAGAGATGGAAATTGTGAGCTCCCTTTTCAAGACTGCACCAAGCTGGGCTCCGAGGTGGGCAGCGCAGAGTTCCAGCCTCGGGATGGATTGCTGGCGGACTGGAGCGGGAACGGGCCGCCAGGAATGATACCTGGACATCATCATTGGCGCTGACAGTACGCAGGTAAGCGACCGATCCATAGGCCCTCTTTGAAGCATCTGAGAAAACATGGATGCTCTGGGATGCTGCTGGGAGGTCAGTGTCTAAGTGGACATAACAACGTTTAACAGTAATGTTCGGAAGTAATGGAAGTTCGCTCACCCACGCCTGCCACAGATGGAGCAGATCCTCGGGAAGATGAGGATCGTCCCAGTCCCGTTTCTTTCCCCAGAGGCTCTGCACTAGGATTTTGGCCCGAGTGGTGTAGGGAATGAGCAGCCCTAGAGGGTCATATTGTTGAGCTAGGACTCGGTAAATGTTGCGCATCGTGGGCTCAGATTGCTTTGTGTGGCGAAGGCGGTAGGTGAGAGTATCTGTTCTGCAGTGCCAGTGCAGCCCGAGGGTCCGTTCTGGGGGATCTGCACCCTCCATTGATAGCCACAGATCTCTGCTCTCGGATTTGAGTTCAGGTGGCAGATGACTGATGATGTCTGGAACGTTGGTGGCCCATTGACGCAGCTCAAAGCCACCTGATTGGAGCAGAGTCTGAAGTTTGCAGACGAGCTTCTTGGCTTCTGAGATGGATGGGATGCTTTGAAGAAGATTGTCTACATAAAAACAGTTCTCCACTGAAAGACGAGTATCTTCATCAGGACTGCTGTGCTCAATGACGTGTTTTTGGAGGGCAAAGGTCGCGCAGCAGGGACTGCAGGTGGTGCCGAAAGGCAGTACCTGCCACTGATAGATGTCAGGCTTGTTGCTACGGTTCATATCCCTCCAGAGGAAGCGGAGGAAGGGTTGATCTTCAGGCAGGAGGCGAACCTGATGGAACATGCCCTTAATGTCGCTGCTCACCGCAGTGGGATATTGCCTGAAACGGAGCAGGACACCGAGGAGACTGGAACCTAGGGTTGGCCCTGGAAGCAGATGTTCATTCAGGCTGGTGTTTTGGAAGGTGAATGAGCAGTTAAAGACGATGCAGTCTTTGTCGTTGTGATGGACCATGTGGTGTGGGATATACCATGATTGCCTTCTCTGGTCTTCAGGTGAGGTGAGCTTCTTGATGTAACCAGAATCCACCAGTTTATTGATCTCTTGGCTGTATGATGCAGCTTTGTCTGGGTCTTTGGCGAGACGACTCTCTGTGCCTCGTAGGTGACTCAGGACAGCTTCCTTTGGGGCACTGAGAGGAGGAAGACCTTCCTTCCAGAGCAGTGGGGTGGCGTATCTCTGCACGTTGTCAACGTTGACTCTGACTGTCTTCTCTTCCAGCAGCTTGATGGCAGCCTTATCCTGTTTCGACCTGGTGATGAGCTTTTCGTTCCGATAGGGAAGAATGTCCATCTCCCATAATCTGGACACGTGACTGAGAAGGTCAGTAGAGGAAGTAGGAGTGCTAATAAGGAGGCACTGGGGGGTGGAGGTCTGGTGCATCAGAACTTTGGCAGGACCTTGCAGAGTCCAGCCTAGACGAGTTTTCAATGCTGCGGGGCCCCCTGGTGGACCAAGGTGCACAGGCTCAACTGGAGAGAGAAGATGGGGGTAGTCTGAACCAATGAGTAGAAGTGGCTGCGCTTGGCTGATTGAATGTAGCGGGAGGCCTCTCAGATGACGATACGTTTTCCGTAGGGCCTCGACAGGATGAGAATGCTTGGAAAGGCCAAGCCCTGCCGCAGTGAAGGCTCCGTGGATTCGAAATTGTTTCTCAGGGTGGGCAGATGACCGATATGGAGAATGACACTGACTTTCCTGAAACAGTCTTCACCTCTTGACGGATAGTTCCAAGTGCCAAATCCTCACTCTGTCCCTCGAGATGTAGCTTTTGAGCGGCATTGTGAAGCAAGATAGTGCGTTCAGAGCCGTCATCGAGGATGGCGTAAGTTTCCAGTCTGTGTTTGCCATTGTGGAGAAGAACTTTGACCATCTTAAGCAATACACAGCTACTCCTGAGGTCTGGATCGAGGTAGTAGGTAGCTGGTTGTCCAGTCGCTGCGGTCGGATGGGCTGGTTTGGTTGCGGGAGTGTTGACCCCATGCAGTATGTCAAGGTGTGTCTGATTACACTGCTGGCACTTAGCCTTGAGATAGCATTGAGCAGCAAGGTGATTTCTGCCACATCTCCAGCAGCGCATGCCAGTTTTGATCCATGACGCTCTCTGATCAGTGGAAAACTTCTTAAACTCTGGACACTGATTGAAGTAATGTTGAATGTCGTCACAAAAGGGGCAATACTTCTTAGGTTTCTCAAGTTTAGTGCTGACGTGAGGTCGAACTTGTGACGAAGACTCAGGTGACTTAGGAGAAGGTTCTGAGCCCAGTAGAACGGTTGTAGGGCGTGCACTGGACTTCTGCAACTTGGGCTTGAAACCCTTCTGGTGTTCGTCTCGTGGAGAACGTGAATGGTAAGGTTGATAGTCCTCATCCTGAACACGTACCTCATATTCAAGCCACTTAGAGAAGTGCACCAAAGTAGGTATCGGAGTGCGGATGGGGTCTATGTAACGCTTGAATTGTGCTCTGAGTTCGTGCGGCAACTTGGACAGAAGTCGTGATGTGTGTGACCCGCAATCCAGCTCAGTCTTCCCCTCCTTGCCCAGTTGATCTAACATACCGACCAGCTCTGACTTTGAGGCCGAAGAGGTGAAAACTTCGACTGTCCCCACTCCTGATTGGAGGCTCGGCCAAGACTTCATTGATGCGCTGCAGGGCTAGTTTGTGAGGTTGCCCATACATTTCAGTCAGTGAAGCCATTGTCTTCGAGTAGGGAGTTGGACTATTACTGTAGGAGTCTGCTATGAGAAGCGCGTCTTCGAACTTGAGGTGGTCAACTAGTATTTGGTATTTGAACCGCTCAGTTGCATCTCTGGGCAGGAGGTTGTCAAGCGCTATCTTGAGGCGGGCAAATTGACGTGGATCATCGTGTGTGAAACATGGAATGTCCGCTTTGGCCCTCTGTATGTCGCCTCCACAGAGTATGTATTGTAAGGGAGAGTGTACGGCTCTACATACGCTGGAGTGGACTGAATCCCTGCTTCATATGAAGGTAAATATGATACCGGAGCCGGCGGAGGGGGTCTCGCCTGAGCTGGTTGTTCTCCTCTTGCATCTCCCGCAGAGCTGACATGACTGCTTCGGAGCTGAGGTTCTGAGACGCAGGTCCAACTGGATCTGGAGTGATGACTGAAGCAGGAGGTTGAAAAGCTGCTCCCTCGTTGGAGTGGCCATGGAGTGTGAGAGAAGAAAGACGACGTGGAGGGATATTCACCAGGAAGTCATCGAGGTAGCGAGGCCGACGGATATCACGGCGTGGACGAGTGTGATCCATTGCAGAACTGAGGAGGTTGAAGCTCCGGCTCGAAGGACCATATAAAGGAGGTGTCGGGAAGGAGACCCAAACTTGTGACCTCTGGAAAGGACTGTACTTAGGGTTGATACAAAATCCTCAATCTCCCCAGGTTGTCTGGTTAGAACAATAACGAGGACGAATTTACACTCTCATGCCACTCTTTAATAAACAGTTTGACATAGATGATGGGTATTTTGTTCATGGTTTCTAAAACAAACAAAGAAAGGACTCATGAATAATAATAATTGTTCATACAAAATGCAATTGAGTTATGAAAAGAAGATTTCTAAATCACCACAATGAATATAATATAACAATAAACATTATGTCTCAAAAGTGCGAAATAATATACAAATGGTACATATAATACTGTCTTACTGTCTGACATGAATGATTAAACTGCCTGAATAGCTGAAAATCACCAAAAGAAAGAAACTCAGCACTGTTACACTTAACATTTGGCCGAGAAGGGGTTAAATCGCGCCACATCCGAAAACATGCAGAGCGCATGCTAGTGTCGCGTGATCAAAGTTAATGCCTACAATGCGCACAGCCAGAACACGGTGAAATCACTCTAAATCGCTCTAAATTACAAACAAAACAAGTGAAACTATCATGTAGTTTAAATTTGGTTTGATAATATAGCCCCAAGAATCCATACATCAGTAAAGTGTAAGGAATAATACACATTCGGCATTAATCTAAGCAAGGAACTGTTCAGGAGATAACAATATTTTTATAAACTCACATTCTCATGGACGCATGATGAATCAGAACTGATGAATAAAGATATTTCCCTCTGGAATACCGGATCGGAGATGGAGCGAGTGTCTCCGATGAACGTTTCATGCGAAAAATGAAAACAGTCAGCGGTTACGCTTGTAGAGACTGTCTGATTGGTGGAGAAAATAAAAAGGGGGTTGCTGATTGGTCTAGCTGTTGCTGGGCATGTATAAAGTGAAAGTGACACTACCGTAAACTATATAATAACTTAAACACAAATAAATTCAGAACCTTATAACACTACTGTTAACTACTAAGGAAGATAACTAATCAGTATGTAGTAATACAATTCTTTGATTGTGTTAAGTAACAGTTAGTTAATCAATAATGAATGAATTTTGTCATACCTCCTGAAGAACTATTAATTATGTAATGGTTCAAGAAAAATAACTAAGTAGTAACAAAGAACATATATTTACAAGAAGTGAAAGCTAATAGAACGTTCATTGCAACACCAGCGCCCAGCAGCAGCCTACGCTTCCGCCATTTGGGGTGAAAGCGACTCGGCAGTCATATATTATACATGTATTTAGTCCAGTGCAGAGGTCATTTTTAGGTTGAAATAATTAGGTAAAAAGAAAAAGAAGTTGCTAACCTTTTCCCCCCACATAACTTGAGACAGTGAAGTTCAAGGATTTAATTAATTAGATTAGGCTACCATTAAGTTTTTAACGCATGCTGAGGGGTTCTAGATCATTGACAGGGGGAGCTGCGCAATTATATAGTATTGTATTTATAGTAATGTATATAAATATTTGCTCATTATATAAATACTATTATTAAATGAGCAAAACTTCAATATTTAATATTCAATAATTTTAATTCAATCACAACTAAAGTTTTAATTTTACTGAATTGAATAAGCACACCATTCAGCATTCAATCAAATATATTTAAAGATTTATTATTTATGATGTTATTTCAACATAATATCTCGTTATTTCGACAAAATATGTGCATGTGCAACATAATCAGAGAGTAGCTATTTCTTTTCGTTTGGAATAGTTTCGTTTAAAGATTTAGTTGCAAGCTTTCTATATTTCTCATGTCTGAGGCATGATGAGATGCGCTCAAGTTCACGTGCACTGCAAGTGACCGCGCCGGCGCCTCATAATTATATTGTCTGCTATATTTGCTTATTTATTAAATCCAAGCAATTGGTTGATTATTATAATTATTTTTTTAATTAAAGGGTACCTATTATGGCATTTAAAATGTTCCTAATATTGTTCTAGGAGTCCCCAACAACAGTTTTACGAGCATGCCATGACAAAAAACACTTTTGTTGTCTTATAATATGCATTTATTTTTACCTGATTTGCTTACCGACTCCCATATGAATCGTTTAGCGAGTCATTTTTCCAAACCCCGCCTTTGCGTGACGCTAATCTGTGGTGATATGTTAGCTAGCTACCATAGCCCAAAGTTTAGTATAGCATTTAAGTTTGTGAAGCAATCATCTTCAAAATGACGCGAACACAACAATGTCCGGGCTATACTTCTGTGGTATAGTTGTATATATGAACTGTAGCCACTTAACGTTAGTCTTCAAATGCTCCTCACTGGGCAGATGAAAAAAGTTTGCTTTTGCGTCGCACTTCAAAACAGCGTCTCGACATGTTAGTTTCCCCTGCGTCTCCGGCAGGGTTGCCAGGTCTGCACAACAAAACCAGCCCAATTGCTCATCAAAACGAACCCAATCATGGCCAAAAATAGTCAAATAGCGTTCCCGGGTGTTTCCCCAATAACAATCATGTTCCAGTGGGTAAAACAATCGCGTCAACCCGTGCACTACACAAACAACCCGCGGAAACAGTGCAGGCATTACTGACCTGGCAACACTGGTCTCCGAACGCAATAATTGGGCGTATCTTATTCAAATAACTTGTCAAGTTGACGTCAACTAGACAAAGGAAAAGCATCGTTCGTCGAACGATTCATATCAGCGACTCAGAGTCGACTCTTACTTTTGAGAGACAATAACTTTGTATACGGTGAACTTTCATGTTTAAAACTTTGCAGGATGTTTTTGTTCACTTAGATCTATGTTACACACTACATGAAGGGCAATTGTCAAAAATCCATAATAGGTACCCTTTAAGATACAATTTATACAAAAACGAAATTCACTTTAAAGAAAGGCTTTCTACAAAACAAACGTAGCCTAATGAGTCAAAATCATGTATGACCCAATTCATGTCTCCCGATATCATATCCTACTCATGCTGTTCACTTTTCATAATCAACATGGGGGAAAAAAAAACATTACAATATTTAAACAAATATGAAACTACGATTTATCGTGTGAAAACGGCTTTTGTGTGCAGCTAAGCGGGCCGTGGTACCGGCTTGTTTACTGCAGAATACACTGGAACAGTCGCATTTTGAGGGCTAGGAAGACTTTGAGGCCTCTGGCTTTATCTCAATCTTCGGCCGGGGCCCACGCGGAGGGGGGCGGCGGCCGGCAGCGGCCGGCAGAGCGAGAGTGTGGTCTCTGGTCCCAGGCCTGACTGTGCTGTGAAGCGGCGGCGGGCGGATGCTGTATCTGGGAGCTTCGAGCAGACGTCTGTTTCATGCGACCTGCTGTGGAGCTAGAGTGCTTTGGTAAGAAGTGCTTCATAGCCTGTGACGTTTTCTGAACCTCAGCGAATCTATCCGCAAAATCTTTGACGGAAGATCCAAAGAGGCCAGCTGGGGATATGGGCGCGTCGAGGAACGTGGAGCGCTCCGAGTCCGGCATCTCAGATAACGTCAGCCATAGATGTCTATCAGCAACGGTGAGAGAAGCCATGTTCCGCCCAATGGTCTGTGCAGCTGATTTGGCGGCGCGAAGAGCCAGGTCCGTAGCGCTCCTCAAATCTGGCACGCTGATAGCTTCCGGGCCTTCCTCATCCAGTTTTCGGAGAAGGTCGGCTTGGAAGATCTGCAGTAGGGCCATCGAGTGCAATGCCGATACAGCCTGCCCAGCGGCGGTATAAGCGCGACTGTGCATAGCGGAAGTAACACGGCAAGCTTTAGAAGGTAGCGCCATCTTAGCTCGCCGTCCAGCGGAGGGTAGGCAAAGATGGGCCGCTACAGCTTTCTCTACTGAAGGAAGAGAGTGGTATCCTCTGTCTTTTGCACAGTCCACCACGGAGAATGCTGTTGAGACAGAGATGCGTACTCTGGCTGAGAAGGGGTCATTCCAGGACTTCGCGACTTCTTCATGAAGCCCAGGAAGAAAAGGCGCAGGCCTAGAAGGCGGTGGAGCGCGGTCCCTTTGCAGGAAACACCCGTCCAGCAGGTTGTGTGCGGGCGCCTTCCACTTAAGGCCGAGGCTTGCCGCGTACATTTGTACATTTAAACTCGTTTAACAAACATTTTAAAATCAAAAGTTATCTCTTGCAGGAGCTGGGCTCGTGTTCTCATTGTTGCTGAAATATGCTGTGACTGACTCATAACCTGCTAGGGTGGCCATACGTCCGGATTTTGTGGATTTTAAGACCCCTGTCCGGCGTCCAGCACCGACTCAAGCCGGACACTCATTGTCAGGGCGGTCACAAAACCAAGAAATAGACTAGACAGAAGTGACAGAAGTCTGACATTGATCAGTGCTTTTTACTTTTTAAGTACATTAAAAAATAATTACCTTTGTACTTTTACTAAGGTAAATTTGAAAATGTATAGGCCTAATTATAATTTTATAATTTTTATTTTTATAATTTTACTAATTTTACTAATATTTTATTGGGGTATCTGTACTTTAAATTGATTTGTTTACTTTTTCCACCACTCCACTGCTAAAAAAAACCCAGATTACTGTAGTGACTACTGTGTATGTTCATTATTAGTAACTTCATAATTATTTTTCTTGAACCTTAATTATTAGATAATTAATAGTAGTTCTTCAGGAGGTATGACAAAATTCATTAGTTATTGATTAACTAACTGATACTGACAATTTTCTTCACCTCTCCAAAACAATTCACCTGCTTCTCTTGTCAGTGAGGGATTCAACTTTAAACCCATTCCCTCATCTGCGGTGCTTAAGGCTCTTAAGGAAATTGACACAAGGAAATCACCCGGTCCTGATGGCCTAGACCCTGCTTTACTGAAACTGTCTGCACATATTATAGTGGAACCTATTACATATATTTTTAATTTGTCCCTGTCTTCAAATGAATTACCAGATGTTTGGAAATCAGCCCATGTGCTGCCCCTGTTGAAAGGGCGGGACTTCTCCATTCTCGATAATTACCGCCCAATTTCTAAACTGTCTGTACTTGCAAAGGTCCTAGAGTCTTTAGTAAACACCCAACTTAAGGGCTTCTTGCAAAATTATACATACTTTGCCCAGCACAATCAGGCTTTAGGGCCAAGCATAGCACCATTACTGCAGCTACTAAGGTGCTTGATGACATCATCTGTGACCTTGACAATAAGATGAGCTGTGCAGCCCTTTTCATCGACTTGTCTAAGGCCTTTGACACAGTTGATCACTGTATTTTGCTTGAGAGGCTCAGGGACATTGGCTTGGGCACTAAGGCAGTTGATTGGTTCAGAAACTATCTTGCCAACAGAACTCAAACTGTAGTTGTCGATGGGCATAGTTCTGCCCCACTGGGTGTCCCTCAAGGGTCTATCCTTGGCCCGGTCCTATTTACTATTTACATAAACACCATCGCCTCTGTAGTAGATAATGGCAAAATACACCATATGCAGACGACACAGTACTATATTGTTCCGCCCCCACACTAGCTCAAGCTTACCATTCACTACAGCAATCTTTTAATTTATTACAGGCCACCTTCATTGATCTTCGATTGGTTTTAAACGCTGGTAAAACTAAGGTGATGCAGTTCACAAAGTCTCGCACTGCACCCGCATCATCTGCACTAGCCATTTCCACACTGGATGGGAAGTGTGTTGAAAATGTTTCATCTTATAAATATCTTGGTCTATGGATTGATGAAAAGCTAGCTTTTAAAGTTCATATTGATAAATTAGTGAGAACGCTGAGAGTAAAGCTTGGTTTTTATTTTAGAAATAAATCCTGTTTTAATTTAATTAGTGACATTTTCTTACCAGTCTTGGACTATGGGGATGTTATTTATATGCATGCTGCTTCTACCACGCTGCATACACTTGACACAGTTTACCATGATGCATTACGGTTTATTACTAATGCCAAGTCCCGCACTCATCACTGTCGTCTTTATGAGGCGACTGGTTTTAGCTCTTTAGGTTTGCGTAGATGGTTTCACTGGCATATTTTTATTTATAAAGTCATTAATGGTAATTTACCCAGTTATCTTACTAGTCTGTTGACCTGGAATCATTCCACTTACAATCTCCGCTCTGTTAACATTCTGGCTCTAAAAATCCCACGTATAACACCTTTGGTAAATCTGCTTTTAGTTATGCTGCTCCTTGGTGTTGGAATTTGCTCCAAAAAGTGTTGAAGCTTTCTGTTTTTATCCCACTAGAACATTTTAAACAATTACTTAAGTGTTCCAAATTTCAACAATGCACATGTTTTCAATGACCCATTTATGTCATTCTTAAATTGTTTTACATGTATTGTAAATCTGCTTTGTTCTGTTTGTTTCTGTGTAACTTGTATAAAAAAAAAAAAAAAAAAGTAAGAAACAGTATTCTAAAGTGTTACTGAAATTTCTATAGAAAACAAACACAGTTTTGTTGCATTGAAGAATATGCAATGTTCTCAAGCAACCAGCAACAAAGTTCAAATATAGAGCTGGCAAAAAAAGAGCCCAAACTGGAACCTACACAATTCAGTTACAAAGGCATACTTCAACTAGCCAGGCTATACTTAAACTGAAATGAAAGTAAAACTAGGCTGCCAAATTTTGAGTTTGTTTGACACATGTTAAACATGTCTTCTGAACTCAACACTTCTATTCTTCTTCTTCCTCATCAGCACTTCAACACTTAAGCATTACACTGCCACTTTGTGGTTAACTATGAACACCACAATCCCCTCTTACTTGAAAGATTCTTCATCACAGCTTAGTGTTCAGAACCAAGTTCCTTTTTTTTTAAAGAAACAAAATTATGTAACATTACTGTGTACTGTTATTAACCTTACAACAACTTAACCAATGTAATTGACATTGTTTTTCTAATTCTAATGCACAGTTTTATGTATTAACCCCTTAAGCCCTGAAGGCATTTTTGGGATTTTTTGTCTGAATGACACACAAAAAAGTAAAGACTCATAACTTCAAAACTATGGCAAGGAGAGTCAAAAGGTAGATATCATTTGTTAGGAAACTTTTTATATTTTTAGAAAATATAAATTTTTATTACTTTTGGACAATCTAACGGTAAGAAACTGCTGATAAAAGACAAAAATATTATTATTATTTTTTAATAATTTACATATCTTTCTTATTTGAAATGCAATAAATTAGGAAGGAAATTGTCACGGTTTCCCCTGGTCCTGTCCCGCACTACACGTCCCAGCAATCCCCTGGATTCTCACCTGCACGCACTTTCCCTGATTGTGATCACCTGCACCTCGTTTCCTCATGATCTGCACTCACGCTGCATAAAAGCTTCAGTCACTCTTCACTCGGGGTCCGATCTCGTCAGTACCGCATCAATCCTCGTCTGGTTGTGTCTATTTCTGATTCCTGGTTCCTGAGTGTTCGTCTAGAGACAGTTCCTGAGTATATTCTGAGCATTTATGTTACCTGTTATTTTGGAGTCTGCATTTAGTGTATAAATAAAGCCTAAGTTTATTCACCCTTTCCTGAGCGTTGTGTGACAGAAGATCGGACCACACACACAATGCAGGACTCCATCCATGCCACGTTAATGGATTTTATCCACGCCCTTCGACCCCCAGCACCTCTTCCTTCTCCGCAAGTCAGCCCCACTCCGTTCTTCTTCCGTCTCCGCCCTGCCGAACCGGCGTTTCTGTTTGGAGCCACCAAACCCACTCCCCACACCCGCCATACCGAAGAACCCTTTCGCTTCGGATCCTCCGAGTCCACTTCCCTCACCAGCCCAGCCGAACCAGCGCATCTCATCTGGCCAGCCGAAGCAGTGCACAAGCCTGAGCCCGCCGCCTGTCCGCCAGAGTCTGAACCCGTCGCAGGCCCGCCACAGCCTGAGCCTGTCGCATGCCCGCCAGAGCCTGAGCCCGTCGCCTGCCCGCCAGAGCCTGAGTTCGTCACGCCTACAGAGCCGATGACATCCTTGGCCGAGGGAGTGTTAGTGGAATTCGAGGGCATGGAAGTGTGTCCCACCCACCCACCCATTACTGAGACCACTGTTGTTGCCCAGTCTTCGTCTCCCCCCATCAGCCCCGCTGTTCCACCTCTACCTCTCAGTGGTGTGGTTCCACTGCTGGACTGCTGGAGGTCTTCTCATCCTGGGCGTGAGGACTCCGTGCCTTCGCCTCCAGCCTCTCTACGTTCCACTCCACTTCGACCCGTCGCCCTGACTCCCACGCCTATGCTCCACCCACCCTCGATGTCTGCAGTGACCATCGGTCATTCGGCTTCACCGGGCTCCCTCAGTACTTCGGCTACACCTGGGTCGGTCATCGCACCACATTCGCCGCGGACTTGCGGGCCATTCGATGCTCTCCGGCCCTCCACCCCTTTGGCTACTGTGTGCTCCTCCCTTCCTCAGGCTCCACCTCTGCCCTCGGTCGCTCCTGCTCAACCTCTGCCCTCCGGATCCCTGCTGCCATCTCGGAGGGATGTCGCTGCGGCTCGGTCGTGGTCTCCGAGGTCTCCTGTGTCCTGTCACTCGTTCGGCTCTCCGGCGGCACGGTGGGCTCCGCCTTCCACGTTGTCATCGCTTCCTGTCATCGCCCTGAGGCCTGCTGGCTGTCTGTACCCATGGCTCCTCCCTCCAGCAATGCCACCGTGGAGTTCGGTTTTGTTTAGGCGCGAGGTCGCGCCTTCCGGGAGGGGGGGGGTAATGTCACGGTTTCCCCTGGTCCTGTCCCGCACTACACGTCCCAGCATTCCCCTGGATTCTCACCTGCACGCACTTTCCCTGATTGTGATCACCTGCACCTCGTTTCCTCATGATCTGCACTCACGCTGCATAAAAGCTTCAGTCACTCTTCACTCGGGGTCCGATCTCGTCAGTACCGCATCAATCCTCGTCTGGTTGTGTCTATTTCTGATTCCTGGTTCCTGAGTGTTCGTCTAGAGACAGTTCCTGAGTATATTCTGAGCATTTATGTTACCTGTTATTTTGGAGTCTGCATTTAGTGTATAAATAAAGCCTAAGTTTATTCACCCTTTCCTGAGCGTTGTGTGACAGAAATACGGTAGCAAAATAATTCTTTTTTGGTGATGTTCCCCTATGTGTGGCCTGCACCTGGATCATTATTTTATGATGATAGCATGAAGTAATCCAAAGTTACAGCACTTGGAACAAAGGGAGCCTTTTTGTTCACTCATTGACATTTATAAAACTCTTGTTTTCTGAGTGACATGCACACATTTAAAGACTCATAACTCCAAAACTATAGAGAGGAGAGTCATAAGGTAGGTATCATCTGTTAGAAAACTTTTTATATTTTTAGAATATATACATTAGGAAACTTTTTATATTTTTAGAAAATATAAATTTTTATTACATTTGGACAATCTAATGCTGAGAAATTGCTGATAAGACAAAAATATTATTTATTTTTTAAAATAATATTACATATATTTTTTATTTGACATGCAATAACTCAGGAAGGAAATAAGGTAGCAAAATAATTCTTTTTTTGTGATGTTCCCCTATGTATGGCCTGCACCTGGATCGTTATTTTATGATGATAGCATAAAGTAATCCAAAGTTACAGCACTTGGAACAAAGGGGGCCTTTTGTTCAGTCATTGCTACAGTTGTTTACTTAGAGTTATAACACATAACCCCACAGACACACATTAGCTAAGCTATGAGTGATATCTTTAGATCTGAGTGACGGATTATGGTGATTGTGGTCTCTTTTTAATCGTAAGAGTTAATGCTGTAAATAAGGATGTCTCATTTGCAACGATCTGAGTATGTTTCATGAAGTTACAGTAGAAAACGTCACATCAGTATATCAGTATATACCTATGGGTCTTGTAGGGCTTATGAGGAACTCTATGAGTGATATCTTTAGATCTAAGCAACGGATTATGGTGACTTTTGTCTCCTTTTAATCGTGAGAGTCTGCTGTAAATGAGGATGTCAATTTTTTAACCATCGGAGTATGTTTCATGAAGTTACAGTGAAAAACGTCACATCAGTATATTATGTACCTATGGGTCTTGCAGGCCCTATGAGGAACTCTATGAGGGATATCTTAAGATCTAAGCGACAGATTATCGGTGACTTTGGTCTCTTTTTAATCGTGACAGTCTGCTGTAAATAAGGATGTGCCATTTTCAACGATCGGAGTATGTTTCATGAAGTTACCAGCATAAAAACTCATTTAAAGCTACATTTGTTTACTTAGCATATTTGTGCCTCTGAGGTTATACGTGTTATAACTCAATGAAGGATATCTTTAGATCTGAGTGACGGATTTTGGTGACTTTGGTCTCTTTTTAATCGTGAGAGTCTGCTGTAAATAAGGATGTGCCATTTTTAACGATCGGCGAATGTTTCATGAAGTTACCAGCGTAAAAACTCATTTAAAGCTACATTTGTTTACTTAAGCCTAGTTCACACTACATGATTTTAAAACGTAGGGCTGAACTGTGCAGTTCACACTACATGACTTGCTCTCTGTGAAATCAGGAGTGTTCAAGTTGTTGAGCCGTTCACACCAAACGACACATCGTGATTGATCCGCAACTGGAGCTGACGCACTACAGGAGTTGACAACAACTCTGTCACCCAACGATTCTATCTCGTCTACAAACCACGTTTTGTCACGAAAAATCACGCGATAAAACGAACCGGAAATGACAATAAACAGAATTACAGTTAGATTTAATGTACATTTCAACCTATAACATTTTGCTTTACCTGGGTGTTTGAGGGCGTTTGTAATTTCCATCCACCTTTTCTCTTTCTCACATCTCATATCCAACATCATAAAGGCATTCATGCTCCTGCCACAGTTTGATTAAACTTTGCTCCTAAAATTTGCTGTTGAGTCCATTGCTTTCTTGACGACATGTTGCTCATCTTTCTGTAAACTCGTCTTGGTCGTGTTTGTTTGAAAATCGCGCATTTCGCATATTTACCGGTATTTACCATGCTATTTACCCGGTGACCTCAACCCATGCCTTGCTCTGATTGGCTCTAGCTCATGACATCACTGAGATTGAGTCGCGCGACAGCTCTGGATATCTAGCATGCTAGATATTTTTCTGGGCTCGGCGACGCGTCTGCGAGGTGTCTGTGAGCGTCTTTGATGCGTTGTTGGCTCTTTCACACTAACAGATTGGCGAGCGTTAATCTTCCGCTAATCGCCCGCGATTTGCACGCGATAACACCCTGACTTGTCGGCGACTCAACGATTTGCAAATCGGGCTTAAATCGGGCTTAAAATCATGTAGTGTGAACTAGGCTTTAGCTTATTTGCGCCTCTGAGGTTATACGTGTTATAACTCAATGAAGGATATCTTTAGATCTGAGTGACGGATTTTGGTGACTTTGGTCTCTTTTTAATCGTGAGAGTCTGCTGTAAATAAGGATGTGCCATTTTTAACGATCGGCGAATGTTTCATGAAGGTAAAAGCCTAAATGCTACTTAAAAAGTTACATTTGTTAACTTAGCTTATTTGCGCCTTTGAGGTTATACGTGTTATAACTCAATGAAGGATATCTTTAGATCTGAGTGACTGATTTTGGTGCCTTTGGTCTTTTTTTAATCGTGACAGTCTGTTGTAAATAAGGATGTGCCATTTTTAACGATCGGAGCATGTTTCATGAAGTTACCCGCAAAAACGCCAAGTCTAAGCAACTTTTTTACTCATGTGCACCTGTGCTGTTTTTTGTGTGTTATAACATAACGAGGAATATATTTAGATCTGAGTGATGGATTATGGTGTATTTAGGCTCTTTTTAATCGTGAGAATCTGCTTTAAATAAGGATGTGCAATTTTCCATGTTTCATGAAGTTACGAGTGAAAAAACGCCACGTGAATGCCACATCAGTATATTATTTACATATGGGTCTTGCAGGGCTTAACTAACAAAAACTCACTCAAGTTTAGTCAAAGCCCAAAATAATTGGGCTTGTTGTGTTCTACTCCATGAGACCTTTCAAATGACATATGACACATGACTATCTGAGCTATATGATGTTTTTGACACATTGCGGTACATAATAATTTTCCCTTCCTCATAAATTATTATTTATTTATTTTTCATTTTATTAGCAAATAACTCAGCACTACTTTGGAGATAATCATAATGGCTACATTCATTGTAAAGTTTAGACTCTAAGCTTTCAAATGATGCCTATTTTGTGTTGATCAATGCAGTAGTTTTGAAAAATATGACAGTTAATTTTTTTCATAGCTAGGTGGCGCCCCCCGGTGGTACACTCCGTTCTAGTGGAATAACTCAGCGCCTGTTAGGAGTTGAATAAAATGGATAGGTGCATTGAAAAGCTGAGATTCTAAGCTTTAAAATGATACCTATTGTGTGTTATTACATTCAGTGGTTGCTTAGTAATTTCATTATGAATTGTTTTTTATGGGGTGGTGTCCCGCCGGCGGGACGCTTAGGGCTTAACTGTTTACAAGCTCAGAACATAAACAAGCATTTGGTTCATGCATGTACAATGTTCACTTCACTGTAAATCATATTCCTTCAGCGTTCTACGCACTCTACGCGTGCATATGGGTCTAGGCTAAAACAAGGCTGAATTTGGGCTGTCAGTGAAAATCTAATAGACGTCTAAACGTAGCCCAAGAATAGACTAGTCATCAGTTAGACGGCTATTAAGCAGCTACATATACATGTAATAGACAACAAAATGATGGCCAAAGGATTATTTTCACTCAAATATAACAGGTTCTTATAAATGACAATCCATCCAAACAAATTAAATATAAAAGGTTTTATTTAGAAAAAGAACATTAAGAACTTACAAAAAGTTCAAAACATAAAAGTGACCAAATCAAATATTAAAAATACAATATAAATTTATTTAAAAAATGGAACATCATAAACTTAATACAAAACTCTGTTGCTGCTGGGAAGTTGGTCATCACGGCATCTGCCAAATAAGAAAAAAATTATTTGCACAAGAAAACAATTGAATTAACCTCAAGTGTGCATGGACTAATACATTCACCTGTACTGTGTGTGTGTGTGTGTGTGTGTGTGTGTGTGTGTGTGTGTGTGTGTGTGTGTGTGTGTGTGTGTGTGTGTGTGTGTGTGTGTGTGTGTGTGTGTGTGTGTGTGTGTGTGTGTGTGTGTGTGTGTGTGTGTGTGTGTGTGTGTGTGTGTGTGTGTGTGTGTGTGTGTGTGTGTGTGTGTGTGTGTGTGTGTGTGTGTGTGTTTCTGTTTAGGTTTTAATGCACATCTGAGCTATTTGCATTATTGATATACTGCCGGATACTTTTTATAATTGCTAATTTTATATTGCCAATAATTTGTATTTTTATGCATTTTATGTATTTTTACAGCCCATATCAAATCTCTGACAGGTACCGTAAGATAACTGGACTGAAATATTCGAACCATTATAAAGCGTAAACTAAAAACTAAAGAAATCAATAACTTTGAACATAAACGAATGTTCAACAGTGTCAAACGCTTTATAGAAATCAATTATTGAATTATTGAATCAATCATATGGTGTCTATAATCAATTACATCTAATATTAGTCTAATATTATTTCCAATGTAGTGGCCTTTCAAAAAAACCTGACTGCTCTTCATCAATTACTGTATTAAGATTTTTCTTAAGTCTTTTTGCAAAAATTAAAGAAAATATTTTAGTATCATGTCTGCAGTTTTCTAAGAACAATCTATCTTTGTCCCACAGCGTAATTACCGCTTGTTTTAGTGATGCGGGCAAATCAACTGCTTCCTTAAAAACAGCAAGTATAAATGGTGCAAGGTCATTGCAAAAATGTTTATAAAACTCCCATGTCAAGCCATCATTCCCAGGAGATTAATTTTCTTTAAGACTATTTATACAATTTGTAATTTCCTCAATATTTAATTCTTTATCACATGAATTTTTATAGTCTGATGTAATCTTATTAATACAGGTTGATAAACTACTAAAAAAACAATCTGCATCATTTAGTTGACTATCTGAACTATACAATTTACTATAAAATTGATTAATAAAACAAGAAATATCATTGGGATTATCATTAGTAAGTCATCATTTATTATTATTAGTTATTTCTCTCTTTTTTCTAAACCAAAAAAATATTTAGTATTTTTTCTCCTGCTTCCATCCATTTTTATCTAGACCTAACAAAAGCACCCCTTCTCTTCATACACATTATCCAGCTCATTTGATTCTGCAATAGCAAGCTTTAATAATTCAGTGCTTGACATATTTTTGTTGTTTTTACAAGTGAGGGATATTACCATATTGCATGAATTATTTTGTTTTCATTTTTTAATGGATTTTCAATACATTATTGCGAGTTTCCTTATTTCAAATTTAGTTTGTTCCCATAATTTCCCATAAGTTTGAATCAAAGAAGCTTGTTGCCAATATTTGACAATTAAATTCTTAATTTGGTCACAAAAATCATTGTTTCAATAGACTATTATTTAACTTCCAATATCCTTGTTTAACACTTGATTGACAAATTGCCACATTCATTTTAATAGATATGCCTTTGTGATCTGTAAAAACTGATGGTTCTCTCTTTATTCTGTAATGAGCCAAAAATCAATACGCGATTGTTGAGATTTGTCTCTATTACTCCATGTATACAAAAGTGACTGTGGATTTTTATACCTCCATATGTCAATTATGTTATAAACATTGCTTAATTCACTTGCCATATTGTCAATTAGGCAATCGGTCTTGTCTTCCATCAAACACCGTATTCAAGTCACCACCCCAAATTACTTCAGCTGAGGGGAATTTTGAATGTAGCCTAAATTATTAATATGGCCTTCAATATCTTGAAAGATGAACTCATTTTATTTTATTTTATTATTGGTGATATATATATTTATAGTAATAATTTTAACTTGGTTTATATCAATCAGTAGAGCAATCCAAATGACCTTGATCATCTGTTTTGTGACTTATAACCTTCCCTGAAAACCTGTCCTTTAAAATAGCGACACCTACTGTCCTATTTGAGGCATCAAAAGAAAAACAAATGTCACAACCCCACTGATTCTTCCAAAAAGAGCACATCCTCTTGGCAGGCATGAGTTTCTTAAGGGTAACTAAACCCCTGGGGCCTGTTTCAGAAAGGAGGTTAAGTGAAAGCTCTGAGTATGTTAACCCTGAAATGAGGGAAACTCTGGGTTTTCCGTTTCAGAATGGGAGGTATGTCAAACCTGAGAAAGCAGGGTAAGTCAAGCCCGTTTCAGAAAGATATATACTCAGTTAGTTATCATGGTAACTTACTCTGTGAACCTAACCTGGTCGGGTTTATTCATTGCTGTTTTTACTGCTGTTTTTTTTTTTCTTCAATTTTTTTAATAAGATGAAGTCTATATAACTCCTTAACTGGCAACTGAAAATACAGTAGATTAGAGTTACATCATATAGTTCTAAACAAATTCTACAGAATTAAACCAAAGAGTATAGAACAAGAGGCGAAACTCTGATGCTTTTTTGGTAACAGCCACTAGGTGGCGCTTCGGGAGCGCGGCCGCCATTTTGGGGTGAAGATTCCAACTGGAGTTACTGGACAACAGCACAGATAACAGTTTTTTTAGGTAGGTTTTTCTTGCATTATTGAGTATTTCCATTTTATACAACTTTACACATTTACTACTATTATTAGTTACCAACTCCACTAGGCCTGAAATATATTTTGTACGTTTTAATCCCCTGGATCATGCTACAAACATGATGATCTTATAGAACGTGATGCATTGCTGTGTTCATTATCCTATAATTGCCTTTTTTTTTTACATAGTCTTGCTTTAACGGTCATTAATATAAGATAGTACTGCAAAAAAAAGTGTAAAGTTATTCTATTGTTATATATTGTCCAACATTTACATTTTAGGGAGGGGGGTTAAAAATGTCCTTTTATACTTAGATATAAACTTAGATTCTATAGGCTACTCCACATAAATAATGTGAAGAAATGTGAATGTGTAGATTGTTTGATGTGTAGACACATAATATTAACATTACCTCTGTAGGCCTCTCTGTGTCAGCAGAAACTGTTTCTTCATCCCCATCGTCCTGTGAAGATGAGCATTTGATAGAGCACATTTTATAATACTATTTGTCATAATTTCTGGTGTATTGAGTAGGCTACTTGCAACTGCCTGTGTTCTGTTGGGACAGGAGACTCCAAAAGACAGATATTACCATCAGAATCTGTTGGGAGCACAAAAAAACCCAACCCAAAGTAAAATGGTAACGCTTCCTTTTACAGTACAGTACTTACAGTGTACTTACAGTGTACTTACCTAGAAAGTACTGGCTAATATAAGGTAAGTACATGGATATGTACAGGGGTATGTTTAGGGGTAGGTTCAGGGTAAGTACAAGTTATTACACAGTAATTGTAGTTACTATAATAAGTACATAGTATTTACATGGGTAACTGGACTGTAAAAGGAAGCATTACCAGTAAAATATATGGAAATATCAAAAACAGCCTATATAAAAAAATAACACGTATGTAGACTTCTTACATTTTATGAAGGCACTTGAATCTTCGGGAGTGACTGGCTCTGTTGAAGTCCCTCCAGGAATTCCCTCAGCCATTGGACTTCCAGCATTCAGGCTCAGGGCCATCTCCATCTCCATCTCCTCTGCATCTTCATCTCCATCTCCTCTGCATCTTCATCTCCATCTCCTCTGCATCTTCATCTCCATCTCCTCTGCATCTTCATCTCCATCTCCTCTGCATCTCCCATCTCCATCTCCTCTGCATCTCCATCTCCATCTCCTCTGCATCTTCATCTCCATCTCCTCTGCATCTCCATCTCCTCTGCATCTCCATCTCCTCTGCATCTCCATCTCCTCTGCATCTTTATCTCCATCTACTCTGCATTTTCATCTCCATCATCTGCAATCTTCCATCTCCTCCATCTCTCATCTCCATCTGCATCTTATCTCATTCTTCCATCTCACTCCTCTGCATCTTCATCTCCATCTCCTCTGCATCTTCCCATCCTCCATCTCTCCTCTCATCTCCCCCATCTCTCATCTCCATCTCCTCTGCATCTTCATCTCCATCTCCTCTGCATCTTCATCTCACTCTGCAATCTCACCTCTCCTCTGCATCTCATCATCCATCTCCTCTCATTTTCCCATCTCCATCTCCTCTCATCTTCATCTCCTCTGCATCTCATCTCCATCTCCTCTCCTCTTCATCTTCCATCTCTCCTCTGCATCTTCATCCACTCCCTGCATCTCATCTCCATCTCCTCTGCATTCTTCATCTCCATCTCCTCCATCTCCACCTCATCTCCATCTCTGCATCTCATCTCCATCTCCTCTGCATCTCATCTCATCTCCATCTCTCTCTCTCATCTCCTCTGCATCTTCATCTCCACTCCTCTAGCATCTTCATCTCCTCTGCATCTTTCTCTCCATCTCCCTCTCTCTCATCTTCTCTTCATCTCCATCTCCTCTGCATCTTCAATCCCTCATCTTCATCTCCTCCCTCTGCATCTTCATCTCCATCCTCTGCATCTTCATCTCCATCTCCTCTGCATCTTCATCTCCATCTCCTCTGCATCTCATCTCCATCTCCATCTCTCCCTCATCTCCATCTCATCTCCTCTGCATCTTCATCTTCTCCTGCATCTCACTCCATCTCCTGCATCTTCATCTCCATCTCCTCTGCATCTTCATCTCCATCTCTCTGCATCTTCATCCATCCTCTGCATCTCACTCCATCCCTCCATCTCTCTCTCATCTTCTCATCTCCATCTCCTCTCATCTCATCTCCTCTGCATCTTCCATCTCTGCATCATCTCCATCTCCTCTGCATCTTCCATCTCCTCTGCATCTCATCTCCATCTCCTCTGCATCTTATCTCCATCTCCTCTGCATCTATCTCCATCTCCTCTGCATCTTCATCTTGCTTCATCTCCATCTCCTCTGCATCTTCATCTCCATCTCCTCTGCATCTTCATCTCCATCTCCATCTCATCTCTCTTGCATCTCTCTCATCTCCATCATCCATCTCATCTTCATCTCCATCTCCTCTGCATCTTCCATCTCCATTCCTCCTCTGCATCTCCATCTCCATCTCCTCTGCATCTTCATCTCCATCTCCTCATCTCATCTCCTCTGCATCTTCATCTCCATCTCCTCTGCATCTTCATCTCCTCTCCTCGCATCTCCATCTCCTCTGCATCTCATCTCCATCTCCTCTGCATCATCTTCATCTCTCATCTCCTCTGCATCTCATCTCCTCTGCATCTTCATCTCCATCTCCTCTGCATCTTCATCTCCATCTCCTCTGCATCTCATCTCTCTCATCTCTCTATCTCCTCTGCATCTCATTCTCCATCTGCCATCTCTCACTTCCATCTCCTCTGCATCTTCATCTCCTCTGCATCTCATCTCTCATCTCCTCTGCATCTCATCTCCTCCTCTCCTCCTCTGCATCTTCATCTCCATCTCCTCTGCATCTTCCATCTCCCTCTGCATCTCATTCCTCTCCACTCTCTCTGCTCTCATCATCCTCACATCATCCTCTGCATCTTCATCTCTCATCTCCTCTGCATCTTCTCTCCACTTCTCATCTCCATCTCCTCTGCATCTCCATCATCCTCTCATCTCATCTCATCTCCTCTGCCATCTTCATCTCCATTCCTGCATCTTCATCTCCATCTCCTCTGCATCTCATCTCATCTCCTCATCTCCTCTCGCATCTTCATCTCCATCTCCTCTGCATCTTCATCTCCATCTCCCTCTGCATCTCTCTCCATCTCCTCCTCTTCTCTCCTCTGCATCTCGCATCTCATCTCCATCTCCTCTGCATCTCATCTCCTCTCATCTCTCATCTCCATCTCCTCTCATCTCATCTCCACTCTGCACTTATCTCCATCTCTCTGCATCTTACCCATCTGCCATCTCCTCTGCATCTATCTCCATCTCCTCTGCATTCATCTCATCTCCCTCTGCATCTCATCTCCATCTCTCTCATCTCATCTCCTCTGCATCTTCCATCTCCTCTGCATCTTTCTCCATCTCCTATCTCATCTCCATCTCCTCTGCATCTTCATCTCCTCTCCATCTCATCTCTCATCTCTCTCTCCATCTCCTCTGCATCTCTCCATCTCCTCCTCTTCACTCATCTCCATCTGCATCTTCACTCCTCTCTGCATCTCTTCATCTCCATCTCCTCGCATCTCATCTCCATCTCTCTCTCCTTTGCATCTTCATCTCCTCTTCTCTCCATCTCCTCGCATCTTCATCTCATCTCTCTCATCTTCATCTCCATCTCCTCTGCATCTCATCCTCCATCTCCTCTCCATCTCCTCTGCATCTTCATCTCCATTCCTCTGCATCTCATCTCCATCTCCTCTGCATCTCATCTCCATCTCCTCTTCATCTTCATCTCCTCTGCATCTCCATCTCTCTGCATCTATCTCCATCTCCTTGCATCTTCATCTCCATCTTCTGCATCTCCATCTCCTCTGCATCTTCATCTCCTCTGCATCTCATTCTCTCTGCATCTCATCTCCATCTCTCTGCATCTTCATCCTCTGCACTCATTCCTCGCATCTATCTCATCTCTCTGCATCTTCTCCATCCTCCATCTCCTCTCTATCTCCATCTCTCTGCTCTCTCTCATCTCTCCATCTCATCTCCTGCATCTCCATCTCTCTGCATCTCATCTCATCTCCTCTGCATCTCATTCCTCTGCATTTTTCTCCATCCTTGCATCTTCATCCCCTCTCTGCATCTCATCTCCATCTCTCTGCCCTCTCGCATCTCCATCTCCTCTGCATCTTATCTCCATCTCTCGCATCTTCTCCATCTCCTCTCATCTCATCTCTCCTCTGCATCTCATCTCCATTCTCTGCATTCATCTCATCCCATCTTTCTCCATCTCCTCTGCTCTTCATCCATCATCTCATCTCATCTCTCTTCGCTCATCTCCTCTGCATCTCATCTCCTCTGCATCTTCATCCTCGCTCTCATCTCTCTGCATCTCTCCATCTCCTCTGCATCTTCATTCCATCTCCTTGCATCTCCATTCCTCTGCTTTCATCTCCATCTCCTCTGCACTTCATCTCATTCCTTGCATCTTCATCTCATCTCCTCTGCATCTCCATCTCCTCTGCATCTTCATCTCCATCTCCTCTGCATCTTCATCTCATCTCTTTGCATCTCATCCCTCTCCTTGCATCTCATTCTATCTCCTCTGCTCTTCATCTCATCTCATCTCTATTCTTGCATCTCCATCTCCTCTGCATCTCCATCTTCATCTCCTCCTCCATCTCTCTGCATCTTCATCTCCATCTCTTTGCATCTTCATCTCCTTCTTGCATCTCATCTCCATCTCTCTGCATCTCATCTCCTTGCATCTCTATCTCCTCTGCATCTATTCCATCTCCTCTGCATCTCATCTCTCTGCATCTTATCTGCATCTCCTCTGCTTCTCATCTCCACTCCTCTGCTCTCCATCTCCATCTCCTCTGCATCTCTCTCCATTCTCTGCATCTCCATTCTCTCCTCATCTCATTCCCTGTTCTGCATCTGCATCTCCATCTCCTGCATCTGCATCTCCATCTCCTCTGCATCTCCATCTCCATTCTCTGCATCTTCATCTCCTCTCTCTGCATCTGCATTCATCGCATCTCATCTCCTCTCATCTGCATCTCCATCTCCTCTGCATCTGCATCTCCATCTCCTCTGCATCTCCATCTCCTCTGCATCTTCATCTCATCTTCATCCTATTTCCTCTGCATCTCCTCTCCTCGCTCTGCATTCCATCTCCTCTGCATCTTCATCTCATCCTCTCATCTCATCTCCTCTGCATCTTCATCTCCATCTCCATGCATCTTCATCTCCATCTCCTTGCATCTCCTCTCATCTCCTCTGTTTCATCTCATCTCCTTGCATCTTCATCTCCATCTCCTCTGCATCTTCATCTCATCTCCTATGCATCTTATCTCCATCTCTCTGCATCTCTCTGCTCTCCATCTTCATCTCCATCTCCTCTGCATCTTCATCTCCATCTCCTCTGCATCTTCTCTCCATTCCTCTGCTCTTCATCTCCATCTCTATGCTCTCATCTCATTCCTCTGCATCCTCTGCATCTCCATCTTCATCTCATCTCCTCTGCATCTCACTCCATCTCCTCTCATCTTCATCTCATTTCCTCTGCATCTCCATCTCCTCTGCATCTCCATTTTCATCTCCTTGCATCCCATCCCATCTCCTCGCATCTTCATCTCCATCTCCTCTGCATCTTCTCTCCATCTCCTCACTTCATCTCCATCTCTCTGCATCTCCATCTCCTCTGCATTTCATTCTCTCTCTCTGCATCTCATCCCTCTCTCTGCATCCTTGCATCTGCATCTCTCTGCATCTCCATCTCCTCCTCTGCATCTTCACTCCATCTCCTCTGCATCTCCATTTCCTCTCTCCTTCCATCTCTCTCTCTCCTCATTGCATTCTCCTCTCCATCTCATTCCATCTCCTCTGCATCTCATCATCTGATTCATCTCCTTCTCTATCCTCATCTCCATCTCCTCTGCACTCATCTCTCTCTTCATCTCTCTACATCTTCTCTCATCTCTCTCATCATCTCCTCCTTTCTCTCATCCCTGCATTCCTCATCCTTCATCTTCTCTCCATCTCCTTTCATCTCCTCCATCTCCTTGCATCTCACTCCTGCATCTTCATCTCCATCTCCTCTGCATCTTCATCTCCATCTCCTTGCTTCACTCATCTCCATCTCCTATCTCCTCCATCTTCATCTCATCTCACTCTTCTCCATCCATCTCCTCTGCATCTCCTCTCACTCTCCTTCATCTCATTCTCCATCTCCTCTGCACTGCATCTCCATCTCCTCTGCATCTTCATCATCCTCTCCTCATCTCCTCTGCATCTTCCACTTGCTATCTCTCATCTCTCTCATCTCCTCTCTCTTCCTCCTCATCTCATTCATCTCATCTCATCTCCATCTCATCATCTCTCCATTCTCGCATCTCCTCTCATCTCTCATCTCATTCTTGCATTCCATCCCACCCTCCCTCCATCTTACTCCTTCTCATTACTCTCTCCCTCTCTCCTCTTCACTCCTCTCTCTTTCCTCTCCTCTCATTCTCTACTCATCTCTCTCCTTTTTCTCATCCCTCTCACTCTCATTTCTTCTCTTCATCCTTCCTCTGCATCTCCACTCTCGCTCTCACTCCCTCCTTCTCTCATCTCATCCATCTCCTCTGCATCTTCATCTCCATCTCCTCTGCATCTTCATCTCCATCTCCTATGCATCTCATCTCATCTCCTCTGCATCTCCTCTGCATCTCCATCTTCATCTCCATCTCCTCTGCATCTTCATCTCCATCTCCTCTGCATCTTCATCTCTATTTCCTCTGCATCCCTCCCTCGCATCTCCTCTGCATCTCTCGCATTATCTCCATCTCCTCTGCATCTTCATCTCCATCTCCTCTGCATCTTCATCTCCATCTCCTCTGCATCTTCATCTCCATCTCCTCTGCATCTTCACATCTCCTCTGCATCTCATCTCCTCTGCATCTTCATCTCCATCTCCTCTGCATCTCCATCTCCTCTCATCTGCATCTTTGCATCCATCTCCTCTGCATCTGCATCTCCATCTCCTCTGCATCTTCAACTCCATCTCCTCTGCATCTCCATTCCTCTGCATCTGCATCTCCATCTCCTCTGCATCTGCATCTCGCATTCATCCTCTGCATCTCATCTCCATCTCCATCTCATCTCCATCTCCGCATCTGCATCTCCATCTCCTCTGCATCTCATCTCTCTCATCTCCTGCAGAGGAGATGGAGATGGAGATGCAGAGGAGATGGAGATGAAGATGCATAGGAGATGGAGATGAAGATGCAGAGGAGATGGAGATGCAGAGGAGATGGAGATGAAGATGCAGAGGAGATGGAGATGAAGATGCAGAGGAGATGGAGATGGAGATGCAGAGGAGATGGAGATGAAGATGCATAGGAGATGGAGATGAAGATGCAGAGGAGATGGAGATGCAGAGGAAATAGAGATGAAGATGCAGAGGAGATGGAGATGAAGATGCAGAGGAGATGGAGATGAAGATGGAGATGCAGAGGAGATGCAGAGGAGATGGAGATGAAGATGCATAGGAGATGGAGATGAAGATGCAGAGGAGATGGAGATGAAGATGCAGAGGGGAGATGAAGATGCAGAGGAGATGAAGATGGAGATGCAGAGGGGAGATGGAGATGCAGAGGAGATGAAGATGGAGATGCAGAGGAGATGGAGATGAAGATGCAGAGGAGATGGAGATGCAGAGGAGATGGAGATGGAGATGCAGAGGAGATGGAGATGTAGATGCAGAGGAGATGGAGATGAAGATGCATAGGAGATGGAGATGAAGATGCAGAGGAGATGGAGATGCAGAGGAGATGGAGATGAAGATGCAGAGGAGATGGAGATGAAGATGCAGAGGAGATGGAGATGGAGATGCAGAGGAGATGGAGATGAAGATGCATAGGAGATGCATCTGCATCTCCATCTCCATATCCTCTGCATCTCCATCTCCTCTGCATCTCCATCTCCTCTGCATCTGCATCTTCATCTCCTCTGCATCTGCATCTACATCTCCTTTGCATTTGCATCTGCAACTGCATCTGCATCTCCTCTGCATCTTCATCTCCATCTCCTCTGCATCTGCATCTCCTCTGCATCTGCATCTCCTCTGAATCTGCATCTTCATCTCCTCTGCATCTGCATCTGCATCTACATCTCCTTTGCATCTGCATCTGCAACTGCATCTGCATCTCCTCTGCATCTTCATCTTCATCTCCTTTGCATCTGCATCTGCAACTGCATCTGCATCTCCATCTCCTCTGCATCTCCATCTCCTCTGCATCTCCATCTCCATCTTTGCGAGCCTCTTCCTTCTTTCTGTTGGCTGAGTAGAAGTCAAATGAGAATGAACATTTAATTGTGTTAATTAGACCTATGCCAAACATTCTGCTGCACTGCTAGACACCGGATGCTATCTATTTATTTAATATGTCAAATGTTTGTTAAGTCAGGTGGTCTACACCAGTGTTTCCCAACCCTGTTCCTGGAGGCACACCAACAGTACACATTTTCCAACTGTTCCTAATCAATCACACCTGAATCAACTCATCAGCTCATTAGTAGAGACTCCAAGACCAGAAATATATTGGTCAGATAAGGGAGACATTCAAAATGTGCCCTGTTGGTGTGCCTCCAGGAGCAGGGTTGGGAAACACTGGTCTACACCCATGATATGCTCAAGCTGTACCTGATTGAATTATGTTTTTATATTTAATTTTTAGCTGCTGCCACATTGTTTGCATGCACCTGAGACACATCTCTCTGTAGGCAAGGGTGTGGTTGGCTGGTGCCTGCTTACGTCACAGGGCACCACAACTTCCAATAGGAAAATTCAACTGCAGGAGCCACCGTTCAACCTGAAGAGGGCAGCACTCAGACATTTTTACACCATATATTTTAGAATTAAAGGTGCAATGTGTAATATTTCTGAGGATCTATTGACAGAAATGCAATATAAGATCCATAACTATGTGTTCAGTGGTGTATAAAGACCTTACTTAATGAACCGTTATGTTTTTATTACCTTAGAATGAGACATTTATATCTACATAACCCCGGACACCCCTCTCTATGAAGGTCGACATATTGTGACGTCATGTTTCTACCGTAGCCGACAGCGAACAAACAGCGCTACAGAGCGAGTTTCGTCACTATCTTCAAAGAGAAGCCGCAGAAAGCTAGAAGCTAGCCATAGACACCGTGAGTAGTGACTTTTCCCTTGTCAGTGGTGTAAAAGATGTAGTTGGATTGTTTCATGTAACTTAATTATCCTCCCTCGCTGTGTTATGGCTTTGACAATCAGCTGATTAGTACTATTGACCGTAAAACAGTAACGTTACAGGTGTCAACAACCCGTCGATCGGGGTCGATAAGTCGATCTTGGAAGCATTTTAAGTAGATTGCAAAGAGTTTTCAAAACCAGAGAAAAAAAACAATATTTGTGTTCATTATTATTTATTAATTTGTGTGTAGTAAATGGTGTCTAGGGGATGCGGAGGCGCGCGCACTGTTAGGCGAGCGCACCTTTGCGCTCATGCGGACGTGTCAAGTATAAAGAATGCTTTACGCTTTAACCAGCTCAGCCACAGCCCTACAGCATAACAGCTCATATTAGCCAGCTAAACTTTTACTACCCTGTTAGAAAAAATATGTAGTTGGATAGTTTCATGTGGTTCTTCTCCCTCGCTGTATTATGGGTTTGCTGTGTGGGGATAAATGTGCTGGTGACGTTCGTGAGACAATCAGCTGATTACTATTATTATATTATATATTTAGACCATTGATCCTCACCTGACTATGGCTTTGTAAACTTTATCCATGATGTGGTTCATAATGGACTGTGGTACAAAAACAGTGACAATGTTACACACTCTTGGCTTAACACAGCGACCCCCTTGATTTCAACGGAGAGAATTGAAGCCCAATAGAAGCACTCACTTCCTGATAGCCAAGCGTACTGCGCAGACTCAAACTGAGCTTGATGACGTAAATGTGACGTGAGCAACCTGACTCACTGTTGTACATTTTCTAGTAGCGGTGCCAAGAGGAATCTGAGTCATTCCCTTCCGAATCTTGCAGAGCCGGAGATCGTGAGTATTAGCTGTCCATGAGCTAGCAGCAGGAGCAACTTTATGACTATCTATGGGCTTCTCCCTTGACTTTATGCCTCCACGTCCCCCGATTGCATGCGAGCTTCTACTTCTGTCTATACGGTAATGTCTCTACTGGTGCGACAGAGAGTCGCGTGTTATGACGCAATCGTTAGCCTATTTTTACAAAAACTGCTTCTACAGGGCCACAACGTAAGATACAAGATAATGGAGCCTTTTATACATTGTTGTGTTTCTTTAGAATGAAACAATGGACAAATGGAGTCTTTAAACGCCTCAGATGTAAAGTTATTCACTGTCAAAGTGACGTCAAAAAGAATGGAAGTCAATGGAATGCTAACAGCAGGTGATGGTCTGCTACAATGGCGGCTCCGGAGGAAGCTTCAGTTTCCGGCTGATGGATTACCCCCTTGGTCGCTCCGCCCACCCCCAATTTAATTGGTTTATAATATCGCAATCTTATTGGTGTAGACGATTCAGGTCTGAGCATGCGCATTCTTTTATGTACGAATGGTTTATGAATGATCTACGATGCTGTTTGGCCATACTATATTAAGTAACCATTGCGATTTCAGTAACGATCAATTAGATAATGTTTTGATGAACTTACGAATCAAGTTAGATGAAGTTACTGTCAAAATGTATTTGTATAGCGCTCAATTCACGTTGTTTCTAAGCAGCTTTACAAAAAGTCATACTGTAAGCTTTAATATTGAGCAGTTTTATGGCTTGGCGATATCACAAAATATGTTGCTGATAAATTACTGTTTGAGATTTAGCCTAGCTATACTATATCCACTGCAGATAAGTCAGTGCCACTTTTCGTGGACAATGAGCATGACTGCATGAAATTACTGGCATATCAAAGGAGAGATAATTTCTATTTAGACAATCATTTTCCGCATGTCATGCATTTGCTTCTTCGTTTTTCCATTAGGATCAGTGAATAAACACAAACTCGGGATTTTACACAAATTATGATAATTCCCTGTATTTCAGTAAAACGTCGGAAAAATTTATTTATTTATGTAAATAAAATCTGTGCAGTGCTGCAATATTTTTTTACTAAACCAGATGTTATGTCGATCTATAGCAAAGATTATAATGTATGTGCTCAAGAGCGTATAAGCAATAGGCCTAGTACATGTTCATATCACTTCTGCTGGGTATTCTATTTATTTTATTATAATTGCACAGATGACAGATTTACAGCAGTGGGGTTTTTTATGGTTATGCAGCTATGTGAGTCATAATATTTGAAACCATTTTTATCCCGTAGCCTATAGCTAACTATACAATGATTAAAACATGAACACGCAATGCGATGGTGGATGAATAAAAAATTGGATTTTTAATCTGATGTCAGTCACAGATAGACAGTCATAGGCTCACCATAGCCCACCGTAAGTCCATTTTAAAAGGGGAAAGTTCAGCCGGTCTCGTGCAACTCAATAGCATCAGCATTCTGCACAATAGCGACGGCACTAACTTCCCATCTCTATACTCTCTCTATCTATCCATCTTCATCGCCGGCGGTCCTATCCAACCGCGAATGACACCCCCCTTCCCCCCATCCCCATCCATCGTCTTTTGCGCCCCATTTAAAAATTTTCCACACCCAGCTTCTCAATACACAACTCCCGCCCCGGTGTTTCTCATTTCACAATCAGTCTCATTTATTAGTTGCCAAGACAATGTCCCAACACGCCACACACATTACAATACTTTCATTTTATGACTTGTATGAATGTATCTGTGGTGGCATAATAAAGTTTCAGTTTCGTGATTATTTTTTGTCATTCCCTATTGCTTTTCATTTGATAGCCTGCTATGGGTGGTGCTATACTGATGTACGTGAATTTCCTTCTCAACTGTTCACGTTCACTTCTCATTGCAGCCCTTTATCCCGTGTTTGTGGGCAAATTTGGCCACAGAGGTATCTGGTGTGATCCAAAAAATAGTTTAAAATAAATGATATATCACTATCTTCGATAAAATAAAAAACTATCAATTTATGGTGTTTTTAATTTTATTTTGGGGGTATTTCTGAATTTATTTACCTGTAAAAGTAAAACATTTTCTTTGTAAATGATGCTTATTTCTTTGTTATATTTAATAATTGCTAATTCTTTGTTTGTCTTTGCTTTTCAAAGCCAAAAAAATATTCAATATTCAACTGATGCAAATGTACCATTTGTATACCACTAATGTATACACTGAGAAATAGTTTCTTAATGTGGAAAGTGGATTGTACATGTGCATATACATTTTAAACATAAGCAACTTGATTTTCTACCTTACAAGGAAGTTGAAAGTCGCTCAGTTGTGTATTTAAGCCCAATCTTACTGTACTACGTAGAGAAACACGGAAATTCATAGACCTGAATATAACATCTTCTCAGAGTTTCTCTCCTGACATATAAGAATAAAGATTTTTCTTGGCAAGATAACTGTTGTCCGGTCCCGTGAATCAAATAATAATGGGGAAAAGGCTTAAATTCCAAGTCTACACTCATAAATTAAATTAACGTATTACTATCTCAGCCCTTAGCACACACTCAACTACTTTACATGCTGGAGTGAACATGTTGTCCTTAATTACTCTACAAAACCATAACAGCTATAACATATCGTTCTACTTAAGTTAACCTCTTTTCTTAAATCAATACAACATGTACATGTTCACACACCTATTGTATCAGCCTCAATTGAGAATTTTATTTAAAACAGTCACCGCCAATGGAACAATTTATCTTTTGTAAATGTTCCTTTTGGCAAACGGTATACGTAGCCTCCGCCCCGGAGGAAGGATCTGAAAGCAGGAGGAGGCGAGTCTGATCTGAATATACTGCTAGCGCAATTTTCTCCATGAAATGTGAAAACAGCTCTTGCAATGTATTCTGTTTTTGCTCTGGGCTGGACGGGACCAGCGGTGAAGGCTCTGGGCTGGAAGGGACCAGCGGTGAAGGCTTGGGGCTGAACGGGACCAGCGGTTAAGGCTCGAGGCTGGACAGGACCAGCGGTGACGGCTCGGGGCTGAACGGGACCAGCGGTGACGGCTCGGGGCTGAACGGGACCAGCGGTGACGGCTCGGGGCTGAACGGGACCAGCGGTTAAGGCTCGAGGATGGACAGGACCAGCGGTGAAGGCTCGAGGCTGGACGGGACCAGCGGTGAAGGCTCGGGGCTGAACGGGACCAGCGGTTAAGGCTCGAGGATGAACAGGACCAGCGGTGACGGCTCGGGGATGGACGGGACCAGCGGTGACGGCTCGGGGCTGAACGGGACCAGCGGTTAAGGCTCGAGGCTGGACAGGACCAGCGGTGACGGCTCGGGGCTGAACGGGACCAACGGTGACGGCTCGGGACCAGCGGTTAAGGCTCGAGGATGGACAGGACCAGCGGTGACGGCTCGGGGCTGAACGGGACCAGCGGTTAAGGCTCGAGGCTGGACGGGACCAGCGGTTAAGGCTCGGGGCTGAACGGGACCAGCGGTTAAGGCTCGAGGATGGACAGGACCAGCGGTGACGGCTCGGGGATGGACGGGACCAGCGGTGACGGCTCGGGGCTGAACGGGACCAGCGGTTAAGGCTCGAGGATGAACAGGACCAGCGGTGACGGCTCGGGGCTGAACGGGACCAGCGGTTAAGGCTCGAGGCTGGACGGGACCAGCGGTGAAGGCTCGGGACTGAACGGGACCAGCGGTTAAGGCTTTAGGCTGGACGGGACCAGCGGTGAAGGCTCGGGGCTGGACGGGACCAGCGGTGAAGGCTCGGGGCTGGACGGGACCAGTGGTGAAGGCTCGGGGCTGGAAGGGACCAGCGGTGAAGGCTCGGGGCTGGACGGGACCAGCGGTGAAGGCTCGGGGCTGGACGGGACCAGCGGTGAAGGCTCGGGGCTGGACGGAACCAGCGGTGAAGGCTTTAGGCTGGACGGGACCAGCGGTGAAGGCTCGGGGCTGGACGGGACCAGCGGTGAAGGCTCGGGGCTGGACGGGACCAGTGGTGAAGGCTCGGGGCTGGAAGGGACCAGCGGTGAAGGCTCGGGGCTGGACAGGACCAGCGGTGAAGGCTCGGGGCTGGACGGGACCAGCGGTGAAGGCTCGGGGCTGGACGGAACCAGCGGTGAAGGCTCGAGGCTGGACGGGACCAGCGGTGAAGGCTCGGGGCTGGACGGGACCAGCGGTGAAGGCTCGGGGCTGGACGGGACCAGCGGTGAAGGCTCTGGGACAGGCTCTGGCTGGACAGGCTTATCGGGACAGGACCCTGGAACGATGGCCCATTTGGCAGCACGTGTTGAAATCAGCGGGGGATCGGCCATGCTGGAAACCAGTCCTGGACGGCAATAGACCGATCTGTTGGTTGGCTTGATGGTTGGCGTGACGTGGAGAAACTCAGGCTCGGCAAGGCTGACGTGAAGGAACGCAGGCTGGACGGGCGAGACCTGAACTGACTCAGGCTCAGGGGGTACTGTGAGCTTGCAGGGTTCTTCATCAGATCATTGGATTTATAAAGCTTAGAATAGAAAAGCAAAATTTAATTTTGAATCGTTTTTTGATCATCTGTTACAATTTCATTAATCTTAAGCTTGCTGATATTTTTCTTAGTTTGTCTTTGCTTTTCAAGGCCCAAAAAATATGAAGAACTTTTTTCTACCTCCTCAATCCATCGCGCTCTCGATCAAATATAAGCTCCATTTGCTTTTTCTGAATACAACTCATAGTAAAGATTGCAGTGACTGTAATTTTGCTGAATTATCTGGTGATTCTTGTATATTAACTACCAAAGAGTTTATTTCTCCAATCAATTCCCTTTGTTTCTGTTTTCTCCTCACTGATAAAAATTGCCTGTATCAATTGCTATTTGTTTAACCTTAAATTTTAACCATTCCCATTTATTTAAGCTAGACATATCTAACTTACCAATCTCCTCAATAAGAGCCAACACTTGTTGGTAAAATCTATCATTCTTTAAAGAGGCAGAAGCTGTTATTGGTTGTTTACCCTTTAACTACTGTCTATAAACGCCAGAGGACTACGAAACATTGTTAAAAGAAAAAACATCTATTTTTTTGTAAGGACTACAATGCTGATGTTATTTTCATCCAAGAAACTCACTCATGTAAAGAGGACGAAAAGTTGCTAGAAAAGTGAATCATTTTGGGACATCGTGGGAACTTCTCAAATATAAAATTAGAGTCTCTAAGTACATTTCTTCTGGCTGTCTTCTTTTGACAGAGGGGAGCTTCCTCCAGGCGTGCAACACTTATTGCAAAACCTCACACAGACACTCTATTCATTGAAAATTACATTCGACCAATTACATGGCTAAATAATGACTATAAGATTATAGCATCTATCCAAGTCTCAAATCTAAATTACACAATTTAATTGATGAATGCCAATCTGGTTTCATGAAAGATCGTCACATAGCCAATAACATTCGCTTAGTTTTGGATCTGATTGAACTTTCTAGATGATGAACAACCTTATTTTATTCTTAGACTTTCAAAAAGCCTTTGACACGGCAATTTTGGTAAGAATTTTATTAATGCTGTAAAAACTCTGTACATGGGAGGAAACAGTTGTGTGAAATTGGCTAATGGAACCTCAACTAGATTATACATACACTAAGGTATCTGCCAAGGCTGCCCCACCTCGCCTCTTCTATTTTTGATTGTAGCTCAAATTCTCTTTAATTTAATTCACAAGAGTTCATTCAAAGGAATTACATTAAATGAAAGAGAAATAAAAATCTCACAGCTGGCTGATGACACAACCCTGTTTCTAAAAAATGAATCCCAAATAGTGTCACAGTGTCTGGTTTGTGTTTCCCTGGGTAACCACCAGAGGTCCTCATCCCCCACGATGTCATTAACTCAATACGACAATTCCCATCATCCTCTTCTGTCACTCATTGATCATTGCACAAAGCTGTTTCCCATCACCTTGTTAGTATCTCTGTGTGTATATATACCCTGTTTGTTTCAGTGTTTGTCACGGAGTTGTTGTTATTTGTCACCACACTTCCGAAGGTCTGTCTGCTGCTCTTGCTCTTGCTCTTGCTCTTGCTCTTGCTCTTGCTCTTGCTCTTGCTCTTGCTCTTGCTCTTGCTCTTGCTCTTGCTCTTGCTCTGACTTGTAAGGAATTTGACCCTTGCCTGGACTGGAACACGTATTACGGATTACCCAAAAAATACTGCAATTGGATCTACCGTTTCCCGTGTGTGTATCGTGCCAAATAGGAGTTGCACTAAATGTTGTAAACCAATTTTCTGAAAGCTCAGGCTTAAATCTAAATCTTTCTAAATGTGAGCCGTTTTCTCTTAAAAATAAGCATTCGGGTCAAATATGTGGCATAAATATAAAGAATTTAGTAACATATCTTGATGACAGAATAATATCTCTTTACTACACAATTTTATTCATAAAAGGTTTGACTTTCTTGGCTTGCAAGAGATATATCTATGTTTGGCAGGGTTCTTTCTAAAGCAGAAGGTCTCACGAGCAGCATATTTATCAAAAGAAATAACAAAGTCATAATGTGCCAATCTAGACAAACTATTATATAACTTTATATGGAGGAAGAAGCCCCATAAAATCAGGAAAAACATCTTGACTAATAAAATTGAGGAGGGGGGGGTTATCTGTAATTGACTTCTCACTTTTCAATGAGATATAAAAAAAAAATCAACTGGATTAAAAGATTTTTTGAAAAATCCAAACAGTTTATGGGACATTTTTCCAAACTTTATCTTTGAAAATCTTGGTAAAATCACATTCTTGCTTCAGTGCCCATACTCTATCAAGACTGGTAAAACATTCCATAAACATGCTCTAACTTGTTGGTCACATTTTCTCCCCTCACAAATGTTTTATCTGGAACAACATGAACACCATACATAGAAACAAGACTCTCTTTATAGAAAACTGGTTTAAACATGATAAACTCGACATTTCGACTTTTCACGATAAATTTCATTTCCATCCTCCAAGAAAATAATTGATAATTGAATTCAAAGTTTTACTCAAAATAAAACAACAAACAGGTACAGACGGTACACACACAAAACACTGTAACATTGACAAGAACCGACAAAGACTAACTGAACAGAAGTAGACTAAATACAGATACAAAAGAACAATAACAGGTGACGCAGATGATGAGGACGATGAACAGCTGGGTGATTGAGGGAGTGCGGACGAGGACTGTGACATTTGTTTATTATTTTTATACAGATTATTTGTTACTTGTATGATATTTGTTTCAATTGTCTATCTATTGGCTGATACTTATTTTTTTATTCTTTATGAAAGCGTGAACTAACTAAATGATTTTTGTATTACAAGTTCAATTTCTTTTTTCAGCAAATTGCAACAAATGTGATCTCCAATTTAAAAAAAAATTAAAAATGTTAAAAAAAAAACGCTCTGCCATCAGGAAGTGAGTGCTTCTAATTGACTTCACTTTTCTCCATTGAAATCTATGGGGTGGCTGTGTCTATTTCTTTTACTGTCTATGATTTTGCCCTAACTTAATTTAATAGTTTAATCTGCTTAAATTTAAATTTAAGTTTACTTAATCTGTTGGATTACATGAATGATCTGTGTTGCATTAACTGACACTGGGCGGTGCTTGTTAGTTCCCATGCTTTGCATATGGTTGAATTTAGAGAGAATAAATGTTAAAATTAAGTGTTATTTAATGTGTTTTTTTTTTTGTTGAGAAAATTAAAAAAAGGGGAAGACTTGAGTGTAGAGACTACAGTGGCTAAGTTTATCAAGCGACGAGAATACTTTTTGTGCGCAAAAAACAAACAAAAATAACGACTTTATTCAAGTATCTTGTCAACAAACTTGTCATCCAAGATGTCCATGTCTTTCTTTCTTCAGTCGAAAAGAAATTAAGGTTTTTGATGAAAACATTCCAGGATTTTTCTCCATATAATGGACTTCAATGGGACCCAAACGGTTCAAGGTCCAAATGACAGTTTCAATGCAGCTTCAAAGGGCTTTAAACGATACCAGACGATGAATAAGGGTCTTATCTAGCCAAACAATCGGTCATTTCAAAAATAAATAAAGTTTAAGTTTTATAAGCACAAATGCTTGCCTTGTTCTGTTCTGTAATGGGTGTTCGTGTACGCAATTACGTTGAAAAGGTCACACTTTTGCGGAAGTACCGAAGTCAGTGTTTTCAAACATTAACTGACCTTATAGCGAGTAAAAAAACATGTTATTAAACGTGGTCTTTTGTTGGACAACAGTTTTATAAACGCTTCACAATACAAGTTTGTGAAGAAGTTTGACGCATGTTGCTTTTTCAAATAGACATTAAGCGACTTACTTGCAGTGCATTCAGAGAAGGAGCAGCATTCACTAATCACAGAGCCGCTCATTTATTTTTATTTTTTTAAGTAATTGCAATTTCAGCTAGATTTTAATTATTCTTGCAACCCTTACTAGCAGGGGTTCTCAACTCCAGTCCTCGCGACCCACTGCTCTATTGTGTATGTCTCCCTTATTTAACACACCTGATTCAGATCCTCGTTAGGGTAGACTCTCGTACATATCCTAACGAGCTGAGGATCTGAATCAGGTGTGTTTACTAGGATATCATTTGTCCTTTTCAAGTGAACTCAATTCCGTGTGTTTTCTGGGCGTGTGCTATGATGTGTGTGGAAACATGTTGCCCTTGCCGAGCCTTTTTTCAACTCTACACTTGATTAACTAGTTTGTTTTCAATATAGCTGCACCCACAGAAAATGTGAGAAAGATTACTTTACCATATGCATACTGACCTTCGAAGAGTGAGTGCAGACACTCACATCCATCGATACGTGTAATCCTCTTTTGTTGGACACACTGACTCAGTGACACAGAACTGCCGATTTCTCTCAGAGGCTCTTAAAGGAGGTGAGCAATTGTGTTACCTACATTCATTCCAAATTTATCATTTAAATCGTATTTGCTTATTAAAATGACTTTAATAAGCAAATAAGATGATTTTGTGTGCAATTCATGATTATTAATTAAATATTATTTTATGTAAATAATTAAATATCAACTTATTTAATAAAAATGTCATGAACAAAAAAACTTTACAGACATTGTAGTATATGCTTTCAGTCTCTCACACTGACTTGTATTTAAGTCAGTGTGAGAAACAAATTAATTTAAAAAATGATATTTAACCAGAAACTCATTCTACATGCTTTTTTATTGAAACTTTTTTTTTTTTTTTTTTTGTTATTGTATTGCTGTGTTCAAGACTGAACAGTTTCTTTTAATGATGCTCTTTAGATCACAAAATGTCAAGACTAAATTTCAAAGGATTTTCACTGCTTCGTCTGGCTATGCTGACATTTGCAGGTCTCGCCTCTCTGACTATCTTCTATTACTGGTCCTCAACTCCAAACTGTGAACCTTCGTTGAAAAATTATTTCTGTGTGAACAGCAGCTTCTCAGAAGATAAACCTGTTCTTCTACTATGGGTCTGGCCTGAAAATTACAGGTTTGACTTCCGTGATTGCAAAACAATTTACAATATCGATGGTTGTCATTTGACGGATGATAGATGTCTCTACAGCAATGCAGACGCTGTCCTCGTTTTTCACAAAGCCATTAGTTGGTACTTCAACAACCTTCCTCCATCTCCTCGTCCTCCGTTCCAGAGGTGGATTTGGTTTCATGTCGAATCACCGACCAACACTCAGAAAATACCAGGACTGGAAAACCTGTTCAATCTCACTCTCAGCTACAGACATGATGCTGATATTCCTGTACGGATGAAATTGATCACCAGGAAGAAACCAGATGAGGAGTTTGTAATTCCCAAAAAGGACAAACTAGTGTGTTGGATTGTGAGTAACAATGCTGACTTTACAGGTGTCGGCACAAGGAACCAGTATTACCGAGAACTCAGCAAACACATCCAAGTGCATATGTTCGGAAAGGCTTATGCCTCATTTCTTGGTTATGACGAATACTATCCTACCCTAGCTAGCTGCAAGTTTTACCTTTCCTTTGAGAACTCCATCCACAAGGACTACATCACTGAGAAGATAAACGGGCCGCTTGCTGCAGGAACCGTCCCTGTGGTTCTGGGTCCTCCCAGAAAAAACTATGAAAACTTTGTTCCCGGCGATGCCTTCATTCATGTGAACGACTTCCCAGATGCAAAGTCACTAGCAGAATATCTGCTTCAGCTGGACAAGGACGAAGAAGCATATCGCAGGTTCTTTAACTGGAGGAAATATCTCTCTCCAACTCCTCATTTAATACAACAAACCCAAGAGTTTATTCTGCCTATTTGCACTGCCTGTGACCATATAGCACGACACAGAGAATATAAAGAAGCCCATGATATTTATGAATGGTATTTCAATTAATATAAGGTCGTATCAGATTTTATTACAAACAGTGATATTTCATAGAGGTGTTTTGATAATCACTGTTAATGGTTGTTAAATAACATTAACGTTACAAGTTTACAGCCTCATAAACCAGTTTTTAAAAAATATTTTCTATGTCAGTAGGTTTGCATTAATTCAAATGACATGTGAATGTGTGATAGTTTAAAATAAACACATTTTAATGTTCCAATAAAGCAACTGGGTTTCTCAAAGTCTGAGCTTTATTAACATCAAGCTTTTGACCGTAACTTATGTAAACACACAATGTGACTACTAGAACAGTGTTTCCCAACCCTGTTCCTGGAGGCACACCAACAGTAGCCTACACATTTTCCAACTGTTCCTAATCAATCACACCTGAATCAACTCATCAGCTCATTAGTAGAGACTCCAAGACCAGAAATATATTGGTCAGATAAGGGAGACATTCAAAATGTGCCCTGTTGGTGTGCCTCCAGGAGCAGGGTTGGGAAACACTGGTCTAGAAAACCGCAGACTAGAGTCTGCAACTTGACTCTTAGCAAACACTCAGTCGCCACCTAATGGACTAAAGACACATTACCTATAACAACGATATAAACTGTTTTATATCACACTCACACACATGATGCAGTATGTAACATACAGTTTGATTTGCTTATGCTTATTAACCTTTTAAATAAATACATAACTGTACAATAAAGGTAAAACTAAACCCTAAAACATAGGGTAGTTATACCCTTTAGTTAATGGATCTGTAAGACAGGGGCTTTATTAATGCTGTTAAGTCTGAGGTTCCTATGGGAACCGAAGCTTCTAACAGTTAGAATACAGATCATACGAAGTTTAATACGTTTAAATAGACATATTAAGTAGTAATTAATTAATGTATATGAATCTTAGTTGATTATTGGCTACCTGGTTTGGTTGAGCTGAGACGAAGATGCGCAGAGACGGCAATTAACACGATTTGATTTTTGACCGTGCGGTGGTTATTTCATTCATTCGAGTAGCCTATCCAACCCGATCTCACGACCAATTCGTATGAATTTGTACGAGTGGCTAATTCGTAACAATTCATACGACCTGAGTCGTACGAATTTGTAGGATTTTTGCTAAATCGTACATATTTTACGAATTCCAAATTCGTATGAATTCATACGAATGACCTATCCCTGACCCCGCCCCTAAACCTACCCATCACGTGGGTTTAAACAAATCGTACGAATCCGTACGAGTGAGGTCGTACGAATTCGTACGAATTGGTCGTGAGATAGCGTTGGCCTATCATATTGTACAAGGCTTAAATCATTTAAATATACATTCAATAATATACGATATCATATCGTAAAACAGTAGCCTATTTTAGTTGATATTACTCTTGCCAAGCGGATTTCTGAGAGAGGCACGCATAGACTGATTTGCGCTCGTTTCATTCACTCATTATTGCATTAGAGATTTTATAAATGGTATTTGGCTTCGGGAACACCCCTAATCTACTCCAGTAAAAAAAATCTGGAGGATGACCACCCCCACATCGACACCCATTGAAAGGGACATTTAAAGGCCAATTTATACTTCTGCGTCGGGTGCGCGCAGTAGGTACGGCGTAGCACGCGTACCATACGCCGTACCCTTCGCCGTAACCTGACGCGCACCTCCTCAAAAATGTAACTACACGTCGCGACGACGCGGACCGCAAGATCTGTGATTGGTTGGCTTGGTAGCATCGCGTTTCCTCCTACGCATTTCCGGCGTGTTCTTCTGCACCGCCCACCATTTTTAAATTCTAAGTACAGCGAAACTGTTTAAAAAACTAAAAACTTACTGCTTTTCCACCTCGATAAGCTCCAACTCCAACGTGATCCGCTCTCTTTCAGTCGCCATTGCTTGTAGTAACCTAAACTCAAAACAGTCGCGAGGAATCTAAACACAGTGGAACATTAAAACAGACCAATCACAGCACGTCAGGGTAGCTACGGCGTAAGTGGCTTAAAGGCCAATTTATACTTCTGCGTCGAGTGTGCGGCGTAGTGTACGGCGTAGTAGGCTACGCACATAGGCGACCTGGCGACGCCGTCGTGAGCATTTATGCTTCTGCGTTTAGGTCTGAGTTGCTCTGCAGTACAGCGCCGAAGCGCTAGTTGGCGGCGGAGGGTTTTAATGTTCCACTTTTAGATTCCTCGCGACTGTTTTGAGTTTAGGTTACTACAAGCTGGCGACTGAAAGAGAGCAGATCATGTTGGAGTTGGAGCGTATCGAGGTGGAAAAGCAGTTTCGCTGTACTTAGAATTTGAAAATGGTGGGTGGTGCAGAAGAACACACCGGAAATGCTTAGGAGGAAACGCGATGCTACCAAGCCGACCAATCACAGATCTTGCGGTCCGCGTCGTTGCGACGTGTAGTTACATTTTTGAGGAGGTGCGCGTCAGGTTACGCCGTATGATACGCGTCTGTGCGTATGCTATGCCGTACCTACTGCGCGCACCCGACGCAGAAGTATAAATTGGCCTTTAAGCTATCTTTACCTGAGAGCACCATCTGCCTCATCACCTCATACAGAGAACCTGTGAGGCTCGTCTCAACAGCAAACTATAGAAATAGAGCCAGCCATGCTGACACGCTGACATTCTGAAAACACGCCGGTGCTCTATTTTCTTCATGGCCAGAGGTGAGCTATGCCTTTGTGCCTGAGGTTGTTGCGCGCTGAGTTTTGCTTCACAATCTGAGCAAATAAGTGCAGTGATGAAGAGTTTCGTCATGGCACCAGGATTTAGCTCTGGGCTCTTCGTCCTCAGTGCTCACACCAGTCTGCAAACATTTCAGATCCTACAAAAATGCACAAACAAAGCAGTCATTTTAACAGTAGTATGTCATTTGATTTCTGTATTAGAAGTAACAAAATGATCTTTTATATTCTTGTTTCTGGTTTCCCTTCATGCATAGAAATCAAGACACAGAAAAGTGATGTAATCACACACACACAAAAAAACTACAACTTAAGATTTAAATACTTTTTTTTAATTTCTGTAGTATATTGTGGGATTACAAATTTATGAACCTGTTTAAGATCTGCTGATCCTACATCCTTAAAACATCACATGAAAAACTAAGGGGAAGTATTGTATTTAGCATTTAAGGTAAAGATGATGACATCAGATTAAGGATTCTGTTTCCTTATATCAACAGGTTCCTGCTCGTCCTGTTCTCTTTATTGTAAGTCAAATGAACCAGATACTGAGACTCTCACCTTTTGTCTTTAATGGCCATAGCCACTTTCCCATTCTTTGAATAGATATACTGATCGCAGTGATAACTGTCTGTGGCGGTTTAACATGGATACTTTATTTGCTTTAAGGTCGTCACACAGGTGCTTTGTCTCCATTTCGCACTGCCTCCTAAAATGTAAATAAACTACAATTCACACTGCCAGTTAGACTTGATGACTGCAGCTACCAACAGGTCGTGTTCTCAATATCCTGCTGAAGATACAACCGAGTCTCAACACAAGTGTGTGCTCATCTGTCCCTGTAACATCCAAACAATATTCACATTACCTCTGTGATTCATACTACATTTACATGTTGAGGTTGTTGCTAATGTGTTGAAAACTCACTTTTTATCCAACATAAATGTTCCTCAATTTATCAACAGTACTAATGCACAAATAAAATAGATATGTTTAGTCACTTTATGTAGATTTGTTTATTTACCTTAATTACATTTATCTAATATAAGCGGTGTTGACAACAGTGAATTCATACATCACTCAGATGTCTATTTCATGTTGTGGTGTGTTCATCTGCAATACTTATCGAAGATTCTCCTGTCAGATGTTAAATAGACATTTAGTAAGCGTTTATATTTATGGTTTATGTAAATCCCCTTTGTAGACGTACGTGTGCTTATACTGGAGCTCCCCTGTTAGCTATGCATAAAAAAAGCAAAATCACAAATATACTATAATACCTGGCGTCTTTACAGCTTCAACAGTTTACTCTACAGTTCAAAAAACGCTATTTTTAAACACAAGGAACTGTTTTGGGTTATTATTTGAAAACACCCGCGTTGCTGTTCTCCTTCATGTTTGATTATGACGTATCCTCTCCTGTTGCCTCCTGGGATAGAAAAGTATCCACCGAATGCACACTTCAGAATCTGGGCAGATGTAGGTCATCCGGGGACTGTTTCATGAATTGTTTTAACTGTTTTATAAATACTGAGTGTAGGAGCCATTTTAATGCAATTATATATTTGTCCATTGGGGGCGCTCTAACATTGGTATATTAGGAGCACATGGGTAATCAGACAACAATTGAATTGGTAGTGGGGAAGCACACTTTAATACTTGCTCACTCCTATTACTACAGCGGCTTAACGGAAAGCTGTCACACTGAGGTTTCATACTCTTTTCACATACGTTTATTCCTACTATATAGTAGGTAAGCACATGACAAAACCAGGAACATGACAATGGGAAGTTTGGAGAGGGCTGTGGCGGCAAACAATTTTACATCACTGAATAAGAGACAAACCAATTGTAAACGAACCATAAAACAAACCATAAAAACGGTTGCCCACCCCTGTGCTAGACTATGTTTCTGCTCTCAATCTCCATTTCTACTGAACGCTCTGATGCATGTTCAGGTGAGTATGAGCGGCTCAGCGTGTCAGCTAGCAACATGCTCTTCCCTGGGATGTACTTGACTTCAATCCAATATCTCTGCAGTCTAAGTAACATTCTTTGTAGGCGTTTTGGGGTGTTCAGCAGAGGTTTTCTTACTATATTTTCCAGTGGCTTATGATCGGAATGTACAGTAACTTTCGCCAGTATGTATACTGCTGGAATTTTTTCATACCGAAGGCAATGGCCAAACATTCCTCCTCTATTTGGGCATAACCTCTTTCTGTCTGAGTCAATGCCCGGCTTCCATAAGCAACTTGCGCCCCTCCTGAAGTAAAGCGGCCCCTAAACCAGTCTCTGATGCGTCGCACTGAAGTGTCAGTGGTTCATCTGGGTTGTAATATTTGAGAATTGGGGCTTTGGTGATGGCGTCCTAGAGCTCTGTGAATGATTGCTTGTGCACATCTAACCATTCCCAGATACTCTCTTTATGGCTTAACTGCCTCAGTATCTCACAGCCATCTGACAGGTGATCACAAAATTTCGAGAGTTTACCATGTCCAGGAACCGTTGGACACCCTTAACATCATTTGGACGTGACATGTATCTGACCGCTCTTGTCTTTTCTGTGTCGACTCTGAGACCGTCAAGCGGTAAGTAAATGTCCGAAACCTCGCTCCTTCTTAGTTGAAGCTTTTCTGCGTTCAGTTTGATGTTTTTTCTCTACATCTGTTCAGCAGTGCTCTCAGTTTGTTGTCGTGGTCCTGGTTCGGTCTTTCTAATGTCTCATCACCTTCTCCTGTGATGAGGATGTCATCCTCGAGGACATAGATACCTTGCAATCCTTCCAGAGCTTGGCTGAGCTTCCTCTGAAACACCTCTGGTGCTGGGCTGATGCCCATTGGCATCCTCACCCATCTGTATCTGCCATACAGTGTGGCAATTGTGGTCATGTAACTCGATTTTTTTTCATCCAGGTTCACATGCCAAAATCCATTCTTGACATCACACACAGTGAAGACTTTTGCCCTTGAGAAGTCTGGCAGTATGTCGTCTATTGTCGGCAATGGAAAGTGACATCTTTTCAGAGCTCTGTTGAGTTGTCTTGGATCTATGCATATCCTGAGGTTTCCTGATGGCTTCTTGACAATGACTAGACTGCTAATCCACTCTGTGCTGCAGTCGACTGTGTGATGATCCCTCTTCGTTGAAGATCACTCAGCTCTGCTTTGAGTGATGCCATCATCGCAACAGGGACCCTTCTCTTCGGCAGTTTCACTGGCGTTACTGTAGGGTCTGCTTCTATCTTGTACGCGTGCCCTCCAGACATCTGTAGGCATCTCCCTGTAAAACATCAGTATTGTCCAGAGATGATAGCAGGTAAATCTTTTAATGAAAAATAAGACAACGCCTCACAGGCTGAATAAACAGAAAAAGTCTCTTTCACAAAAGGTAACTGAGTAGCAGCGATCTAACGTGCAGGTCAAACAATAATCCGACAAATGAGACGAGAAAGAGAGAGCTAGAAGTAGCGTGGAAATAAGAGGAAGATAGAGAACAGGTGTGTAGGTAAGATGATCATGAGTCAGCTGACGGTAATGAGAGGAAGAGATAATGGTGTGTGCGTGAGAAAGGGGAAAGAGAATAAATGACGTACCAGCAGAGGGAGACAAAGGAAAGAAAACAGAAGGAAAGAACCAGGATCATGACAAGTATAGTCTTTTTTTGATATTATACATGTTCCACATTTCATTTCGTCTCCTCAGTGACGATGCTATTCACAGCCATGATGTTTTCTTTTCATACTGTAGTTTCACTAGATTCATGGCTTGTACTGCCCCGCTGCGGACCCTTCATCTACAACCATGAATTCTAATCGGTACAGTTTCTTGTTTCTTGGATTCCTCAGTTTAGCTATGCATTTCCCAAATGGCTGCAGTGTGCTGTTATTGTACATCACCAGCACTTACTCAGTCTTTTCAATTTGTGTGGCTGGGTTTACCAGGTTGACAGGTATTATATTACAGCTGGCTCCACAATCTAACTGAAACGTCACCTGTTCTTGTTTTGAGGGCGGCCGCTGTTTCTCCTTCTCACTGCGTTCACGGTCTCTAGCCTACTGTTACACACAAGATGTCCTCATGACTTCCATCATCTGACTCCGTAATGGTATGCACTGTTTTCCATATGCAGGACATTTTTGTTTAATTTTCCTTCGAAACTTGCAGTTTGCAGTGCTCTTACTTTTCTCTTTTCTCACAGCCTGTTTTACAGCGTGCACTTCCTCTGACACTCGTCCTTTAATCGTTCTGTTGTTTTTCAGCGACAACTGTTGCTTTGCAGATTTGCACACATTTTTTCAAAGTCAAATCTTGCTCCCTTACAAGTCTCTCTCTCAAAACAGAACTGGATATGCTGCACACAATTCTACCGTGGATCTGAGAGTCTTCCATCTGCCCGAAATTACACGTACTAGCAAACATTCTTAAGTCCGTTACATATCTGTCAAAGTCAGAGGCCTGATTCCTGACAAAAAATCTTTCAACTGTCTCGTTCCTTTTTGGACTGCAATGATCATCCAAGGCAGGCACTATTAATCTGCTTACTGTCCGATCCGGAGATGAGGCGGGAACCAGGGTCTCGCACAGTTCTCTTCCCATTTCCCCAATGAGATAGCTGAACATTTTCAGTTCAACGGCTTCACCGGCGTCCGCCAAAGTGAGATTCATATACAGCTTGAATTCTTCTTTCAGTCCAGGCAAAGGGATATGGTGGTCTCAGCCCCAGTGAATTCTCCATCCGCGCTGCGCCTGAGCTCTCCGCTCTCTTCTTGACCATACTTTTTCACCCGGCATCTCTTGTTATGTTTATTAAATCGCCGTGCTTTACTCTTCACAAAGCACTGCTGCCACCATGTTTCATTCTATTCTTTAAATAGAATGGACGGTTAACTACAATATAGTTGCATACACTTACTTTATTGAACACAACTGTATATCAGGTGTAAACAATGGAAGTTAACAGGTGTTACACTGAATACAGTCTGTGCTGCCACAACAACCATCCCAACAGGAATGTAATCCGATCAGCATGTCCAGGTTCGGAGGTACTTGTGATCGGATATCAGTGTAACGTAAACGCAATCCTGCCATCGTATCTGAATTCACAGGTGGACGTCACACAAAATCCCGCCCACTGTCATTATTCCTCCTCCTCTCTCCGGAACTGAAAGCTGTGTGGTTTTGCGATACAGTCGAGTGCGAAGTACATAGCAAATATACTGAAATGTTTGCGAAATTTGTAAAATGTCCCCCAACTGAAAACTGTTTTTAAAAGAAAACCCACCACTTCAGGTCGACTTTGCACCAGAGCCATCCTTTTTTTTCCAGATCCGATCTGTCATCCAGAAACAGAAGCCACTTGATGTGGACAGGTGTAAACACACCATGTCCTGATTGGCTTATGATCGGATCATGGGGCCAGTTGTTCATGATCCGGATTTGGAAATCCCATTTTTTCCTAATCAGGATCAGGTCTTAATTTTATGCCGGTTTTTCAAAGCAACATTGGACTGGATCACCCTGATCCAGATACACAGTTTTTAAGATTACCAAATCTTTTGGATTACCAGTGCTCTAAATGGGACAACATATCACAATATGGGTTACCAGCTATGTAAAGAACAGATAGAAGAGCCAACATGGGGTCACTGTAAGTGTTTCTTATTTTGAGACAAAACACAAAAATAACATAAACATCCACTTCCATTCATAAATTATTTTATGACCCCTCATCTGAGCCACAACAAATAAAAAGCAAATATAGCTACACAACTGCAACTGTCCCACAGGTGGGTCGTTTGTCATTATATTTTAAAAACAATAATATCTTAGTAAAAACCTCAAGTAATATTGACAAACTATATATATCATTTGAAAGCTTACATTAGTTTCCATATTTGGAGAATTTCAAAATAAATGACATAGGAGCCGTAATTTATCAATTTGCAACAAGAATATTTTCATACTCTTTAAGGCGTGTTCAGACCTTTATTTTGAATTAGCAATGAACATGAAAAAATGGTAGAAACCTCCAGTTTGTTTTCATGCCAAGAGGTCAAAAGATAGCATCCATTCAATTATTTTAGAAAAAAGGTCTGATAATGTTTTAAATATAAAGAAAAAAATAATGAATTCACCATTTGTGATGTGGCAGGAAGCTATAACGCACATGCGTGTTCTTTGTATGTGTTTCTTAGAGGTTGAATTCATATCAAAATCTGCCAAACTTCCCATACTACTTCTGAATAGGATGATTACTTCATAAATTGTGTGAATTTTGGAAATAATGGTTCAGATCACTCAAAACACATATGGAAATGGTGGCACCCTTATATGGGCAGTAATGGAGTCTGGTTGTGACCTAGTGAAAAAGTTTGGTACTGCGCCCAAACTAAATCTTACTGAAAGCTCATTTTTTGATAAATCAAACTAAAATTTTAAAAACACAACTTGTTCAGATTTTTGGCTTTGATTTTTCTGCAGTTTTAGAGTAGCCCTGGTTTTGAAAATATATATATATTATATAAAATATGAATAATCATTTTTTTTACATTGTACATTTCCATAAACTTTTTCTGTTTCACTTTCTTAGTTTATTTCACTTCTACAAAGCATTCTTGAATTACAACCAAGTTCGAACTGTGCATTTTCATGTCTATTCAAAAAAAGGGGGGGTGACACTTAAAGGAGAAGTTCACTTTTAAAATGAAAATTCTGTCATCATATATTCACCCTCATGTTGTTTCAAACCTGTATGCATTTCTTTCTTCTGCTGAACAGAAAGGAAGATATTTAGAAGAATGTCAGTAACCAGGCAGTTTCTGGTTCCCATTGACTTGCATAGTATATTTTTTTCCTACTATGGAAGTCAATGGGAACCAGAAACTGCCTGGTTACTGACATTCTTCTAAATATCTTCCTTTCTGTTCAGCAGATAAAAGAAATTCATACAGGTTTGAAACAACATGAGGGTGAGTATATGATGACAGAATTTTCATTTTAAAAGTGAACTACTCCTTTAAGAGGTTGAGGGACTGACTGGACTTATAGTAAGGGATGCAATTGTTAGACATTATTTTTGACAGGCTCATATTTGATGATTATTTCTTTGAAATTACTATACTGTGATGAATGACTATACTGCGGTAAATTGAATATATTATTTTTGTTTGTTATTGAAATCTGCATTGAAATTGAAATTGAAATTTTTATTTTTACATTTTTATTTTTACTTATCCATTTTCTGAATATCTTAATTGGTAGCCTATTTATCTACTTTATCACTGTTATAGCACAAGTCAAGTGCAATATATAAATAAAAGTATATAGGCTACACTAAATTATACAAATGTATTATTTGACCAATTTTAAAGTTTTACTACATTTTCTTCCTGGAATCAACCTTGAAATCCTACCCCTATTTGGATCAGGAGATTCTGATTTTTTGGATCAAAGTTATCCAAATCCTACTGACAAGTTTTGAACAACACAAACTGAAGGTTTGATCCAGATTGAAACTAGGATTGGATTCCGTGATCTAATCTGATTTTAAATTCCTTCTTTCCCTTTTGAACAACCCATTTTCAAGATTTGATCCAACCCGATAACCAAAATCCGATCAGTTTACCTTTGAACAACTGGCTCGTGATCGCATATTAATGCCAAGAGTAAACGCAGCCTCAGAAACAGAATGAAATATTTTTTGAGAGTCAAACTGCAGAATATAGCTAAACTGTTTAGCGTGCGAGTTCAATCAGTTTAAAGTAAAGACTGTTGTCTGTTTGTGGTTTGTATATTCACCATTGTATATGTGTTTTTCAGTAAATGGAAAGATGTTGTTAATGTTAGTATTTAATGTTCAGTTATGTTAGAAACGTAGAGGACTTTCTATGTTTTTGAATTTTGTGGTTACCATGCAGAAGAGTGTATACACTACACTCATACACTACATATGCATTAAACCTCACTCACAGACCTGTATAAGTAATATCTAATATAGGCTATGTAAAAGATGTTTTAATTAAATTGCACGCTAGCTTATATCATTGTATCATTGGAAGTAACTGTAGCGTCAAATTAGCTACAATTATAATTGTCACGATTAGCCATGCACTTCCTGGGTTAACTTGGACTACATTTCCCATTATGCACCTCCCTGGACTGATTACACCAAACACCATACACCTGCACGGAGCTGATTACACTCACACCTGCACCTCATTCACACACACCCATATAAGGCTCATTCACACACTCATTCAGTGCCAAGTCTTGATCTGCCCCGGCCATCATTTCTGAGCGTTATTCTCCCGAGTTTGATTCCTGTGTTTGACCTGTGGATTGTTTATCGTTGCTGACCCTTCTCTGCCTGCCCTGACCCTGGACTGTTTCACTGGACTCTGATTCTCTCTGCCTGCCTCGACCCTTTGCTTGTATCTGGTTTGTCTCTGCCTTGTCTCCGTTGCCCTGTTTGCTGATGTTGATCCCTGCCTGTTTGACTACTCTATAAATGCTGCGAATGGATCCCCTTGTGTCTGCTACATCGTTACAATAATGTTGGCGATTTTAGGTAGCCTGGTTCAACCAGACTCTCGTACATTTAATTTGTACAGAGAGTCTGGCCTCGCTCCATTGAGAAACGTTTACTTCCTTGTAGGCGGGTTCTCTGTTCAAGTTCAAAACTATGGGCTCTATGCACGGCGGTATTTCCGGTGAAGGTCTGAGGATGCTCGATAACTTCCGCCGATCGTAGAGTCCAATGCAATACTGAGAATTTATATTGAATTTTATACTCCATGGTTATACTAAAGAAACGTTAGTCACAAAAACAGACAAACAGACACCCCTCGTTGTGTTTATGCTTCTTTTTAAAATTATATTAAATAAACATAACTATATATAAAATTACATCTAAACATATGACAGTTTCGTTTCAAAGACGGAGGACAGTACATTTTGAAGACTCTGCCATAATCCCGTTTTCCTCGGTTCTCCTCGCTTTAATCTCCCAACCGGAAACTGAAGAGCATCCTGTCAAATGCGGAACTTATGCGTGCATATAGCCTATTGGATCTGCCCAGAGTCACTCAGGATCTGTCATAGCCAATCGCTAACGTGTGGTCCTGACGTATGTCATGCGCCGAAACCGGTCGGAAAAAAGTCCGAATGATCAGAGGATTATGTTTACAATAGGATGTCTGTCAACGAGAGCTGCAGGTTTTGTTCATCTAGGAACAATTATTAATTCGAATGTATATTTGACACTAAGGACAGTGATGTATTCATTCAACGGTCGAAGCTGGGTCTAATCATTAAAAATACACCGCTGCGGTCGCTTCGGATCTGCCGCAAATGCTGTACAGTGAATGATCTGTCTCTATCTGCAGATGTGTAATAAACAACCATTTTTCATATGACTTATTGTTTCTTAATTACCTTAATTAATTATGGTCTTCAAAGTATGTGTTTGTACATTTTTATTAAACAAATACAACAGATTTTTATGATTTACAACATGTAAAACTGACACACCAACCATGGTCCTGCACGAGTACACAAAGGGGCTCAAAGTGTTCTATTTAGCTCAAATTCTGAACAGTAAATTTAGTGATTCTTGTGATACTGACATGACTCCTGAGTGCATCTTTAACAACAGTTTAGCAGCCAGGACTCGGGGCTTCCGAACACCATGCAGGCTAAATCGTCCGTCCAAAATGTCACGGTCATCGTGCACGCCGAGCTGCCCAGCACGAACTCCTAACTTTTCTGCCTCCTTCACTTGGTCCTCCATTAGTGCAACAAGAGGGGAGACGACAACAACTATCGGCTTTGCATCCCTATCGTTCGCCTTAGCTAACTCATTCACCACTAGCGGAGTGAGCTGGAAAATCAAACTTTTCCGAATCCCGTGGGGAGGAGGGCCACAACATCATGGCCAGCAGCAAAACTTAGCAAACATTGTTCTTGCTCCGGCTAGCATATTCGGCAGTTTTCCAACAACAGACCGAATAGCTTTTCTCACGTCTTTCTCCGCTGCCATTACTGAACTCAAACTGACGCGCGCGATACATCAACGTCATCGTTCTCAGCCACTCCCTCTATTCGCTGATTGGTCCTACAAAAAATTGATTTCTGGAAACCAAAGTCTACGGCACGATCCCAGACGGAGTACTGAAGGAAAATGAAATTGAGCGGAAGTGCGTAGGAGGGCGGAGCCAGGCTAGATTTTAGGCAGGACAAAAATTAAAGATACAATATGTAACTTTTTTGGCCACAAGAGGGCGCAGTTTCCAACAATAACAAAGGCGTATGTTTATGACGCAGTGACGAGCTGAATGATGGGACTTGCTGTCAAGCTGATGGATCTAATAACGTTTATGGATGAGTGAAAACACTCATGTTTTTTTAACATTACAGTGGTGTGAAGCAGGTCGCGATTGCTAAAGAGACAGATATCACACGCGAGTCCCGCAGATATAAAGGAATAAGGACATTTAATTCTACAGAACTACACGCAAGTGCTGGATTACTCACACAGTTCAGTTTATTAGACGAATTAAACTTGTGAGGGAACGCAGCGCTGTTTCACTTGGTCTAACGTTACACTATCACACTAAACGGCATTTAAATGTGTGTTGAAAGTTATAATGTTATTCTACGTGTTCGTTTTCTATACAAAACTAGCTGCTAACGTTAGATCAAGATTAGAAAAACGTACTGACCATATTCTAACATGTCATCATGTTGAGCTAACGTTGACATTGATTTGTTTTATGTACATTTGCTCACCTGTCTAATAAAGCTGTCAAGTCGTGACTCGTGAAGCTCTGTCGAGTCCAAGTTAGTCGCGGACGTGGAGCTCTCGGCATCTCAAAAACGCCCCGCTGATATTGATCCTCATTTTAGTTCTCCTTGTTTGTCCCAAAGCAGACTGATCTCATGAAACTGCGTATGTATGACACGCCAATTCGTATTTCCATTTTTGGCGTGCTATCAACACGCAAAATCGCTTTTCAGCGTGTTTATGAACGCCGTTGACTTAACGTTACATTACTGTATATATAAATATATGACCTACCCCAACCCCGTCCCTAAACCTACCCGTCACTGGGGTTAATACCATTTATAAGTCTTTCCCTACCATCCTAGTAAGAAAACTATCGCTCCCCAGATGTATATCAAAATTTGGCTTTATTTCGCTCGGATTTTTAACGGCGTGTACATACACGCGGATAGTTCAAAATGCGTATAAATAACACGCCACTTGATTTGAAAGTGGCGTGTATGTTTACGCAAAAGTCATGATGTCATGTTGCCCAAAGTCTGCTTGCCATGGTTTATGTTTGAACAAAACAAGAACTTTGTGCCGCTAAACGTCACGCAGTACGCAGTTGTCCATGTCTGTCGCCATGGTTACATCATGGCTATGGAAGTTCGAGCGGAAACCGAGGATAGCGCGGATATTGCATCATTGACAGGCGACATTTGTTGGCCTGGACTGCCACTTATTTAAAATTGGAATTTCTCTGAAATAAAAAATCTTTGGAGACTTTTGGGATATTGTAAGTACACAACTGCAGGAAATATCACACTGTGCAAGTGATTTTTGGATATTTTATTACAAAACCATTACATATTGGACCTTTAAATCTAGTTAACTTGACAACTTAATATAGTAGGCATGACAATTTCTTTTAGTAGTCTTGATTAAATTAATTAAAGTTCATACAACAGGATTACAACAAATAGTTTTAAAGAAATTAGATTTTGTTGGAAAAATGTAATTCAATTTTGTGGAATAGTTTTCCTTAATTTAATTAAGTTGGTTCAACAGGTTTTTTTTTTTTTTTTTTGAGTGAACCTTTACCCTTGAACCAATTGTAGGCACATGGAATAACTCAAAACATCCGATTCTTGATCACTGATAAATTTATTTTGATGGTCTTCCAGACAACAAGTTGATCCTCATTTATTTTCTTAAATTCAGTGCTTAATTCATATTTATCTTAATAACCTCATGTGAAAACAAGTCAAATATATGCAATGAATGTCCATCACTGGCATGAAGAGAACCGAAGTGCAGATATTGATTAACTTCCAACTGACATGACATGACAATGGTTACAGGCACAATTCTAGACAAAGTAGGCAAACATAAGGGCTTAGGACTGATGACTAGACCCACGCACAAACAAGACAATGAACCAATAAACTTGTTTGAGATGCGCCTTGCCTCGCCTGAAATGCGAGAGGCGGCTGAAGGCAGCGCAGGCAAGCCGGACAGTTCTCTCTTCTCACAGTGGATCGGACACAAGATCAAAGATGGATATCGCGGGATTCACGCTCGTGCACAGTGTTGCTACACTGAAAAAAGGTTTTCAAGCAGTACTTCATTCAATTAATAATTTTTCTTTCAATTCAGTTTACTATTATTTGTTTTATTTTTTAAGTTATATTTTATTAGTTCAAAACATTGTTAAATATAAATATTTTTCATTAAGATCTTAAATAAAAAAAAATTGTTTCAACGAAGTTACAAATTCAAATTTATACACAGGCCAGCGCATGCGCATTAAGCACAAATCTCGACAGTCACCAGACCGCTCTTCAAGTCAGCGCCTCGGCGGTCGCTCCGGGGATGGATCACAATACTTTACTTTTCTGCACCAGACCAGACTCAAGTTACATCGCAGAAAAACTCTGGTAAGTGAAACAAACAACCATTTAAATGTGCTGTTGTATTTAGTAGCCTGTTAATTATGCCAGACATGGCGCACTGACTTTATCTGGTAACGTTAGATAAGTAGCTGCTAGGCCTATGTACGTTCATTTGAAAATGTTAACTTGGTGTTAGCTAGCTGAGTTTACACAATATGTCGACGTTAATTAATTCCTGACCAATTTCAAAAGGGAACATATGTTAAAAGAAAACCTGTGCCTTTTTGGTAACGTTAATTAACTTGAACGTTTAAGCATCGAACCGAACGTTATCTCGAGTCAGTCATAAGAATGACGTTAAAACCGTTAAAACAGTTAACCTGATCAACTAACACAGTTAACTTAAGTGAATAAGCTAACGTTACATGTTAAGGGACTGGCTTAATGTATGGCTAACGCAGTTATGACTGACGAAATACAACATTTATTTGTGTTTAATATTGCTCCATTGGCAAACTCTTTTTATATTTTAAATTCGGGCGGGCGATGTCGGTTGGTTTAAAAAAAAAGTCAGAGGACACAGGGGGGCAGTAAAGCCACGACGCAACAGTCAGTCATTAATACGTTTTTCAAGGTTAGTAAAATACTTCCGAATTCAGTTGATAATTAATATAAATGCTTAATATTTTAACTTTGTCTGTTAATGTAGATTACTTGTACTTAAGTGTCAAAACCCTACGTTAGGCTGAGATTTTAAAAAATGTCCTTGTAATGGCGCTTGGAGACACGTCTAATGGCGGACAATTTACCCATAGTTTTAGAATAAGAATAAGCCGTCACCCAACATCACTTAGAGCATATTTAACAAACCTTGATCGACTTAACCAATTTCATTTGATATTTTTTACTATCTTGATGCAGGATACCGACATTGCTGTAAAGAGGGAGATTGCACTAAAGTCTTATTTTCTACATGGGAGAAGCAGTGGAGCACCTCATCAAGGACTTCCTAGTAAGACAAGATTAATTTAGCGATGCGAAAATTCTAGCTAAGGCTGTCAACTTCAAAATTAGCCATCAGACTATGTTCATTTATATGTCTGAAAACAGTCTGTAAGCAAAGTTCAAATAAAGATACAATACCTTTCCACTAGAACCAGAGTCCCATGCGTTGGTAAGTTTATGCGACTGTTATATTTCTATTTCAAAAACGAATTGGAGCAAAAACATAATTTTATAATTAGTTAGAAGTAGATGCTAATTATACAATGTTGTGCATTTGTGTTTGCACTCAATTTGGTTTAAGTTATTTTTTGTTATCCAAATAAAAAATAGCATCTGAATGTCGTCTAATAGTTTGGGCTCTGTTGTTAACCTTTAATCTGGGGGAAACCCAACCTGTATCGATTCCTTATTCTTTCTTTCTTCCTAAATTCTTTTCCAGGTATCAGAAAAGAAAGAGGATGAACAATTTCTTCAGCAAGAAGCCATGGCAATCTTTATCATCAGATATGCACAAGGTGTACCTACAAACATTGGCATCATTCTAATCTAGAGGGACAAGAGGTTCTGAGCGGCTTGCCCTCTGTCGCAAATGCTGGTACCATTCTCCTGAGCCTTCTTTATGCCTTCAATCTGGAATATCCCAAGACATTGAAACTGACATTTGAATATATCCAGAAATTCACGGTGTATAGCAACAACTCTGTACTTCCATTCCAATGTCTGACTTTTCAACAATGTGTTGTTGTTTTTTTTAGTTGGATATCATTTGTAGCAGAGATAGTGAAATACTTATCACAGCTGCATTTACCTGCATTTGGTAGTGTTGAGAAATTCTTGCATTTCCCTAATTCACTGCATAGTTCTCGGTTAAGTTTGCCAGCCCTTGAAGTTAAAATATGACACTTGAGCACTGAAATTGTGAATGTGTGGAAATAAGTTAATAAATCTTTATGCAATGTAAATTATTTGTCTTTTTTTATTTATTAGATTTTGGATCAGATCAAATATTAAGCAATGTTCCTGGATGGGAAACATGTTTTATTAAATCCATATCTTTTTGTTTGTTTAAAATTAATAATTTCTATTAACCTTTATTTTTAAAAATGATACATAATTGTTTAATTAAATCTATATATATTTGATTGAAGAAAACAAATAATTTCTAATACATATTTCTTAAATGAGAAGTTTTGTTTTGATTAAATCTATATATTTTTGTTTAGATCAAAAAAAGGAATTTAAATTAATTGACTTTCTTCAACATGAAAAATTTACTTTGTACCAAGTTATATAAAATAGTTTTCATAGACATAGAAAATATTGGTTAGGGTAAGTTATTTATTTTTCATTGGATCAAGTAATAAAATATAGATGTGAACCATTACCCTAAAATTTTTTAATTGGATGAATGAAAATATTTTTTCAGTGTAATAAACTGATGTAGGCCTAGTAGTTTAAATTCTGTTGCTTTTATTTGAAAATAAATATAATGAACAAGACACCTAAAGTACGGCCTAGCTACTTGTTATTTAATTCCTCAACAAAAAAAGAACTCAAATTAACTAAAATAATAGCTAACATTAATATTCTACATCCACGTCAATAAAATAATCACGCTGATTATTTAAGTCAAAACAAAAATAAAGTAATTTATTTATTAAATTTAATTGATCAAAACAAGGGAGTTAGTAGCTCCAACATAATCTGTAACTCAAATGTGTTTTTTTTTTCCCCACATTAAAACCAATGATGTTCATCAATAATTTTTATCAAGAGCAGGGACACATATTTTAGCATTTGTTTTGTTATTTCACAAGACAAATAGAGTGTTTTTGTTCGAGCACGAGCCACCGCCACTGAAAACAGCGGCAATAAACACATTCCAGCGCCAGATCGCATCGTAAACACATGCAATTAAAATGAGAAGTCCTACTCTAGTCAAATGAAGTTGATTCATATTTATTAGGTAGGCCTACATCCTAAACGAGATGTTTCGATAAGTGGTTGGGACATTATCGAACCTGGGACATGTCCCACCCTTCCCACCCCACCCAGAAATTACGCCCATGGATGATGCAATTATTAATGAGGATATGCATTTTATTACATTTTGTTTCATGTTGGTGATAACTCTCAAACTCAATGTGCTGATTGTTGAAATTATTGTCAAATGTAATTTATGCAGTAGGCTACTATAGAAGAGGACACGGCTATAGGCTGATTTTAGGCTGAGTTTACTTTTCCCCGATGGGTATGGGTGAGTGAGAGGGATTGCAAAAACTGGAGGCGCGGTTTACAAATCAGGAACTCGTGGGTACCGTTTATTAATCCGTGTGCAGTGCACAATTTATTAAACCGAGGGAACAGTGAGAATTCGTGAGTACCGTTTATAAACTAAGGGGACAGATTGCAAAACCGTCGCCACGGATTTTTATTTATAAGGAAGTAGAATGCTAGGGGTTAGGGGTATGTCAACATATTAAGAATGTGACAGTGCGAAAATGGTAATGTACAGTTATGTATTTATTTAAAAAGGTAAATAAGCATAAGCAAATCAAACTGTATATTACATAATGCACCATGTGTTTATTTTGAACTATCACACATTCACATAACATTTTAATTAATGCAAACCTGACATAGAAAACATTTTTTAAAAAGTGGGTTAATGTAGCGTCTGAACCAATCAGACACACACAAATTATTAATTATATTTAATGAATAATCCAGCAAACTCATTCTCCCAACATGAAACTTCCCCCAAAACTAACATCACAAATGAAGCCAACACTGGCAAAACCCATTTTCCTGTTGTAGGACACCTTACGACTGAAGAGTTTACGACCCCAAAAAGGAATGTGCAGAGGGCTGTGACACTCACTTAATTCTTACTGAGAAAGAGAAATAAACCCTTTTAATCCTATATTTATAACCATGTGATAGATGTATTAACATCTATCTCATTATCCCATCTCATGATTTTTGCTAACTTTGTGACACATTAGTATTATAAGAATCTTGAAGATTATTTTCTTTAACACCCAATAAAATTACATATACTCAAATTCCCTGCTAGAACACTCCAAATAAAAATCTCCCTCCAAAGGGACAGCTTTGTATTGACTCACACACCTCCAGAGGGTGTGACATCTTCTAGCTTTGAAGGAGTCAACATAATATCATTCATAATATTATTATAACATAATATTATTATAATATTCAAACATAATATTTATTCATATCCTTCACATCTACTGCAGTCAGATTCACCGTGTTCACTCTTAATAAAACCACTCACATGGCTGTGCACTTGTAATAAAACATTAAGGATGTTAAGAGGCTAAAAGCAGGTTTAAAACTTGCCCCGTTTAAGTCAACAGGGTGTAAATTTTAAAAACAGGATAACCCGGTGTAGGAAACACAGATTTTTGTCGTTGTTCTCTGTACTGACAGCACTCCAAATTTACAAAAAAAATTAGCTCAATGTTAAAATTGACCGGAGTTCTCCTTTAAAAATCACTGATCACAAGATCAGTCCCTCCCTTTGCTCTCTTGCGCTCTCTAGCCACTTAATCTCTTACCCTCTTGAGAAGTCCTAATGTGAAGATGATGCTGAACTAGAAGTCCCCCAAGGACCCCTAAGCTTGTGCCAGCCTGCGGCCTTGTCTTTCCATTCACCAAAGATCCTCTGACTCCCACTGGTTCTCTCTCATCAAGACCACATCCGCAAAGATCAACTGGAGCCTCAACAAATTGCATCAGGACAGTTTAATTCAAATGGCGAGACATGCCAGTATCAAACTTAGTCTCATTATTTGATACATTAAGTATCCGTACCCATTTTAAAGAAGGGCGTGTTAAAACTAAACCGATGGTTTGCTCAGGCTGTTGATCTGCTGAACTTCAAACAAAGCTATAACTTCTTGCTTTCCTGTATTCTGCTTCAGCTCTCTTTCCCTTGGTAAACTGTATGCATGTATGTATGTGTATGTTAGAGTAGTTTAAATGTTTAGTCTAGTTAATAAAGTCTTTTTCATATAACACGTAAAGTTGTCCATGTCTCAAGCTCATATCTGGAGTCACTTATCATAGATTTCTGGCAACAGGCTCTGAATATAACTGTACAGTACGAAAGACATTTGCATGCCCCGGAAATTGAGTGTTCACATGATGATCTGAGTAATTGGTTGTTATGTTAATGTAGCTGGATCAAGTTAACCCAATTAACTGATCCAAATATTCATAATCAATTATGTTATGATTGATAATTAATATTTCATAGAGCTAATTTGCTACATTAATGTTATGTAACAACCATTAGCAATGATTATCAAAACACATCTATGAAATATCACTGTTTGTAATTAAATCTGATATGACCTTATATTAATTGAAATACCACTCATAAATATCATGAGCTTCTTTATATTCTCTGTGTCGTGCTATATGGTCACAGGCACTGCAAATAGGCAGAATAAACTCTTGGGTTTGTTGTACTAAATGAGGAGTTGGAGAGAGATATTTCCTCCAGTTAAAGAACCTGCGATATGCTTCTTCGTCCTTGTCCAGCTGAAGCAGATATTCTGCAAGTGACTTTGCATCTGGGAAGTCGTTCACATGAATGAAGGCATCGCCGGGAACAAAGTTTTCATAGTTTTTTCTGGGAGGACCCAGAACCACAGGGACGGTTCCTGCAGCAAGCGGCCCGTTTATCTTCTCAGTGATGTAGTCCTTGTGGATGGAGTTCTCAAAGGAAAGATAAAACTTGCAGCTAGCTAGGGTAGGATAGTATTCGGTATGATCCAAGAACTTTGCATAAGCCTTTCCGAACATATGCACTTGGATGTGTTCGCTGAGTTCTCGGTAATACTGGTTCCTTGTGCCGACGCCTGTTGAGGGAGCATTGTTACTCACAATCCAACACACTAGTTTGTCCTTTTGGGAATTACAAACTCCTCATCTGGTTTCTTCCTGGTGATCAATTTCATCCGTACAGGAATATCAGCATCATGTCTGTAGCTGAGAGTGAGATTGAACAGGTTTTCCAGACCTGGTATTTTATGAGTGTTGGTCGGTGATTCGACATGAAACCAAATCCACCTCTGGAACGGAGGACGAGGAGATGGAGGAAGGTTGGTCAAGTCCCAACTAATGGCTTTGTGAAAAATGAAGACAGCGTCTGCATTGCTGTAGAGAGATCTATCATCCGTCAACTGACAATTATCAATATTGTAAAACTTTTTGCAGTCACTGAATTCAAACCTGTAATTTTCAGGCCAGACCCATAGTAGAAGAACAGGTTTATCTTCTACAGCAACAGTAAGAGCGCTCTTGCTCTCAGGAGGCTTGTATTGTTGAGGAAGTGGAAGAGGACAGATTTTTGGAGGTGAAAAACTGAAAAACATGACGCTCAGAGCGATGACACAACCCAACGTCACTATTAGACCCAGGCGACACAGCGACGATGAGCTCTTTGTGCTTTCCATTGCCTGATCTAAAAACAATAATGAAAAGGAAATGATCAGCCTCGAACATAAACAAGAATAAAAACAAATGCCTCCATATTAAAAATAATGTTACATTGATTTCCAAAACAAAATTTGAATGAAAAAAGGTAGTAGCCTATATGAGACGATATCGGCACATCAGGCAGTTAAAAAACGAAACTGGCTAAAACATTTGACTCATAGCCTACAATTAAATAAGATTCAAATTGTACAGAATGTTTAATGAATAGTGAACTCAACTCCTCACCGCTTTAAAAGCCCTCCATTAACAGAAATTTGCAGTTGTGTTCCGCGCACTGTATAAAGACGGAAGTCTCAAAACAAAGGAAACTCAACGCTGATAAACTCGTGTGTAAAGCAAGTGTGTCTGCCTCTGACTCTTCGAAACACCGACTCTCCTCATCCAAACAAACCTGACCAGCTATTAATCTAGATCAACAACTTCAATGAGGAAAAAATTACAGTCAGGTTGTAGCCTAAATAACAGGTGTGACATTTCATACTAATAGTTGCAGACAAAATAATGTAAATTCTTAACTGGAAATGATGTTCCAAAACGTCCTCGGTCCAGACAACCGTCATTACGAGCGTACAATCTCTTCTTCTCTTTCTCTCCCACTATGCCTAGTATAGCCTACCGTCAGGGGGAGTTTCCCTCTCGGCTCGAATTACCTGGCATTACCTGAATTACCTGTTTCGTTCAATAATTAGGGTATTTGGGATGTCATAACTTCTAAATAGCCAAATAACACTTTTCCATGTGCAGATTGTTATAATTACCTTCAACAAGTAGGGGAGCGCGGGGCAGAACCTAGATATAGTCAGAATTTGGCCTTTTTTACAGCACGGGTTAACAGTGCTGTTATTATAAATAAAAACTGTCACTTCGGGTGAAAAATGTCGTCCTGTGTTCCGTCTCCTAAACTTCTCCTCAACGTGCATGCAGTGTAAATAAAGCAGTTGCATCAATGAAATGATAGTAAATTAGTCATTCTGACATTCTGAGGTACATTTTGAATCGCTCGTGATAATTGTGCAACTCCTTGATAAGGAGCTGAAACTCTTCTTCCTCTCGGCGCAATTTCAGTATTGATTGACCCAATCAGGGACGTGCACAGGGGGGTTGCTCAGGTTGCCCGGGCAACTGCCCATTCTCGACTCACGTTGCCCTTCCGAGGGGAAAAATAAATAAATAAACCGTACAATAGATGCTGAATTTCACGTAACTTTAGGCCTAGATATAAAAAAAAAAATCGCAAAGCCTCATTCAGTTCCATTCGGGCACCGAAAGTGAAAGTCAGTAGGGGAAGGGCAAACTCTGTTTACCTGGCTGCAGCGCTGCACGCGACTCAATCATACAACAAATCATGCGTAGTTGCCCAGGTACCATGCGTACCATCAGAACTGAATACGAGCAAGAAGCAAAACTGAATGTACGGGAAGCCAAAAGGTTAAAAAAAGCATTGTATTTTTTCCCGAAATCTAAGCGGGTTTTTTTTATTTTTTTATTAGAAGCGAGTATATTATGGGATGATTATAGTATCAAAATGATTAACACGTGCAAGCGCACTTATCAATGAACTTGATACATGTTGCAGAAATGTTTTATCCATGCCTTTCAACTTGCGTGTGCAACATTCAAAATTGAATGAATGTGAAGCAATTTGTACAAATAGAGACATTTTTGTGAATACAAATGTTTTCCTTTGTATTAGTGTATCATAATTTGCACATACAACACAGAAGATGTGCATGTGTGGATCAGGTGAGATGCATTCATTGACTCGTTTCTGAGTCGATCCTATTTGATTCATTTGGATTTTTGAGACTTTCATTTCGCGGGTTCGCCTTGCACGATCCACACACAGCTGTCTGAGAAAACCTGCTGGCAGTATTCTGCTAAAACAGACAACGGCAGCATAATCAGGCGTTCTTCCGCATTTAAGACGCTTAATGAGAGTGATATTGAAGCACCAAATTTAGTACACAATAATATAGGCCTACCCTATTAATAAAGCATATGTTATAGAGGCAAACATTAGATCAGATTATGAACAACACCCATAGAAAACCATTATAAAACGCTTAACGTGCAATCGCGCGTTGCATGTTCTGTTCAGGAAGGTGTATTGGCTAATGAGTTTAAATATCACCGTCTTGCTTAAGCTTTTTCTTTATAATATGCTCTATGAGAGGAAAACTATATAGCCTACAGAGAGACTATATGAACGCAACGCACGGCGTTTCAAGTTAATAAAATTTTTGAATGTTAAAATTGCAGCTACAGGCCAGTTGATTTTCAATTAATATTTCATGTCGATATACAATGGTTGCATATTGTTAAAACTCATCGTGCTATAGTAAGACTATAGCCTATAACAGTGGCTTAAGGGTCAAGGGGAAACAAATGTACTGCGAAAATCGTCTTTAATATTTAAAAGCAGACATTTTCAAATTCCAAAGCTTGTATACAATGTGTAGTCAGATAAAAAAATAAGCATAATATGAACGCAACTGCGAAATTTCACCTTTTTTTTAACAGGAAGGAAAATTTTATTAAAGGATTAGTTCACTTTTTAAAAAACTTTTGCTGATAATTTACTCAACCCCATGTCATCCAAGATGTCCATGTCTTTCTTTCTTCAGTCGAAAAGAAATTAATGATTTTGATGAAAACATTCCAGGTTTTTCTCCATATAATGGACTTCAACGGTAGCCAAAACGGTTTTAAGGTCCAAATGAGTTTCAGTGCAGCATCAAATCACTTTAAACGACACCAGACGATGAATAAGGGTCTTATCTAGCGAAACGATGCATTGACTCGAAAAAAGATTTGTTCATTTTGATGAACGAGTTCGAACAGGAGAATCACGAACGTGCATTTCAGAACAGAGCAAGGTGAGCATTTGTGCTAATAATACTTAAACTGTTTTATTTATTTTCGAAATGGCGCATCGTTTCGCTAGATAAGACCCTTATTCATCGTGTGGTATCGTTTAAAGTCATTTGAAGCTGCACTGAAACTCATTTGGACCTTGAACGTTTTGGCTACCATTGAAGTCCATTATATGGAGATAAACCTGGAATGTTTTCATCAAAATCATTAATTTCTTTTCGACTGAAGAAAGAAAGACATGGACATCTTGGATGACATGGGGTGAGTAAATTATCAGCAAAAGTTTTTTAAAAAGTGAACTACTCCTTTAACTTGAAACGCCGTGCGTTGCGTTCATCATGATTCACTCAAATGAATCATGTAGTTTTTTTGTCTGTAGGCTATATAGTTTTCCTCCCATAGAGCATATTATAAAGAAAAAGCTTAAGCAATAAGACGGTGATATTTAAACTCATTAGCCAATACACCTTACTGAATAACACAGTCTCATCCCAAGAAGTCATATATTGACGTCTTGGGACGTCTTTTGACCATACGTCAATATCCGCCTTTTTAGGGTACCCTTAAACGTCGGTAAATGACGATCCTGGGACGTCATACAACTGACGCTTTACCTTTAACGTCAGTAGGTGACGGGGTAGGTTTAGGGGTAGGTTTAGGTCTGGGGTAGAGTTAGGATCCGATAACGTCATCTAACCGACGTTTAAGGGTACCCTAAAAAGGCGGATATTGACGTATGGTCAAAAGACGTCCCAAGACGTCAGTATATGACTTCTTGGGATGAGACTGCGCTGTACTGAACAGAACATGCAACGCGCGATTGCACGTTAAGCGTTTTATAATGGTTTTCTATGGGTGTTGTTCATAATCTGATCTAATGTTTGCCTCTATGACGTATGCTTTAATAATAGGGTAGGCCTATATTATTGTGTACTAAATTTGGTTCTTCAATATCACTCTCATTAAGCGTCTTAAATGCGGAAGAACGCCTGATTATGCTGCCGTTGTCTGTTTTAGCCGAATACTGCCATCTAGTGGTAGCAGGTTTTCTCAGACAGCTGTGTGTGGATCGTGCAAGGCGAAACCCGCGAAATGAAAGTCTCAAATCCAAATGAATCAAAATAAGACGACTCAGAAACGAGTCAATGAATGCACGCATGTCACCTGATCCACACATGCACATCTTCTGTCTTGTATGTGCAAATTATGATACACTAATACAAAGGAAAACATTTGTATTCACAAAAATGTCTCTATTTGTACAACTTGCTTCACATTCATTCAATTTTGAATTTTGCACACGCAAGTTGAAAGGCATGGATAAAACATTTCTGCAACATGTATCAAGTTCATTGATAAGTGCGCTTGCACGTGTTAATCATTTTGATACTATATAATCATCCCATAGTTTTTCCCCATCTGTCAATTCAATCCAGATGATTTTTTTTTCAGATTTAAAAATAAATAAATAAGTAAACAATAATAATAAAAAAACAATAAACAATAATATGAGGAACTCTTAATCTCATGTGTATTTTGCTGACATTTAACATATTGTTAATTCATTTTGTATACTGTTTACAAAGTTGTATATCATAAACCTGTCATCTCTGACGTTTTGCAATCTTTATAAATAATAATAATACCATAATAGGAGGCATTGAGTTTGGACATAAACACGTTCAGATAAGGCAATTTGTATGGGCAAAATTCAAATGAATATATTCAGACATAATACAAAAAAAATGAACAAGTGCAAGATTAATTCAATTCACAGAAATATTACCGGAGTGTGAGAGGATATTGATAGGAATATTGATGTTGGGATTTTCATGACTCAAGTCATGTTTTTCTGTGTTATTATTAGTAGCAGATTAGGTGATTGAGTGCTGTATTTCAGTTTTTTTCTTCTTTGTGTATATATATATATTTTTAATAAAGACCCTGTTATTCTCAGTCCTTCATAAACCCGTGAGGGGTTTTTTTTTTGGGGGGGGGGGGGGGGGGGGCATCCTCTAAAGTCTTCAAGGTTAGAAAATGAGCACCACTTGCCATGCATGCAAAGCATATATTTACAAGGAAGATTTACATTCACTGGTATGCAGTGAACAGAGAAAGATGAGTCTGTCTAGAAATATCAGCAGATTTTATTTGCTTTGCTGATTAGAAAAGATACAAGCATGTTTAAATTCATCTTATGAGTAATTTCAAACATAGAAAGTTGATATATTTTTAGCACAATCACCATATCTTCACCAGAGGTCACTATGAGTTCTGACTTTCAATTGCCAATGTTCTCACCTCATTTCTCATTTGATCATGTATTGTTTGTGTTTATATCTCCTGCTTTTTGCCAGCCTAGTCAGCGTGTATGTTCCCATACAATGAGCTCTGTTACCAGACTCTGTTACAGAGCTCTGTAACCAGTAACCCAAGACTGGTTGCCCACTGAAGCTCAGCAGGGTTGAGTCTGGTTAGTAGCTGGATGGGAGACCTCCTGAGAAAAACCAGGTTGCTGCTGGAAGAGGTGTTAGTGTGGCCAGCAGGAGGCGCTCACCCTGAGGTCTGGTCCTAACGCCCTAGTATAGTGACAGGGACACTATACTGTCAAAAAGCACCGTCCTTCAGATGAGACGTTAAACCGAGGTCCTGACTCTCTGTGGTCATTAAAAATCCCAGGATGTCCTTCAAAAAAGAGTAGGGGTGTAACCCTGGCATCCTAGCCAAATTTGCCCCTTGGCCTCTGTCCATCATGGCTCCTAATCATCTATATTTTGATATTTTGAAAAACGTTTGCAACCACAACTTGAGGGTGAGTAAATGATGATAAGGTTTTGTTTTTGGACGAACTAGGGGAAAGCAACACACATCTCTGATATAAATGAACACTACGGTTTTTCTAGGACCTACCATTTTTGTACAGTTGCACTGAAAATGACAAGTGCAAGTGTTACAAATTAGGCCTACCTGTGGGGTTAATTGTAACAGAAAGAGGGGTTACAATTGTGTGTATCACATAATTTAGAACTATTTTATCTTTGATATTGTTTGTGCATCGGTATAGATAGATATCCATACATTCATCCCTCATCCAAATCATCCTTCTATTATGGATCAATATCATGGATAGAGATATAGGGCTGCACAATTTTGCAATAAATAAAATCATAAAATGTTGTAATTGCTATTGAATTATATTTGTGTGTGGCAGCTGCATGGAAAATTACTATTATTATTATTTTTAAAGGGTTTATTGCATGAAAAAAAATGCATTTTAATAAATAAACAAGTGATCAATGCATAGTAAACAAATGTGAAAAAAATATATTGTTTCCCTGCTTGATATTCAACCACTGATAAACATTATCGGTTTTGATGAGGGGAAAAAAAACTATTCGAGTGCGGATTAGAACCCAGAACCTCCGACAGGCTTGGCAAAAATTCATGCACGGCGTCAGGCTCACCCACTTTTAAACAGGCCCACCCAAAACTTTTCTTCAAAAATGTTTTGTCAAGAATTGTAAAAAAACGCCAATAAGCTCATAATTTGTGCTAAAATAGCCTAAATGTTTAGTTTTAAAAACAAATTTAAAAAGCTGGTTATGTCTATTTTGATGTTTCTGCGCAAGTCCAGCAGACAGTGTTCGGGTTTGTTCCGATCAGAGCATGTGAGCAGAGAGCGCATTTCTGAAACCCAGGATGGCCTCCTGGCTCGAACTTCGAAGATATGTGGAATAAGGCCTCCGACTATCCCCCCCCAAGTCGACTAGTTGTTCATTTAAGGCATTAGTGAACTAATCGCCCCTTTTATTAATTTTATTAAATAGGGCTATAGCCTAGTATGGAAGCTTGTTTCCGCCATAGAATAAAACATTTTAAAAGATAATTGCGACTTTTTATCTCACAATTGCGAGTTTACATCTTACAATTCTGACTCAGAATTGCGAGATATATAATCAGAATTGCGTGAAATAAAGTCAGAATTGCGTGAAATAGTCGCAATTGCTTTTTTAAAATTTATTTTTTACCCCAGAATAGTTCTCACAATTCAATTCTGACTTTGTAACACTCAATTGCGACTTTATATCATGTAATTCTGCCTTTATATCTCCCAATTGCGTATTATAAACTCAGAATTGGGAGATATAAACATGCAATTATGTGAAAAAAGTCAGAATTTCAAGCTATTTCTCACACTTTATATCACACAATTTTGACTTAATAACATACAGTTGTGACTTTAGGCCTATATCACGCAATTCTGACTTTATAGCTAACCTGCAATTGCCACTTTATATCACGTAATTCTGAGATAAAAAGTCAGAATTGTGAGATTAAAAAAATCGCAATTACATTTTTTATTTTTCACTTGGAAACATGCTCCAGTTGTCGTGCAATGCAAGTGATCGTGCCGGCGCCTTATTTCATCGTCTGCTTATATATTTACTTCTTATTTATTAAATACAGGCAATTGGTTGATAAAACAGTGATCAAAATTAAGATACAATTTATACAAAACGAAAATCTTTTTTTTATTTATTTTTTAAAAAAAAAGTCTTTCTACAAAACAAAACTCAAGTGGTCGAAATAATGTTTTACCCACTCCATGTCAGAAATATTGCAGCTTCAGCGCTTATCATTAGCTTGTGAAAGTGTGAAAATAATTTCCAGTAAAGTACAATGTTGCAACAGTCGTTGTTTAGGTACCTTAAACCCGCACGTACAGTCTCTGAGTCATCGCAGCAACCAGGAGATGAAGGAGAGCTGAGATCCACATCACCCAGCACATCTTCGTCTCTGCCACCCGCTATAGTGCGACTATCGCAGCTAGTGCAACCAGCGCCGTTGCTAGGAGGGCACCAGCACCTCTGCCTATCCTCCCATGAGTCCTAATAAATGCAATTCCAACTATTTCTGAAGTGCTTCTAAAGAACACCGCTTTTTCCTTTATCGAGAAACGCAGTCCTGCAGGTATGATGCATAATGGAGATTCCAAAGCGCTCTTCTTTGGTCAGAACCAAGGAGAGCGATCGCGGATAGGTCCGTCCTGACTCCTATGCACCGAAACTTTTTAACAATGCAACAAAATATTTAAAGAGCATCAAGCTATTGAAATCTATATTATGTATAGCCTACGTACAGATATATTAGTCAGTAATTGTTATGAGGTTAAACAGTGATTGGATAACGTTTTTTAATTTAAGGCCCACCCACAATTGGTCTGGCCCATCCAAACCTGGAATCATGGCGCAGTGCCTACATCATGCTGATCTATTTATTTATTCACTAACAACATATTAGATCTCATTGTACAACCAATTAAACCCAAAGTAGGGGAGACCAGGGACAGTTGTAACACTTTTTGCAATTTTTAGCAATACATCAAAAACCATTTATACTGGAATAACCAATTTGTTATATTATAAACTTAAATCTGTCAACTGCTGAAACAATGTATTTAAGTGGTTTTATGAAATATACAGGTTGCAAAATTAATTTTAATACAGTCTCTCCACTGTTACAACCGTCCCAGTGTACAGGGACGGTTGTAACATGTCTAAAATATAATTTATTAATCATATAACCTACTCAAAATGGACAATATTATTTATCAGTCATCCCAGTGGGCACCTTGACATCAATTTAGCTTAAATATGACATCAAACATTGATGTCAAAATAACATCACGAAATAGGTCATAAATGAAAGTCATATTTACGTCAAAGTGTCGGTCAATTTGATGTCAAGATTTTGACCTCTGATGATTATGTCAAAACATAACCAACACCATCACATCACCTTTACTCTTTGGTCAGCCAAACAAAATCTAAAGATAAAAACATTAGGGTCAAGAGCCCAACTAAAGCAAACATTGATCACCAAAATGGTGAGTTAAAATTGTGATTTTCTCCTTCAGTGATTCTGCTTGTTAACATCAGGTGTTCATCAATAATGACCAATCATCACTCAATTAATCACTTAATTATCTCATTAACTTTAACACAGCTTCAGACACTGTTTGAAAAACAGTCAATGTTTGATGTCACATTTATGTTGAATTGATATCGAAGCTTGATATTGAATGATATCAAAATAGCATAACAATGACATCAACATCATGACATCCTGATGTCAAATAGATGTAGAATTGACATCAAATGCCAACTGTAGTGTTGATAAATGTTATATCATAGTTCATAAATGCTATAGCCCTTTAAGGGTGGTGTTACATGGGAAGGTGGGTGTGGTCAAGAGGAACCAGAGTGCAGGGTTGCACGAGTGTAATGCAATGTAAGAGAAAATAAAACAAGGAATACGTTCGGTTAAGTCTAGTCTGCATTGTGTCAGTTATTGATAAATCTACATGGTGTCAGAAGAGGTCGAACATGGCACAAGGTCTCCGCCGTATTGATCCGCTAATCTTCGACGAGCACATTGCTGACAACTGGAGCAAATTCGAAAAAGAATGGCGCATATATTGCAATGCTGGTCTATCAGACAAATCGAAAAAGGTGCAGGCGTACACTCTGCTGAATTTAGCGGGCCCCGACGCGGTGGAGAAATCCGAGGCTTTCACGTTTGCAGAGGGAGAGGACAGAGAAGATCCCGACGTATTACTGAAAAAGTTTGCAGAACTCTGTTTGCCTACAAAGAACATTATAATGGACAGACACGTCTTCAACATGACTAATCAAAAACCTGGTGAGTCCATTCAGTCGTACGTTTCCACCTTAAAACCCCTTAACTGTCACCCCCCCTTTTGATAATTGACATTAAAATGCACTATACAAACCTAAATGGTTGTAATTTAAGAATGCTTTGGAATATAGACCTAAGTTTGGTCTTGTTTTAAAGAAAACAATCAGCAGATTATTACTGAAGTGAAAGCACTTCAAACAATTAAAGTATGAAAAAGTTATGGAAGTTAAAATGTACAGTAAATCAAATATACTTTATTAATATATTTTTTTAATATAAAATAAATATTTTACAAAATATTTTTTACTATAAAATTACTATAAAATGAAAGCTATATATCTAACCAAGTTGTGTTCCAAATTTAAAGTTGATATCACAAAAATTGAAGTTCCCATGAGATTTTGATTAGGCGTTATACCAAAAATAGCCACCGGGTGCCATTGCATTCCATTGAATTTAATTGTATGCATTCTGCCATAACAAATTAATTAATTTATATCCAAATATAAATTCTGTCACTAAATATGGAACCTTGAGACTCCGACCTTTCTGACAATATGTGTTTTGTCAAGATTAGATTTTTTTAAAATAATAAATTATGAAAGATGATGCCCAAAAGGGGAGGGGCCTAATAAGAAAAATACCGTTTCTATGGTAACGCAACGTCCAATTTCAAAACGGTTTTCACAGGATGAATTCTGAGTTCGTAAGCTTTCAAATGATACCTAATTTATGATAACTACTAAAATATGTGATATAATAATAATAATAAAAATATATTTATATATATAATATATATTATACTTTTTAGAGGACTTTTTACTTTACTTTCTAAAGTATAATTTTATCTTTTTTTATTTACAAATACTAGATTATGTTTTATCATGAACTTTTAGTATGAAACCCAAAGTTTCAATTATTAAAAGTGTGTGCGTTGACATTTTGTGTCAAAGATCAGAAACTCCTGTTATGATGTAGATTTTTTGTGGTGCACTCTTGTCATAAATTCATCAATTACTCTTCCTACATAATTTGTAAAAAATATCTATTTAGAAGTCTTAGACCTTTCCAACGATATATAATTTGTCATAATTAGATTAGGATTTAATAGAAATATAAGGAAGTAAAGTTAGGCGTCCCGCTAGCGGGACGGTGACAGTTAAGGGGTTAAAGCTACTCGCAAAAAAATGCGACTTTGGAACTTTAAATGACGAGCTAATCCGTGACCGCATAGTCTGCGGGATTGAAAGTGACGGCGTGCGGAAACAGCTGCTCCGCGAAAAAAATCTGACGTTGGACTCTGCAGTTAACATATGCCTGTTATATGAGCAATCTGAAAAGAGCACAAAAGAACTGAAACAGGAGACTGAAGTATGTGCAATACAAGATCGCTGCATCAACTGCAACAGATATCACGTCCCTGATAAATTCAAGTGCTCTGCTTTTAATAAACAGTGCAACACAACTGTGGGAAATGGAACCATTTTGCAAAATGCTGTAGATCAACTCCATCATACAAAACAGCACCACAGTCACAAACTCGTGATTACCATCCTAAGCGAACTACTGCACAATTCAGAAACTATAAGCCTAATCGGGTGAATGAATTAGGCACAAATCTGGATGCCCCTGAGGACACTTTCTATTGTGAGACAGTGGATGATGTTTCGCAGAAAGGTGAAATATTCACAACAGTGCAACTGACACACGGGCTTGGCAAATTGAAACTGAAGATGGACACAGGTGCCAAATGCAACGTTATATCTGCCCACCAGTTACATCTCATTGCACCCTCAGCTCACATAAACACTACTGAAAAAGTTCATATCATTGCATATGGCGGGCAAACCATCAATACTGAGGGCACAACGATACTAGACTGTGAACAAGGCCAACTAAAATTCCATGTTGTAAATCGCAATGTGAGGCCACTACTAGGATTGCAAGACTGTATAGCTTATGGGTCTGATACAGTTAGGGCCACATGTGCTTGCAGTACAAAACCAAGAACCAGAGGTACAAGAGTTCAGTGATCTGTTTGAAACCACAGTGCTTGGCAAACTGCCTGTTGTCTATCACATGCGATTAGACATGTCAATAGCGCCCTCTGTCTGTGCACCTAAGAAAGTGCCTATAGCAATGAAGGGGAAAGTCATGGCAGAGCTTGAGAGAATGACTACATTGGGTGTAATCACAAACCGAAGCCACTGAATGGGTGTCTGCCATGGTCGCTGCCAAAAAGAAAGATGGCTCTGTAAGAATCTGCATAGATCCAGTGCATCTCAACAAGGCCCTCCTGAGGCCCCATCATCCACTGAAAACCATTGAGCAGGTCATCGCTGACATGCCGGGTGCCAAGGTTTTCAGTATCCTCGACGCAAAATGTGGATTTTGGCAAATCCCCTTAGACGAGGCATCTTCGAAGCTGACCACATTCATGACGCCTTTTGGCAGGTACAGATTCCTGCGCATGCCTTACGGAATATCCACTGGCAGTGAAGTGTTCCAGCGATCCATGGAACAGCTCTTTGATGCACAACCATGTCAAATTGTGGTAGATGACATACTAGTCTGGGGCTGCACACTACAGGAACATGATGAGCGACTGAAACAGGTACTCCACAAAATCCGCAGCTGTAACATGAAATTAAACCCTGATAAGTGCAAATTTCGTGTCACCTCAGTTTCTTATATAGGCCATCTCCTGACTGCTCATGGCGTCAAACCCCACCCCGACAAGACCACAGCTATCCGCCAAATGCCAAAACCTGAGGACAAACAGGCCTTACAACGGTTTCTTGGTATGACCAACTACTTATCGAAATTCATTCCACACTATAGTGACGTTACAGGCCCTCTACGTGAACTGTTGAAGCAGGATGTGGAATGGTCGTGGCATGAGCTGCAGGATGCCGCTTTCCAAAAGCTGAAGGACGCTGTATCCAGTCCCCCAGTTCTGCAATACTTTGATGTCACCAAACCTGTCATCCTTTCAGCTGACGCATCCCAACATGGACTGGGCGCTGTGTGTCTTCAGCAGGGCGCTCCTATTGCATTTGCTTCACGCGCCCTAACACCAACTGAATCTCGGTATGCCCAAATCGAGAAAGAAATGTTAGCATTAGTATTTGCAACTAAGAAGTTTCATGACTTCATCTATGGCCGACCCGTCACCGTGGAAACAGATCACCAGCCTCTCATCACAATCTTAAAAAAGCCGCTACACACCGCCTCCGCACGTCTTCAAAGTATGATGCTCAAGCTCCAACGTTACAGTCTCAACGTGATCTACAAACGGGGCAAGGAACTCTTTGTCGCTGATGCCCTATCACGTGCTCATCTCCCCTCCACTGACCCTCCCCTTTCAGATGACCTGCTAGAGGTAATGACACTTCAAGTTCTCTCATCACAGCGGACAGAGGAACTCCGAACTGTTGTAAAATCTGATCCTACATGCCAAAGACTCATTAACTTGATAATGCATGGCTGGCCAAACTCCTTCAAAGAGCTCTCACATGATCTCCGCCCATTCTTTTCCATGAGAGAGGAATTTGTGGTTGACGATGGACTGATTTTTCGAGGACAGAGACTCCTGATACCACCATCGCTACAAGGTTACTACGTGACTCAGCTACATCAGGGCCATCCAGGTCTGGCGGCCACAAAACGCAGGGCAAAAGAAACAATGTACTGGCCCACGATGTATGATGATATCGAGAGAGCAATCTCTCGTTGTGCTTCTTGCAACGCCCTTAGACCCCATCAATCACATGAACCGATGCAACCACACAATGTTCCTGATCTTCCCTGGATGTTCACTGCGGCAGACATATTTGAATGGCATGGAAAAATGCATTTGGTTCTAGTGGACTCATTCTCTGGTTGGTTTGAACTTGACCATCTACCCGACATGAGAAGTGTCACTGTAATTGCGAAACTTAAGAGACACTTTGCCGTCCATGGCGTTCCTCAGACGCTCATGACAGACAATGCACGGCAGTTTGTATGTAGCGAATTTTCTGGTTTTGCACGTGCATGGGACTTTGAGCACATTCGGAGTAGCCCATACTACCCACAATCCAATGGGCTTGCAGAACGTGCAGTGCGATCCGCCAAGCATCTGAGAAATGCCATAGAGAGCACAGTGACATTCAGGCTGCTTTACTCCACCTGTGTAACCTTTCACGCACTGACCTGCCATCACCTGCCCAACTGCTCCTCTCTAGACGGACGAGAACTTTTCTTCCTGAGCTGAAAGACAGACTGATGCCCTCTGTATGCAGCAACGTCCAGGCAGCTCTTACCAGGAGGAGAAAGGAAAGCAAAGCATACTATGACCGCAATGCCCATACCCTTCCACCCCTACAACAGGGTCAGACAGTAAGGATGCAGACGGCTCGCGGTTTCGACAAATTGGCAGTTGTACAGGGCCATGCTGCTCAACCTAACAGCTATGTGGTGTCCTCTCAGGGCAGACAATACGTAAGAAATCGACGTCTGCTCCTCGGTGTTCAAAAGCCTGCGCCCACTGAGTGTTCAGAAGATGATTACAGGCCACTTCCACCAGTGTCACCTCTTACAAACATCCTGTCATCTACAGTGTTACCATCTCAGAGCGAAGCACCTGCCACTGGTGTTGTCGCTGAAACTGCCCAACCTGTAGTGACTCGTTCAGGGAGAGTTAGCCATCCTAACCCACGTTATCAGGACTATGTAACTGGTTAATTATGCCCGTCACATTTATTACAGTGTTATACTGCTTAGAATGTTATACTGCTTATTCACATGTTCAGTCGGTGAGTGTTAGCTTAAGGGAAGGGATGTAGTGTTGATAAATGTTATATCATAGTTCATAAATGCTATAGCCCTTTAAGGGTGGTGTTACATGGGAAGGTGGGTGTGGTCAAGAGGAACCAGAGTGCAGGGTTGCACGAGTGTAATGCAATGTAAGAGAAAAAAAACAAGGAATACGTTCGGTTAAGTCTAGTCTGCATTGTGTCAGTTATTGATAAATCTACACCAACAAAGCATGACATCAAAATAACATCAAAATGATATCTGCAGAGGTCAAAATCTTGACATCAAATTGACATTGACACTTTGACGTCAATACAGGGCTCTCAAGTTTTACCAAAAGTTTAGAGTGAGATTTAGGGGAGGAGCCACCCAAATATTTGCAGCAGCGGTCCCTCGACCCAACCAATTTCGCTTCAATTTTTGCTAGCAGTTCAATATTGCCTATTGTTCATAATTGACCAGCACAAATGGAAATTATATCAGTTTGTAAATCTGATAAAAAGACAAATTCATCCAAATAAAATAAATAGTTATATTTAAAAAAAATACAAATTTATTGAAAAAATTTTTTTTTTTAAATTGACCCCAAACAAGCCAACTGAACATCAGTGCTCAATGTACATAACATTGTGTCATAACAACTTGCCCTGAGCATGCATGTCAAGACCCAAACCGGTCACCTTTACAGGGGTCATTGGATGCCCATTTTCCCCAAGTTGGTATGATTCTTTGGGGTCTTCATGTAAAGTTTGTAACATACTTTGGTTAAAATTTCTCAATGGTTGTGTAAAAAAACACCCTTTTTACCTCCTCAAAAACAGCTCTGTTCACAGTGACACGTTTCGGTGCATGTCTCTTTAAATGATAATGAGCAACAACTTTTTGGCTTTTTGAGGATTAAAAAAAGTGAATGGATTTTTTCAATGCATGGTGATTGTGTGTCCACACACTGCAAAGACACATTTATTTGCAAACACCAAATAAAAGTGTATTTTGCATCCGATGACCCCTTTAAAAGTAGTTGGAGAGTTATTGAATGCATCAAAAATAATTTAGCACGAATTTGGCTATACTCCTCAACATCAGCTCTCACTGTCTTTGATCACAGGCAAGAGATATTGTCCAGGAATCGTAAAATCAATGCTAAATCATCGCTCTCACGTGCAGATCAGTCAATCAGTGTTGGATTGCTTCTGCCGATCGATTGCTCCTGTCTGCCTCGCTGCCTGCTGTTGTGTGTGAGTGTGTTTGCTCCGAGGCTTTTAGCTCCGTCTAAGCCTCGCATTTCTTTCTGTTTTGAACCATCATTTACTATCATTTCTAGTTGTTTATACTACTAATTACAGCTTACCTAACATCGCTAGCTTCCGTTATTGTTAGCACAACACGCTAGTATCTCGCTAGCCTGTTAAGTCGCCACCCGTGCGCTCAGTTATTTATTTATTTTTCTCGTGCGCGCCCGCACATCTGAGTTCATAAAAAGCCCAGGTGAGTAAGAATCAGTCAACAAACACGGTGAGTAATGTCTTGTCCTGTTATTGTCACTTGCACATCATGCCATATGTTTACCATAGCCTTCCCCGTCGGCATAGGGTTTATATGTGATAAATGCAAGGAGACAGTCAGGCTGACGGAGAAGATTTCAGAATTAGAGACACGCATCCAAACTTTAATTGAGGATAGTAAGTGTGCTCGAGCTTTAGATACTACTTTGGATGCGCCTAGCATAGTGAACCATTTACATGATTCGGTTCCGGCTGAGTTATTGCCTGTGCAGCCAGGCAGATGGTGACGGTGAGAAATCGCTCTAGTCGCGGATCAAAAAACCACTCTTCTGTTCCGGTTACCATAACAAATCGATTTGCCCCTCTCAGTGAAACACCCACTGAGAATGCTGTTGATTGTGCCCTGGTAATTGGCGATTCTATTACACGGAACGTGAAAATAGAGACACCAGCCACCATAGTCACATGTTTGCCGGGAGCCAGAGCGCCTGACATCAAAGCAAATTTAAAAGTGCTGGCTAATGCTAATCGTAAATTCTCTAAGATTGTTATTCACGTCGGCACTAATGATGTTCGACTTCGCCAGTCGGAGATCACCAAAATTAATATTAAAGAGGTGTTTGAACTCGCAAGTACGATGTCAGGCACTGTAATCTGCTCTGGCCCTCTTCCTGTTCGAAGGAGTGATGAGATAGTTAGTAGATTGTGTTCACTCAATGGCTGGTTGTCTAATTGGTGTCCGCAACATAATATAGAATTCATAGACAATTGGAAAAGTTTTTGGGGCAAGCCTGACCTGTTGAAAAGAGATGGTATTCATCCCACCTGGGATGGTGCTGCTCTTCTCTCTAGTAATTTGGCTCATAGTCTTAGAGATAAAACATGACAATCTGGGCTCAGGTCAGGAAGCAGACAAACTGGCTAAACCGACCGTCTGCTAGCGGCCTCACGTCACCAAGGTCAGATAAATCTCATCACATAGAGACTCTTTCACCTAGATATCATCATATAGAGACTGTGTCTGTTCCCCGAATTTGGAAATCCAAAAAACTGCCAAACCTTTCTAAGGTTAAAAATCTAATTGATGTTCAACAAATAAAAAACAGACATAATACAGATGAGCAAACGATAAAGCTTGGGTTGCTGAATATTCGATCCCTTAATTCAAAATCGCTCATAGTTAATGATAAGATTAAAGACTATAACCTAGATGTGCTGTGTTTGACAGAAACCTGGCTAAAACCAAACGATTACATTACTTTAAATGAGTCTACTCCGCAAGATTATTGTTATAAACATGAGCCTCGTCCGAAAGGCAAAGGGGGAGGTGTTGCTGTAATTTATAGTAATATTCTGAAAACCACTAAGAAATCTAGTTTTAAATATACTTCTTTTGAAGTGTTGGTGCTTAATGTAAAAATTTATAGTGTAAACAATAAATCACGTTTGAGAATTCTGCTGGCTACTGTATACAGGCCACCAGGGCACCATAAAGATTTTCTCAAAGAATTTGCTGACTTTCTATCAGAATTAGTATTGGCTGCAGATAAAGTCCTAATTGTTGGTGATTTTAATATACATGTAGATAATGAAAAAGATGCATTGGGATTGGCATTTAAAGACATTATAAACTCAATTGGAGTGAGACAACACGTGTCAGGACCTACTCATTGTCGTAATCATACTCTTGATCTAATATTATCACATGGAATAGATGTTAATGGCGTTGAAATTCTGCAGCAGAGCGACGACATCTCCGATCACTATCTAGTCTTGTGTAAATTACATTTAGCCAAGGCTGCAAAGCCGACTCCGTGTTATAAATATGTTAGACCTATCACTTCTGCCACTAAAGATTGCTTTATCAATAATCTTCCAAATCAGTTTCATAATCTCAGCATCCCAGATAGCTTAGAAGAACTTGATATTGCAACAGAAACTTTTAAATCTCTCTTTTCCAGCACTTTAGACACAGTTGCTCCGCTGCGCTTAAAGAAGATCAAAGAAAATAGTCCAACGCCGTGGTACAATGAGCACACCCGGGCCCTTAAGAGAGCAGCCAGAAAAATGGAGCGAAACTGGAAGAAAACAAAACTAGAGGTATTTCGGATTTCATGGAAGGAGAGCTCGATTGCTTACAGAGAGGCCTTAAAAGATGCTAGAACTAATTATTTTTCAACCCTATTAGAAGAAAATAAACATAATCCTAGGTATTTATTTGAACAAGTGACTAAACTAACGAAAAAGAAAGCTTCAAGCCCAGAAGTTTATAAGAAACACAGCAGTAATGACTTTATGAACTTCTTCACTTATAAGATTGATAATATCAGGGACAAAATTATAACTATGCAACCGTCTACTACAGTATCGCATCAGGGAGTATATTGTAGTCTCTGTGAGGAACATTTTGATTCATTTGTTGCTATAGGAGAGGAAGAATTTTGCAAAATTGTTAATTCATCTAAATCGACAACTTGTATGCTAGACCCTATACCGACTAAGCTACTGAAAGAGATGCTTCCAGAGGTCATAGATCCTCTTCTAGATATCATTAATTCATCTTTGTCATTAGGATACGTACCAAAAACCTTTAAGTTGGCTATGATTAAACCGCTTGTTAAAAAACCGCAACTTGATCCTACAGAATTAGTCAATTACAGGCCGATCTCGAATCTGCCTTTTCTGTCAAAGATACTAGAAAAAGCAGTATCCTCACAACTGTGTTCCTTTTTAGAAAGAAATAATATCTGCGAGGATTTTCAGTCCGGATTTAGACCGTACCATAGTACTGAGACTGCTCTCATTAAAGTCACAAATGATTTGCTCCTATCATCCGATCGTGGTTGTATCTCTCTATTAGTGTTACTTGATCTTAGTGCTGCATTTGATACTATCGACCACAACATTCTTTTAAATAGACTAGAAAACTATGTTGGCATTAGCGGAATTGCATTAGCATGGTTTAAATCATACTTATCTGACCGATATCAGTTTGTAGCAGTAAATGAAGAGATGTCTTATCGATCACAAGTTCAGTATGGCGTACCACAAGGCTCAGTACTAGGACCGCTGCTCTTCACTCTGTACATGCTACCATTAGGAGATATAATTAGGAAATATGGAATTAGCTTTCACTGTTATGCTGATGATACTCAGCTGTATATTTCTTCAAAACCTAACGAAACTTACCAATTCACAAAATTAACGGAATGCATAGCTGATATAAAAAATTGGATGACCAGTAATTTCCTATTACTAAATTCTGAAAAAACAGAGATTCTAATCATTGGACAAAAAACTTCCTCACCTAATAACCTAGAATACTGTCTAACACTTGATGGCTGCTCTGTTAAGTCTTCGACGTTAGTTAGGAACCTGGGTGTGCTCTTTGATACCAATCTTTCATTTGAAAGTCACGTGTCTAGTATCTGTAAAACCGCATTTTTCCATCTTAAAAATATATCTAAATTACGTCATATGCTCTCACTGACAAATGCGGAACAATTAGTTCATGCGTTCATGACCTCAAGGCTAGATTATTGTAATGCTCTACTGGGTGGTTGCCCTGCACGCTTATTAAACAAACTACAGCTAGTTCAAAATGCAGCCGCTAGAGTTCTTACCAGAACCAGGAAGTATGACCATATTAGCCCGGTTCTGTCAACACTGCATTGGCTGCCTATTAAACATCGTATAAATTTTAAAATATTGCTGATTACTTACAAAGCACTAAATGGTTTAGCTCCCCAGTACTTGAGCGAGCTCTTAACGCATTATAGTCCTTCACGTCTATTGCGATCTCAAAATTCTGGCCAGTTGATAATACCTAGAATATCAAAATCGACTGCTGGCGGTAGATCCTTTTCCTATTTAGCACCAAAACTTTGGAACAATCTTCCTAACACGGTCCGGGAAGCAGATACAGTCTGTCAGTTTAAATCTAGACTAAAAACACATCTCTTTGGCTTAGCATACACATAACACATTATAGATTTCTATAATTCAATGTTAGGCTGCATAGATTAGATCAGCCGGAACCGGGAACACTTCCCATAATTCCTGATGTACTTTGTACATCATAAGAAGGATGGCGTCTACGCTAATATTAGTCTCTCTGTTTATCCCGAGGTTTACCGCAGACCGCCGGATCCAGGGCATATCCAGATCTGATGATGGACCATCACATGGACACAACGACACGCATTATCAGGGCTGTGTAGGCCCATGGACACCTCACCACTCATCTCCTCACCGGCCGGATGACCCAACCCAACCAGATGAACTGGATAATATCGTGAAAGTTCTGATCCCATCTGACTCCTGACATTATGCTGCCTAACTCATAATCATACACTGTTCATTCGTTGGCCAAAGGAGGACTGGCCCCCCGACTGAGCCTGGGTTCTCCCAAGGTTTTTTTCTCCATTCTGTCACCTGATGGAGTTTTGGTTCCTTGCCACTGTTGCCTTCGCCTTTTGGCTTGCTTAGTTGGGGACATTTAATTTTCAATTGAACAATACTATTACAACATTGTTTTCCTGTTATCTCTGTAAAGCTGCTTTGAAACAATTTGTATTGTAAAAAGCGCTATATAAATAAAGGTGACTTGACTTGACTTGACTAAAAAATTAACATAAATGAAGAGGTCCGCAAACCGCATTCATCAGATCTTGCTCTTTCAACTTCCACTCCGTGTGTGCGCGTGTTGTCTAGTAATGAACGTGCTTGCAGCGGTAACACATAATTTACCCGGAAACAACTAATTCTAATTTCTGATTGGCTGGTAGCTGGCATTTAACTCTGTAACTCGAGACAGATTATGTGAACTCGGCAGAGAACTTCCCTCCGTTTGCTTGCGCCTCGTCCATTTATTGTATAGCGGTACAAGTTTCCTTACTCCTCAGCGTGAGAAATACAAGGTGTGGCGTGTGAGCGGGTTGAAATGCGTGTGTCTCACGCCAAATGCGTGAGACTTGAGAGCCCTGTCAATATGACTTTCATTTTTGACCTATTTCGTAACGTCATTTTGACCAATGTTTGATGTCATATTTATGTTAAATTGACATCAAATGCAATGTTATTGTGACTATTCATTTCATACTCTAAGTAGCCTAATGATTACCCTTTCCAGCATAGGAAATGGGACTCCCCTGTCTGTCTTCCTCTTTCTTATATTTGGCATGCTGTAAGCAATCACGTTTCCACTGACTATTTTTATATAAAAAAAGATAATTACCTTAAAATGTGATTTGATGACATTTTACATTTGATTTGCAATGCACAGTGCATATTTTACTTTCAATTTGCACATTAAATGGAAACTATGCAGTTTTTTTATAGCTTAATTAGTTTTTAAAATATAAATGAAGTTGGTGATTCTGGGACAGTT